>OV816023.1:100821176-101419878 GCA_929113105.1 Agrypnus murinus
CCAAAAATAGACTCTCCAACTCTATTAAAACATCTAAGACCAATAAGTATTCTTCCAGTTTTATCAAAAGTACTGGAATATGTAATTAAACTACAATTGTGCAGACATTTGGAAGATAATAACATACTACCAGACATACAGTCAGGTTTTCGGAAGGGTCACAGCTGTGAAACTGCTTTGTTAAATGTTACTGACACCATCTTTAGAGCAACTGATGATGGCAAGTTAACTGCTTTAGTTTTATTAGATTACTCTAAAGCATTTGACACGTTAAATCATCAGCTTTTGTTGTTAATATTGCAATTTGTAGGACTGGACAGGGGTGCTGTGCTATTTTTCGACAATTACTTAAAAGACAGAAAACAAAGAGTTATTCTGGAGACTAACCTTTCTGATTGGTTAAATATATCTGCAGGTGTGCCGCAAGGTTCAGTATTAGGTCCAATTCTCTTCTCAATTTATACTTCTTGTATACCAGAATTCATACAACATTGTAAGTTACAAATGTACGCTGATGATACCCAGCTAATTCACTCCTTTAAGCCTACTGACGTAAATAGAGCCTGTGGAATTATAAATGACGATTTAAAAATTTTATATAAAGTGTCTTTAGATCATTCTCTACTTTTAAATCCTCAAAAATGTGTAGCTATGCTCTTTGGCCCAAAAATTCTAAGAAATAGTCAATTAAACAATGTACACATTCAAATTAACGGAATTCGTTTACATTTGAGTGATCATGTAAGAAATCTTGGATTAATTATTGACTCATCTCTTCGGTTTGAAAAACATGTGTCCTTGTGTATTAAGAAAGCTATTGGGCGGCTAAAGTTACTTTACAATGCAAGGCATCTTTTAAGTTTTAATCTAAAATTACAACTATGTCAATCGTTAGTCTTGTCTGTTTTTAATTACTGTGATTCAGTATATGGGCCATGTTTAACAGCTGAGGTATCTCAGCGTATACAAAAAATCCAGAATTGCTGTCTGCGTTGTTCATGGAATCAGGGGGCGTCGACCAGTCAGCCATAAATTAAAAGAATCTAAATGGGTTAGTATGAAAAATGTTCGCTTACTCCATAGAGCTACTCTCTTTCATAAAATAATTTGCTACAAAACTCCTAAGTACCTACACCAAAGAATTACCTTTCGCACAGACGTTCATCATCTAAATCTTAGATTTCGAAGTACTTTAACACCTCCCTTTCACAGAACCGCTCTGTATGAAAGATGTTTTTCCTATAATGTAGTAAAATTGTATAACGATTTACCTCCCCACCTTAAGCATTGCAATGTCTCGACATTTGTTAAACATTTCAAGAGCTATATTTTCGACAAAAGTGAGTGATTGTACTTATAACATACTAAAATAGAACACAATTTAAATGTTAATTATGTAATAATGAGTTATCTTTACCGTTTAAGATTTTCGTATTTTACTATTTTGATTAACTACTATTACTTGTTAGTATTTTCACATTGTTATATTTTCACAGTTATTATATTCAGTATTACAGTAACTTTGTAACTGCCTTTTCACTATCATCTTGCCGGGTTAAGTGGGAGAACAGTATCGCAATCTTTTGCGCAAGCTGAACTTCGCCTTTTTGCTATATGTAGATGTATATATTTTGTATTTTTTTATGATTTTTATGATTTACGCAAATAAAGTTTATTATTATTATTATTATTATTATTATTATTATTATTATTAAAGCTAAATGCAGTAAAGTTATGTTCCTCGTAACGATGTTAGCAGCAGACTGCTCTTGAAAACTCGAATGATTCGAATTATACAATACAATTTATATAATAAAACTTATTCCTAGCTAAAAGAATATTTCAACGCACAGCACTATGTCTATGACTATTTTTTACTTTCGTCTTAATTAAAATAGATATACCTATAATTTGTCACTAATTGGTACATTGTCACCAGTTGGGGCATTTATATAAAAGTAGTTTTGACGCCGTTTTTGTGTAGTACTGTGATGTCAAATAAATCATCTAATTCTTCAAAATTTGTTTCTCTTTGCCTGCAGAAATTACTTTTTTTGTTCTAGTTCTTATCCAATTGATGCCAGGGTGCAAACAATTTTTTCAACTTTTTGTCGCAGTTTAAATCGTGTTGGATAATTCTTGCCTTTTGCAAATCGCTAATCTACCACAAGCGCAGCACTTCCATTCGAACAAACTAAACAGTTACATAAATATTCTTATGATCCAAAATAAGTATTGCTGAAAAAGAAACTAGAATGTATTTCTTATCAGTTATTGCTGGTCCACGTGAAAACTGAAAACACTAGTCTTATTCCAGTTTTCATACACGTGAGTGAGAATTACCTGCTTTGATTTTTTTGATTTCATTTTGTTTAATTTGTATATAATTTGTATTTTAATATATAAAATAAATACTTGACGGCTAGTTATAATGCACAATGGTTAATGGAATAATCTGCATATAGAAATAAACTCTGTGGATAAATTGAGTATTCCAATAAGTGACTTTCGCGTATTTTCAAGACAACTCAGCGTCTTTAAAACCAATACAGCACCCTTTCACACAAATATGGCTGGCTTAATATTTTATATCTGTAATGATGAATCACAATTATTAATTATTGATGACATTACCTTATGACCCATATGTAATAGTATTAGTAGTGCAGAGACTAGAGTGCTCTTCTCTCACCCAAGCGGCCCGGCTCGACTCCCGGTAATGGCAGACCTGGTCTTCTGCAGTTTTTCTTAGCTGTAACACAAATGTGTTACAGTGTTAAGTCGGCTGCAGCTGCACGTTGGTCCAGAGTAATAGTAATAATCACAAGCTTTATAGCTTCTAGGTCCTGGTTCGCCAGGTAATGGGTAGCAGCAATTATTATTATTATTAATAATAATTTCCAGTAAAAAGTATGAGAAAGGCATTAGAAGTATGCTAGTAGTCAGACGTATTAAAGAAAAGCATCACAAATGAGTAACGCAAAAAATTTTTCAATATGTAACTGCACGTGCCGTAAACTACTGCATCTGATTTTCCTTTCATAACTCAAAAACAGATTATTTTTCGAAAATTATTATTATTATGTAAGGACCAAATTTATAGTAGATTAAATTTCCTACAGAAAAGGAAGAATAGCTTTTTTTCGTAGCTGCAACTGTTTCACTGAAAATACGCATTATGTGAAAAACAGCCTAAAATAGCTGAACTTTGACCTTAATGCGGGCCGGGCCGGGTTAGCATGATCTGATCAACTTGAAATTTTTAGGGTAACTTTCTTTCATGTAATGTAAACAAATTGGAGGGTACGTATCTTGAAATTGTAATTTTTTTTCTTACCCATACAAATAAGGACCACCCTAATGAACATATTATCTAATACCTTACCATTAAAAAATTTACTTAGTATTATTATGACATAAAAAATGAATTTTTGAATTTTAGTTACAACCTGCATGTAAACATTCTACGATTAAAGAATAAGATGTTATAGTTATGGTTATGATGTTACAATTGCGCTATACTATTTTTGATATTTGTGTAAAAAATAATAAGTTATAAATAATAGAAATATTTATAATAAAATAAGTAATACATAATTATATGACTACCGTCTAGGGATATTCGGATTCTGTTACTGAAGCAACCTGTTAAGAGAAACAGGAAACATCTTCTGGCTACTACATCTCAGTATTTATATTTAAAGTGCCACCCCTCGATTAACTTAAAAAAACTTAAATTAGGAAAATAAAACTTTGCAAACAAATATTGCAACGTGCGACACTAATTTTGTTTTGGATTTTTGTCGTTCTGTAACCCAGCCAATATCTGTTGCGAATTTGTGTGATCGAATAATGTGTAATGGATTTAATTTAATTTTGCCATAAATAACATTTGCTGCCAGTTTAATTTGAATTGATGAAATTAAAAAAGTAGCTTGTCCGCTTGTCAACTTGTCGACGGGCTGTCACTCGACTCATCGTGCTACTTAAAATGATTGCATCGTTGTGCGTCGCGGTGCCACCGCAGCATAAACCACTCCATTTTTTGTTTACTTATAAAGTAGAGTTTTTAGTTTCGTTTGGGCTTCTAATCTAAGTATTGTTAAGTTGAGGGGGCTTATGTTATGAACGCAATATATAATTAGTTTCGCTACTGACGGCTTAAAATATCGAAATGTGTTTACAATATTAAAGAGTTGAAGATTCATTCAACTCTCTGAAAATGTACCTATGTACTAGAAAGTACCATAAACAAAGTTATATCAGCATTTTACAAATTTATCCTTCAAAATATTGACATATCTATAAATTTTATTAATGTACAGACAAATAAGTTAAAAATTTTAAAAATCGACAGCATCGTCTGCTAGGTGCACATAAAAAATCTACATATATTTGAAATAGGATAAATTTAATTCTTATACTATTTTGAAACGAAGGTGAACAACTTGAAGAAGAATAATAATTGAGATTTATTTTAAATGCCATTTTAAACTCATAAATATTAAAATATTGTTAAGAAACATAATTCATTTGCTACTACTAACTTGCTTGTCTACCTCCTACACCTTTTTTTCTTACAGAATATAAACATATAAATTATCTTACCTTGGATTTTTGACATATAGTGTGATTTTTCCGTTGCAAATGTCTTTTTTACTACCATATTAGACAGTAAGCTCTTCGACTTGGATTTCAAGGCCGAAAGTGAGATTTGTCACACAGGGGGTCGAAAAATACTTTCCCACACGCTGCATGTTAATGGAATAAAGATTTTTTGTATAAATTCTTAGTTATGAGATTAATATATCAGTAATAAATATTCACGAAGTTAGTCATAATAAGTATTACAAATACACATTGGCAATAGTTTATTTGTTGTAATTAATTACTGATTGTTATTTCCTCTAAGAAAGTTTTAGAGAATGAATTAAGTTATTTATTTACCACACCCTTTGTCGGTCTATGCATTCTCACCCTCAAACATTACGGTATTATGGAATTTCTACGAAATGCAGATTTAAAACATATCTGGCATTTACAAATGTTTATATTCTGCTATCTTTGTTTTAATTAGAAACAAAATGATACATATTCGAATGGCCACACAAAACATATAAGTACAACTTTTTCACGAAGGATTAACAGAATCTGCGACATTACAAATCTGCACTTAAAAACCTAGTATCTATATATTTAAAATACAAAGCTCATTTTTGTTCCAGTTCGTTTGAGAGTTCTGCTGGGCTGATTTACGTGATTCTTTTTTTATATAGAAGCATTCGCTGTGTAGATTAATCAACGCTACTTAATTTGTGTATTTCTTTAAGCTTTATATTTTTAAATAAGTAAATCTAAGACATTTATTTGGATATGTACGAGAACGACCATCCACTTGCAGCGCCAGCTTAGCTCCCAAAGCTTGCTTGTAACAAACCCGCATAGTTGAAACCTATGGAAAGCAGACAAATTATACGAATATTAGGTGATGATCTAATGCAATTTATAGCTGTTTCATTTATTGTTTGGACAAAACAAATCATCGTGAGATACGTTTGCAAATTCTTACAAAAGCGTAAATGACTGGGGCGATTATTATAAAGATTTCGTTATTGGCGATCAAACTTATCATGTTCCCATTAACACTGCTTTAGATTACGAAAATCTTATGTGCTTTGATGGTGAATACACCGGCCATATTGCACTTTATTGTATACGTTCATTATTATTTACTAATCTATATATTTAAAACACCGCTCATTCATTGTTCCACTTCGCTTACGAGTTTTACAAGATTCATTTGCTTTAATCTTTTTTATATTAAAGGTTTGAATCTATAGATTAGTCAACACTACTTGACTTTACACTATTTTTACTTAATTTTTATATTTTTAAAACTATTCCTTTTTGTAGTCCGTATATATTTATTTGTATTTTCAATATATTTAAATAAAGAATTTAAAAAATGGAGTAGTCGACATTTTCACTGTTCTGCATCCACTCCTGCTCCACGCTCCAATAGGCCTTCCAATAATAGTAATCTTTCAACGGAAAATAAATTAATTAAAACAAATTATATTGCAATATTATTATTATTATATAATAGGGAATTTAATTGCCACTACTTACCACGGAGCCGGATATTTCGGCGCGGCCGTGTCGGCACGGGAACTCTTTGGTGCAGGGACACTTCGACCCGGAGACAGTTCGGCACAGTTAGGCACTTACATACACGTAAGAACTAAACTCTCTAAAACTAAATTGTCTACTTTCCAGTAGAGGTGTGGTCTCCATCAATATTTTAAATTGAGTAGTTTCCGTTTGTTTTTTAGCGCTACTAATGGTAAACAAACGATGCTTAAGTAATGGGTAGTATCAAAGAGAGATAATTTGCTTGCCTTTTAGGTAGCTCTATGTTGACTTAAGTGTAGAATATTAATATTACTATTGTACTTGATATTCAGATAAGATCAGATAAACATGTGCAGGTAAATAACGCACGAAATAGGAAGTAATAAACGTCATCATTTTAATTCCGCATGAAACGAGAAGGCTTCAGGTAGATAGATCAGGTCGATGCACAAAACAAGAATATACCATCTCTTCTGAACTATATCAAGTGTGTTGAAAAATGCAGTGCATAGAGCAACTACTAATACGTGATTAGAAAATGGCCCTTTGACTATATTTGAGATTTTCTAATATTCTTTCCATATACACGTATTCTAATAATTCTCGTTTTTAAAAAATATTATTTTAATTACAGGCGTCCCCCCTCACCCGAAGGATCACCATCTGCAGTTTCAGTAACCAGTCAGTTTGAAAAACTATTAAATAAAAAAATCGAAAAATACGGATTTCGTATTTGAATTTATAAAATTTCGCCCTGTACGAGCGGTGTCATGAATCATTGTTTGGTTTGGAATTTCCTTATCCTCCTCAATCAGTCACATGGTTGCTATCACAGTAAAAGTATTAGTTTACGCTGCTATGAATTAAAATTTTTGATTAAAGTGGCCGCAAACGCGAAGTTAATGACGATAGCAATTTTGTCAAACTTAAGAGAAACCTCGAAGTATTTCCATTGTGTAATAAATTGGAAATACATATAATAATATATGCCAATATATAACACAAGATTCGGTATTTTCCGCGGTTACCAACCCCATAAAGACTAGCTACTGAATGATGGCAGAATGGGGAAACGAACGCAAAAGTGTTTGTATTTCTTAACTGAACCATCCAACAAGAAAATGTTATTAGATTTTTAACTCATTTTAATTGTAGGAGGCTATGGTATAAAGCTTTTCCAAGAGGGATTTTTTGTAATTGTGACATTTATATACAGAGTGGAAACTTGAGATCGAAAAAAATGTGATAACTTATTCTTGGGTAATTTTCCAAGAAAACGCTCAGACCCATCGAACCCAACTTCTGATTTTGCGCGTTTTCTAAAACTAAGTTTGAATTTCCTAAATAGAACGGCGGATATATTTTCATAGCATGCAATAACATCTAATTTGCTGTTTTGAAGTAATCTCATCATTTTTGGAATTTTTTTAAAATTTGGCAACATTTTGTGATTGTGCTAATGGCGATATCGAAATAAAAAGCTGACATAGAGTAATTTCATTATATGCTCTGTCAAGCCTGCTTATATTTTACTGGAGTGTATTGAATACAGTACGCTACACAGTACACAGGCGCGTACAGTAGAACATACGAGTTGAAAGTGCAGGGACACGAAGTTTTACAATTGAATTTGTTTATATTTTGAATCGTCCTGTATAACTATTGTAATTGCAGATACAGTCCAATTTAACAAAATCTTCGGAAGAACAATATTGATTTACGTCAAAACCGATAAGGTTTTATTAAATTCGTATAATGGATGATCACCCTGTATAGATGAGCAATAATTTAAGAAAATTTATTGCGTAATTCTTCCATATCTCCTAAAACGATTGCATATCGAGAAAAACTTTCAACACGAGAGTTCAAGACTTGGGGAGTGCGTGTATTACTGCGCTCAGGTTGCGGACATGTAAAATGTAGTGTCCTGATCATTTTATTACAAATCGAAAGAATTATTTTTGGACAGTTTATTTAATGCTTGGCGAAGGATGACGATGCGGTTTTATCAATTATTGTTTCACCTTAATAATATCTAAATAATATGTTGCTAGAGTTTTAAAAGTCGGACGTTGTCATCAGTATCACTGCATCAGAACTATTGCATAACATATAATCGCGACCTGGTCGTAGCGACCGTGTTGCAGCGATCAAACCGCAAGCGTGTCCGTTGCCGTAAAAAACATTTGGGAGCGTTTTCAAAGTCGATCGCTGTCACGGTCGGAAGTATGGCCATCTCTATTAGAGTCTTGTTAACATAGTATTATGACCTGGTCTTGGGGTTCCAGTCGCCTCTAGTAAAACGCAAGCTTGGCGGTGGCCTTAGAGGTAAAGTAGACATAGACACAACACACGAGACATTGTTACCCACAAAATGAGGACTGTTTATTGGGAAACGGTAACAACCTTTAACCGCAGTTAAATATGTCGGCTGCCAGGTAACTAGTGTGAGGTCGTGGGTCTCACTATAGGTCTTCTGTAATGGGCGCCAAGAATCGTCTAAAATAGCTTTAGTATTTGCCGACAAAATCTGAAAAAACAACACATTTGCGGCTACTACCAATGCGGTCGACTTTTCCTAATATTGGCTCCTCGGTAGCTGAAAATCAGTATAAACCCCAAATACCAAACATATAAATAATAAGTCGTCAAGTAAGGGATGTACAGTGCTTTATTATCAATTAAATAAACAAATTAGCAAGTAGATTAATTAAAGTAAATCAATCAAGTATGGTTATATATTAATCAAGGACATATAGCCTTGGCAAAAATTAAATGTACGTTATTGATTTCTATATACAAATTTGATCGGGGTGCGGATTGATGCGAGCGAGACTATTTACTTAACTTCAAGTCTCAAAAATGTAACTGGCACGGTAAATTAACGCGAATATCTGTGATGTAGATTGCGCAATCGTTAACCTCAGATTTTAATTGTTTAACCAATTCATTACAGAGCAAAGTCATACCGTATACATACTCGCAAATATTCCTAACAATGTAATAAAATAAATAATATGTGACAAAATTATATAAATGAAATAGATACCTAGATATGTGTTATACGCACACTGGGGAAAAACCATTTAACACATAAAATTATAATATACAAATATACACTAAAATTCTATGTACAATAAGGGTTGTCGAACGTTATTGTTGTTGTAAATAGTTGCAACAATATAACTCATGATACAGGTGTGTTCTTCGAACAGAAGAGGAACGTTACCAACTAGGTCGAACGTAGCGTGATCCAACGGGACAACAGCAACCAAGTAACTGTACGTCAGCAACCTCAGCGTAGTGGTGTTTTAACAACCCAAATATACAACGAAGTTTATTGAGGCACAAATAAAAAGAATAATATAAACCGGAAAGAAAAAAAAAGGTCTGTAACAAACAAAACCAAATTACCAGAATGCACCAAGCAAACATTTTATAAATACCTTAGATAAAAGGTGACCTTGTAAAAGAGTTATACCGCTCCCAAATGAGGCTAACGTCGATTAAATATTGAATCCTGTCAAAGAAATATAGAATAAGAGGCTGAATGTAAAGAAAAGTTAATCTATAAACTTACAACAACGTGCTCCTAATCCTAAAAAAAGAACTAGTGGAAAACCCTTACGGTTCCAAAATAAACTTGGAAATCAATACCAAAAATTAATTATAGATCTGCAAAAATGCAATTCCCATATCACAACATAAAGGAAAAACTAATTTAACGGTGATTCCACTAAAATATTCTTTAAAGAATTTTCTTCACACGAACGATCAAAACGAAGTGAAGTCTTATCAACAACATGAAGTTAGTTCCAAACAAAATGGCAACTAAACGGAGAGAAAATGCGAAAATCCCTAAACGCTATATAAACTAACACAAAAGCATAGCTATACAGGGTGCTACAAAATCAGCACGTAACAACATTCTTATTTTTATTTGCTTTGCTGAGTCCGCTTTGTCGCAGGGAAGCGAGACTGCACGGCGCGGTATGAATTTATGTTAGAAAAGTAAACGCTTACTGAAAGGGGTTTATGACTTGATGTTTGAAGGCCACTCGTCCTTGACTGCATGACAAAACGAAACGAAAACTGAGGATGCTTTATATTACATTACCCCCACCACACGGTGGGGGTTCAGTCCGCGTCGTTCAGATCCCCAAGAAATAAGTTTCATTAACATCAATTCAGTGGTTTTGGAGCCTACTCCAAATAGACAGACAAAAAGTAAAGGATGGGGCGGGTTGGGTGGGGCAGTAAGTCGGAGGCATTTTTCAAATAACACGTCTAGGACGTACTTTAGCCGTAATTAAAGCTATACACGATCTGCTTAAAATGAATGAGAGCTCATTAGAGTGGGAAAGGCACACGGCAGTCGCGCGGGCGTAAAAGAGAGTTTTTTTAATATAATCATATAATATTCTCATCCCAGGGATATAATTACTTCGATTGCGAATCTTTGTATTGTAAGTATTCATCCAACATCCTAGCCGGGATTTGTGGAACATTTCTGATAGTTTGAGATTTTAGAATGCTATATTTTAATTAAGAGAATGAGAATTTATTTATTAGGTGTTGATTGCATATAGGCATGGTTCTAATATGATTCATATATTAGAATTGCATTGATGGTATGGTTTCCAAGAATCGGTTACATTAATTTTCTATTTTTTATTTTTAAATTAACGCGATAAAGCAATCCGAAAATTATGAGTTTTAACAGTTTTATTGCCAATGAATTTTCGGACTGTAATGAATGTACAAAAAAGACGACAACGATCTTAAACCATAAATATTGATACTGCCATGCATCTTCGTGCGATTGTTTATTTCATTCCGTACAAAAGTATTCCAATGGGCCTATAAAATTTTTTATTGGTGTATCAATAATTCAGAATCTGAGATTCCTTCAAACATTCTCTTCTTCTGTGTAGATGTTGATGTGATTGTAATAATAAAAGAACAAGTTTACTTTCACTGAAATTATCTTTTTTGCCAATACTTTTTGAGCTCGACTAACAACCAATGTTGTTGAACGATGTGAATGGAATTCAACCAACAAATTAGATATGGCTCGATGAGTTGCATTTTTCAAAGAGCTAATTCTTACAATTTTTATTTAGACCATCAATCTTTTTTTCAAAATCTTCAATGATAATCTTTAATAAGGAAGATAAAATATTTCTTTCTAATTTGACACATCAAAGGTATTGCCAATTTAGCGGCGTGCGAATTGAAAGGCGGTTCCTTCGTCTGGTAAGCAGTCTGGACACACCTGCTAGGCCTGAAGCAACAAAATTGTCGGTAGTCGCTGTCTTCAATTATCGTTATAAATGGGAGGGTGAGGTGCGGAAGTACCTTCATTAACGAATTCGACGGCTTTGAATCGCTTGCAGTGAAATATATTCGTTTCTTGATATTGGCAACCTGATTGCAGCTTTAAATTGCCCGTATATCTGTTTCTGTGTATCCTGAAGATCGTTAAGCTTTAAAATCATGTACGAACCGCATTTGGTTAACAAAGTCAATAAGACATCCATGCATAAATTTGTCGTCGGTCAGAAGCCGTAAAGAAATAATCAAAATCACTACATTATTGAAAGCTGTTAACTTATTAACAGGGGGGCATTGTCTCGCGACTCGTTAACACTTCAAGACGTAAACTTAAAAAGAGTAAAAAGAGGGCGCGTTGTATATCAACGATGTATTAAATTTATAAATGAAAATTCGGCATTTGAAGGTTTAGAAGTTTGATTGTAGAATTGTATTCGCCTCACTTTACATAGAATACAATTTGCATTGCATTCCTACCCTTGATTTAATTTCCTATGCTCTAAAGGAACCCTCTTTTCCATCCAAATTTACGTACCTCTTGGGACTTATCTTACGATTTCTGCTTTTCGCTCTCGAATACCTATGAATAATGTGTAATTTAGGAAACATTTCGGAAGATGAGCAACCAAATCGTTTAATAAATTCACCGTAGCATCTAGTAAGATGTTCGAAGGATTTAAAAAGTATCTTAAGCGTGATATAAACTTCCTATACTTTATGTGGTAGGCGAGATTGATTACATCGTTTCTTAAGTGTTATAAGCAGCCCCAAATGATTTAATAATCACTTGTTCAGCGAATACTCGACAGAACCCGTCCTATTATTATTGCTCGAGTATATACATCACACTGCCACTACTTCGGGGCGCTCTTTAGGTTAAACGGCAATTTATGAGTTTCTGCTTCGTGGGGCGCAGTTTAAATGCCAATTTATGATGTTAGAGAACATGATATAGACTGATTACTTTCAAATGGCTAAATTGTTTATAAATCACTAATCAATTTTCACAACATACTATTTCAAACATTTTTAAGAGACAGGATTACAGACCTACCATATTTCGGAATTTCACATGTAGGTTTCGGGTTTTCTTCCTATAAACAGTGATAACGACATATATAGATGTTCTCATGATTCATAATTAATCAGTAATTCCCCAATTTCCATTTCCTATCCAAGTACTTCTCTTAGTTTTTCACATATATTTATCACATTATTGTTTTTGTGAAACAGGAAGAGAGTATCAGTGTATAGAAATACTATCTGTGACTCAGATACTAGTCGTATTTCCTAAGATACTTCTACTTTTCGCATTAATCGTTAGGGGTAGGTCATTGCGCACCAGTTCTGCACATACTTCTATTTCACAAACAGTAAGAGTTTGTTCCCTTATCACACAATGCACCATAACCAGCTTTCTAGTCAAAGGATCGCACTTCAAAAGTTGTTTTTTGACCTAATTACAAATTCACCTCAGGGTGATTTAAAACTCCCGCATTCTCTTAAGGGCGTATTCCTCTCAAGAAAATAAGACGAAAAGTTTAGATTAACATGAGTCCCGAAAATTGTAACGTTACGTTTTTGTCGACTTTTTAATAACGCAATTTAGTATGCATATTTAACAAAAATTCTAATTGCGGTCCTGCGTATTCACATATTTTCTCTTTCAATATAAAATCATCGTTGGTATACTGCATAAAATGAACCCCATAAAATGTTAAAGGGCATCTCAAAAGAAACATTTCCAGATCAATCAAATTTGTTTTTAGAAAAACAAAATTGTTTATTTCCGAGCTTATAAGGGTTAAAATCTAATATTGGAGTTAACAAAAATCTCCTTATAAACATTTTACTAGTAAACAATTTACCGCCAAAAGGAACTTTCTCAAACAGGCTGTCTAGACACCATGTGTGCGTGTTATCGATCTTAATTTTGTACGCACAAATTCAAAAGGGATTCCCCTTAAGTTCAGTTGGTTGGCTTAAAAAAGTCACGTCATTCCCTTATTGGTCTATTTGAAAGTGCACCCCTCTTAAAATCCCGTCTACCGTCGAAATACTTTAGTTTTCGCAGTTTGTCTAGAGCCAGGTCTGAAAAAAGCAAGTAAATAGATACACAGGGCGAGCCCTTTTACGTGTTAGGCCGGGCTTCGAATCCCGTGCCACAAATTAGTAGTTTTAAATTTAATTGCCGAGGGTATTTTCAGAATATTCTTGAGGCGTTTTAGTTAATGTTAATGTACAGTAATTATAGTGATTGTGGAGAGTCAATTTTTATCGAAATCTAAAGTCTAATACCGTACAGTTTCCCGATAAAGATAATAGAGTGTAATCAGTGTTTTGGTGGTTGCAATTTAGTTTTGCAATATCGGCGCTTAGTTGAATTCTTAATGAATTAAGTTTTATAAAATCTTGTCCGTATATAATCTGAAATCGGATAAAGTTAAAACTAAGTAAGATTGGACGTGGCTGTTAATAAAGACAGTCTTTTCTTCCTACAAAATTATTCAAACAGTACAGTATTGGAATTTTAATTATCGTGGTCTTGGATAATTAGTGATTACGGAATTTTATGAAGTTTTTACAGTTTCTACAGTTCAGTGACAATTGTTTATACTTGTGTTGATAAAGAGCAATATTGTGTAAGTTTGTTTTGATCCAGTTCTGCGAATTTAACAATTTGAACGAGATCGAATTGTTGACTCTTTGAATTTTGTGGACATTGCGTAAGTTGCATACTGTTTATCTATTGATTATTTGTATCATTTTGTTTTATGAAAATGTTCCCATTTGAGAAGAGTTCTTATGCAGGGTATGGTGACTTAATTTGATGATTTTTATGAATAGTTGTTATTTTTCTAACCTTTTAGTTCATGAATAAACATAATTTTTTAAACTTAATTAGACCTAATAATATTGACCCATATAATTATGAACAGCCTTGGTACTGTAATGTCTGATGTGCCGGACTTTCACCCAAGCGGCCCGCGATCGACTCCCGGTGCCGGCAGATCTGGTTAAGGTTTTTTGCAGTTTTTCTTAGCTGTGACACAAATGTGGGATTTGCGCTGTTCCATCTGTAAGTCGGCTGCAGCCGCACATTGGGCCTACATAATAATAATAATCGCCCCCTCCCTCCCGCACAAGCTTATAGCTTCTGGGGCCTTGGTTTAGGCTATGGGTTGTAGTAGTTATTATATATATTATTATATACGACTAACAAGTTGAATTAAATTTATTAGATCTGACTCTAGTTTCTGGTTAATGGGGCCAGGTACATTAGTTTAATTATTATCAAAACTTTCATAATCCGATGGCGCCCAATTATATGCATTCTATTGTGACTTTAAAAAAACCTTTATCCACTCTTTTACAATTTAAAGCTATTGGAAACAATACCTACATCCTGAAATTAAATTTGTAAAGATAAGATCTCAAGCTGGGGCAATTTTGAGCATTATCGTAACGTAAGTATAATAATTGGGAGATTTTAAATGTAAATTTAGTCCGGAAAAATAACCTTTGTTTCACTGTTGGTTCAACGTGGGCCTAGTTTTAAGCGATGTTTCAAAATTAAGTTCTGAAAATTACACAAAATGTTGGCATTTCTATATGCCATAAGACGGACCAACGCAAGAGTTTTGCCTTCACCAGTGACGTAGAAACAGGAGTGTACGCAGTTATTTAAAGAAAAAAATGACACATCACTATTTTTTTTTTAAACTTTGACACAATTTTAAACTGTCCAACTACTTTACCATTAAAAAAGCTTCTTGAGCTTTTTTCCTATCATTAACCGTTTTCGTAGTAAGCTTGTTTAAAACAGAAAACGCGTGAATAGTGGACGACGCCATACATCAAAATATTCTAGTCTCGAAATCTGGTGCACTGCGATTATGTGTGCTGTGTTCGTCTTAGATACGTGCTGCTCCATTGTAAATAATGGAAAGAATGAAATCCGCGGCGCTACCGTCCCACCCGTGTAAGTACGCTTACCTTAAAATACTAGCTAAAGTACTAGAAATAGCAGCAGCGCATGTCGGCGGCTGCACTGACCACGCCCGTGCTGGAAGATATGGGAGTGTGTGCTTTCACAAACAATTCTTGAAGCGACGACGTAAACATCGCGATAGAGTTCCGCTATTTGTGTAACGTGAAATGTTTTTTAGTGCACGGATAAAATTCTATGTATGTTAGTTAAACGTGGAAAATCTAAAAGTCGGGAGAATCAAGTGGGGCAAATAAAGCAAAAGTGTCAGAGAACAGAAAAGCGACCATGTAAAGATGTTAAATGATAAGATAATTCGTTGAACCGCGAAACTACATCGTGAAGTGGGCGCGCACCGCTGGCAGGACTGCCTGTTTTAAATGTGTTGCGCAAGATGCAAATTCTTAAAATTTAAATTTTAAATGGCTGATAATAAAACACCCGTACGAGAAAAAAAATAATCTTGCCGGGAGTATACTACACTTTATTATTAAAATGAAGAGGCTTAAGAGAAGAAAAAGAGGAACAAGGAGAAATTTTCAAGAAAGGTTAATTTGTACATCGAAATCTACCAAAAGCTAAATCAAATAACAGTGAACAGAAAAAAACTAACTTAAGCACAAACATGGACAGCAAGATAGAAAATATAATGGAGAGTACATCAGAACAGTCGAGTTAAATTAATAAGGACTTAAAAAGCACAAAAACTGATGTAAGGGACATAAAGGTAGAAATATATATTATTATAACGGTATTACGGTGCATAAATAAGAAATGTAAAAGAAGAGAAAATTAAGAAGGTAGTAGAGTGGGCAACGGGTAAAGAAACGAATTGCACAAGGATATAGGAATACGTCGGCGGCTGCAGCCTCTAGACGCTAGTGACCACACGCGTTCTGCATTTATGACATAATCACGTGATGCCAAAACAGTGCAAAAATCTTCGTTTTTATTCACCCCTCAAGTCCCTCTACAACGTATGCTTATTTTAATTTCTTAATAAATTGGATGGCTGGTGAAGAAAAGTGAACACTTAAAGTTCCGAAGCTAAAGCTAATTAACCTGTTGATCGATTTTGATATGGTTTTTACAAATGTGATCTCTGTGATGTTTTCTACAATATGACTTTAAGTTAATTCCTCGGTCGCCAAAGTGACTTTCGGTGGCGGTCGGCGTAGTGTCCACGGTCGGCAAAGTATCCACTGTTTGCGGCCGGCGTAGTGTCCACAGTCGGCAAAGTGTCCAAAACGACCAGTTGGCGTAGTGTCCAGCATCGGCGAAATGTCCGCGATTCGCGTTGTGTACGGTAGGCGTAGTGTCCACGGTCGGTAAAATGACAACCGCTTGCGGACGGCGTAGTGTGCACGGTCAGCAAAGTGTCCAAACCGGCCAGTCGTTGTAGTGTCCACAGTCGGCGATATGTCCGCGATCGGCGTAGTGCTGTATACCGGCTATACCCATAAATTGTGTTTAAGATTAGAAGTTTGTTTTTAGAGTGTATGACAGGTCTAGGTAACAACTGCTCGATGCAAATGCTAACTTCCTGCCCTTGAGACACAAAATACTATTGTATAACAAAGTAAATATTTTCATTTTCATAAAATATCGTTTATTTTTAATTGTTGCTTAGTTCTTCCAAACACATACCTTACTAAAGTTCAGATATGTGATAGGTTATCACCGTATGACTTCCACCTCTGTAAGCCATATGCCGCCCTTCAACTCGCCAAACCTGGCTACGCTACTGATTTCATGCTGCCTTGTTTAATTTTGTCTAACTCGGAAAACTAATTCGACGGACGGGCCAAATACTTGCACCAAATGCCAAATATTACAGGATTCTTCAAAACAAAGATCACGGCCTCTTAAAGTTTTGAACAATTGCTTGACATGCAAGACTTTGAGAAAAGATAACACGACATGAACACAATTTTGAGTTGTGCTATTTAATTTTACCTAACCCGTAAAACTAATATTGTACTTCAGAAGAAAATCTTTTGGTTCGACTTTAACAACAAAATTATAGCTCTGGTTTCAATCAAAAAACTACCCAGCTGGATAGATTATGCAGGAATCAAAAGTGTGACGTTACGACAATCGATGCTATCTGAACAGAAATGGGATTGTTGGGGCAGACAGTGAAAAGGGGAAAGATCAAACGCAAATCGGTAGTTTCATTTTATTATAGTTTACATTTGGGAAGTGATAATCTGGAGATCATTTCGTGAAGAAAAGTTCAGATAAACACATAGTCTCGAAACGTTGCTTTTTCTTAATAGATTCTAAAAGAAAAGTTCTTGTTCCTTCTTTTTCTTTGATCCCCGGTGGGATATAGGCTAGGGGCCTCTTGTCTTATCATCGGTGGTGGTACTATAAGTTCTTTTTACCCGAAGACCGAGAAAGTGTTATCATTAACGACAATTATAAATATTCGCGAGTCGTCAGAATCGAATGCATTCGACAGCACAGCGGAGTATACTGAACCTGTTTATGTCGATGAGAAATTTTGTTTCGCCGGTCCCGGACCGCTTGCTTGAGAATTGAACTTTTTACTGTGCGGCTATCCACTGAGCTTAACGATTCCACTTTCCGCTTCTTACTTAATGAAACGATAAAGATTTTAATTTTTTTAAAATACCTGTTTTTAAGATTTAGTCGTAATTCTTTTGTTGTAGCAATGAATATTCCCTATGATAAAGCTGAGTACGTGTATCCTTATAAACAAAAGTTCTATATTAAGCATCAAATTAAACTGAAACTAAATGAGAAAGTCTACCACAGTGGTTGCGTACTTGTTTTCATACTCAATGAAACCGCGGCACAAAATGAACCATGGTTACCCATTACATACTACTTCTTTCTTTTTGTATACCACAGGCGAAAATAGATGACAACCTCCACATTATCCTTAAAGGTTCTTTAAAGGTCGCAGTTCTTGGAGTAGAAAACAAAATTTGGAAAGTGGAGACACAAAAAAACGAACAAGTAAAAAAATATAATGGAGAAAACGGAAACTATGGTTAAGTAAGTGAAACCGGTTTTAAATAATATTTAAAACCGGTTTTAAATAAGGTTATTGTTACTTTGAAATGCAATGGCTAGAGAGTAATATGACAAAATGTTTTACCTATGATAATAATTAATGATCAAAGAATGTGCTGAGAAGAATTGCAACAGTATGAAAGAGTGGTAGCAGAAGGGTTACACTGGCAAGTTATTCCATGAAGATGTACAGTAAGCCTCTTTTGATATCGCCGTAAGCTAGGATTCTGGGAAGGTGCTGCTTATCTAACTTTCTAAATAGGTTACCGGTTTACTTTGTGGTGAGATTCCTGTTCCAGGGCCGCACTCGAAATTAAACACTGAAAACGCATATTTTTCAGAAGTTTTACTCTAGTTACTTTTTTAAAAATTTTTAATGATTGTTGTATACATAGACATGAACTACATATGTGACGTTCTTCGAAGAAAGGGCCCTTACAATTCTTCATTTATCTTCCATTAGTTTCATTTAGTTCTAGTGCTGACAGTATATTTATTTGAGCAGAGATTGCATAATAATCATTGTCAGTATTAACTTAGAATTACTAACAGTAATTTTATATCTATAATTAAAAAAAAAACAATGTTTCTGCTATGCATACCAAGAAATGATCGAAATAGAACCCATAGTATTAAGGTGTAACCCTAAATTAAGGTTTTCTTCCATATTGGTGGGCAAAGTCTTAAACGATTGAAATACTAGATAAACAATTAGTAGATTAATTCTCCATTCGTCACCTAGATGTCAATACAATCTGAAATTTATTGTCACTATAGTTATGCCTTCCGTTAAAAGTATATTTGCCTATTATTGGTATCATTTTTTTATAATTTTCTAGTAGATAATTTTAGACGTTTACTTTAGATCTTGCTTTTAAAAGACATTAGAAGGTAAAGCTATTTTTGGATTTGGTAGAAAAACGTATATAGTAGAATGTCTCATTTTTGTACTCCCAAGCGATTGGCCTTTTCTAATGACGTCAATTAACAATTTTGGTTATACAGGGTTGATAATGAACTACAATAGCATTTAGATTTCCAAAATAAAGTTTCGTTCCCAAATTTAGGTTTTACTACAGATAGTGTACCCAATTAACAAAAAAATTAACAAATATTAACAGGGTTGGAAACAAAGATTAACACACGTGTTCTAGTTCCTAAGCTTTACAAAAACATATCTTCTACCATTTGTTACCACTTTCGCAAAAATTGGGCAAAATATGATAATAGCGTTTTATAAAAATAATCCATCTTTAGCAACCCATTATTGTTGTTAGACCTGGAATTTGATGTTTTTCTTTACTTATTAAAATATTCTTAACATTTTTACTGTTAAAAATTCTTCTTAAAAGAAGAAAGTGGTAGAACATTGGTTTTTGTGTACTTTGCTGAATAGCTTATTCCACACAAAACTCGTTATTTGTTTTCTTCCTAGCTACAATATTCCACCTCCTCTCAATATTCTGCCAGAACCAATATAATCTGATTTAATATGAAATCGTTTAAAACTGAATGAATTAAAGTAGATCTACTTTTTATCTTTCGTTAGAGGTGATGTAAAGTTTTCTAGTAGACAGCTTTTTTGTTCTAATTTTAGAAAATCTAAAAAGGAATACAATTGGGTGCAGAAAATACTATGATATGATCTGTACACTATTCTAACGTAACAAAAAAATATCATGACAAATAAATCACAAATTTGTCTCCTAAATAATATTAAGACCAGAGATGTCCAAAATTAAAATCCTCAGTAAAGTAGAGAACTAGGGTAGTGATAAAAGCAACTTGATAAAATGCACGGTAACTAATTGGCTGACCTTTTCAAATATTATTATTAATGCCATAACCTTTTTTATGTAATTATGCAAAACAATTTAACTACGTGCAGAAATACATGTAGTACTCTGTTACTGTGAATAGGTATCATTCATAATAAATGTGAATGCAAATATTCCTAGGACACCTTATCAACTATAAACTTGATTAGATTTGTTAATGAACCTAAACAATACACGCTACTTAAACTCTTATTTCCTTCATTATATCATAAATGCAACGAACCCCGTATTAGAGATAAAGAAGAAATCTTTGAAAGACTTTGGACTATTTATTACACATGTTATGGTTATGGTTATTCTACTTTATTATCACTTACTTACTTTGAATACTGTCTTTTTTGGAAATTCCGTTTTTTAGATAAAAGAGGCTGTCCTTGATAGAACTGCTCGATATAGTTGATCAAGTCAGTTAAATTTTTACAACTTTATGCGATCGATTAATGATTCATACATTATCTACTGCATTTTTGTCAATGGTGTAGGTACATACAATGGATTTTTTAAGTCTACACTACACAATAAATTTGAATGTACACAATGATAGATTCAACTGATAGGTACTTAATCAGAATAATGTATTGTGTACTAATTAAAACAGATTATTAAAAATATTATTAATTATTATTAACATTCATTTAAAAGAACAAGTTACCAATGGCAGTTCATAATATTGAAAATTTACAAAGAGTTAGAAGAAAGGAAAACTTTTTTTTCTCGTTGTTGAGACTAGAAGTCTCTACATAACAACATTCAAGAATAACCAGTCGTTTTCAAATCATGTGTCTCCAACTGAAAGCTGAAATCGAATGAAAAGTATGAGCACGTCAGTAACAAGTGTAGAACGGCAATTCTCTCACAGCGACATCAATAGCAAAGTGTATATAGTACATCAATAAAAATGAAAGGGATCAATGGGGTTTTCAACAAGATAATGCAAATATTCACGTTATCCAAGAAACTACGGCTGAGATGGCCTACTCCTTCACCAGATTTAAATCTTATAGAAAATCTATGAGGCACCATAGTACGTCGAATATACGTTGACGAATACTTGCGTCTTGGAATAACTTAGGAAATGAACTCCTACACAGAGAAAAATGTATTTAAATTTCATCAACAATTGTTTGGTATTGTAAAACAAATTGGTCTTAAAAAAGTGACAATTTGTGTAGAATTATAAAACAAGATTGTGTCATTTAGTTTGTCAAGATTTTTAAATAATGTTTTCAATTTTTTGTAAGGATGTGTATAAACTCAAATATAACATTTTGTGGAAGTCAATAGTAATTTTGTAGAATCAAATGAATAGTTGTCTATAAGTTTCCATAACAAATTGTGTTACTTATTAAAACAGAATGTGTAATGTTGTTGCATACAATTTTATACAAAATTGTACAATTGTTGCGTTAGTTGTGCCACAATTGCTTAATAGTATTTAACACAATTTCTTGTTCACATTTATACAAATTGTGCAATACTCTGGCACAAATATTCTATATAGAAGGTTAGGTTGATACCTAACCTGTGTGATCAAATAAAATATATATTTTTACATATATTAAAATATATGTAACTAATATGTATATAACTATACAAGGTATAGTATATACAGGTATAACACTAAAATTTCCTTTTGCTGTCGCCTGTTTATATATAAATCTATAAATCTCGAATTTACATTAATAGCGACAATTACAAGTGGTGACATCTATAAGATGTCATCCATAAACTTTGCGAAACACAATAATTAGTAGCAAGCAGTTTGAACACTGGATTATGATTTCATTCAAACAAAATATTGTATTTTTCTAAACATTTTTTACAATTATACTTCAACATAATATGCTAGCTTATCCTCTACAACATTGTTCCAAAGAATGCAGAACTCAATCTGACTGTGTTAAATAATCGTCGTACGTTCCTGTTAGACAATTCAGTAACGAAAACCTACACAACGCCGGACAATACGATTCTACAATTATCATATTGTAACGTTCTTTTTTAAATAATAATAATAATACAAGTGCTGTTTAAATCGTCTATTCACAAACAAATATTTATTTCTATACACTAATGAATACACTATAAATTAACGCTATGATTATAAACCATTAAAAACTATTATTTACAGACTATGGATTTCTAATACAACATTTATATTCACTATTTATTTTGTAATACACAGTTAATGACTTGCTGTTGACTGCCTCTCTTTTATCCGCCATCCGCTTTTATATCTTCATATAAACGCACCAGAAAACGCTGGAACCTTCTATGTATTCTTAGAAAATGCTAGAATAAACCACGTCTAATTTACATGCTTGTGCGATACGTCATTTTCTCGAAGGCGGCAGAACACACCACCTGTCGCTCGAAAAGAGGTTCGTTCCTTTTCTCTCCCGTTACACTGCCCCCCTCTTCAAGTCTGTTCTGTCCCAGAACAGGTTTTATGCTCTGATTCCTGTAGAACGGGTCATGACGATATCGACAGTCTTCACCTCGACTACACGTTCCATTACGGTAGAAATAACAGTCTACACTCTTCGTTGGCCTTAATGCGGGCTGTGGGTCAAAACTGCAGACGAAGATCTTGACGTCCGTACCTCTAAAGACAACTTCCAGCATGTTTCTAACGATTCTCCAATCCAGCTGGTCCCGCCCACAGCCGAGTTTGGGAACTGCCAATTTGTTAATTCCCCTGGTAAGCAACTCGATTCTCAAATTCCATAGTGCCCTCCACAAGTCGGCGTAACTCGGTTTCTGGTAGTAAAACTGCTTGGTTACCAAGTAGTAAATGGATCGGTCATGATCAGGCAAGCGTAAGGATTTACCAACAGAGGGATTTTGTTCTCGAAGTTCATTCAGCCGTCCAAATTTATTTCTAAACACTACTGCGATCCCCCTGGACATACGGAGATCCGCGGAGACACAGTGGGCAATGGAATAATCACCAGGGACCCGGAAGAGATCTTGTTGCATCTCAGTCGTGACTCCGAATCGCGCTTTTCTAGTTCCAGAGAACGCAGCCATAAATTCTCTAAAGGTTGGCTGATCATCTTCAGGCCTTACGATTTTGATAGCCACCTCGGCCTCATCTTTCCGATCCGGGACTGCGTCATTATTTCCCTCATAGTGCGCCAGACGATTGGAGTGTACCACCTTTGGTTTCCCCCTTGGCAATTTCTGGATGCGATAAATCAAGTCATTTATTCGTTTCTTCACCTGGTATGGACCCTCCCAATTTCGCTGTAATTTTGGAGAATAGCCACGACGCCTTTGCGGGTTGTATAACCAGACAAGCTCTCCAGGTTGAAACCCTCCTTCTTGGGCCCTCACATCGTACGTAGCCTTCATCCGGTCACTCGCGATTCGACTATTATTTCGGGTTCGGTCGTGAATATCCTCCAACTTCTTCTTTAAGTTGATGACATAATCATTCCCGGCTACCTCCTGCTCTATAGGTGGAGACCCAAATTCCAGATCACACGGTAACCGTAACTCGCGTCCAAACATCACAGACGCTGGTGACTGACCGGTTGTTTCGTGGACCGATGCACGATAAGCCATCAGGAACAGATGCAGGTATCGGTCCCAGTCTCGTTGATGATCGGAGACGACCTTGGCCAAATATTTGCCCATTGTTCGATTCATGCGTTCTACCATTCCATCGGACTGCGGATGTAACGGTGTGGTCCGAGTCTTGCGAATGCCCAACAATCGACAGACTTCTCCAAAGAGTACAGACTCGAAATTGCGGCCTTGATCCGAATGCAGCTCCATGGGCACTCCGAAACGACTGAAGAACTCTTTGACTAGTACGTCAGCAACAGTCGCAGCTTCCTGGTTTGGTAGGGCATATGCTTCTGGCCATTTGGTAAAATAGTCCATTGCCACTAAGATGTATTTATTCCCATCGTCGGTTTCGGGAAATGGTCCGGCAATGTCTATAGCTATTCTCTCCAGAGGACTACCCACATTGTACTGCCTCATAGGTGCTCTTCGCTTCCCCAAGGGTCCGTTGCCAGTGGCACATAATTCACATTTCCGGCACCACTCCTTCACGTCTTCTTTACAATTGACCCAATAAAAACGCTCCCTAACTTTCTCCAAAGTCTTTTTCACACCGAAGTGTCCTCCTGAGGCACCGTCATGGAGATGTCGCAATACTGTAGCCACTCGGCTTCTTGGAACCACGAACTGAGACCCAATGGTGGTGCCATCTTCACTCTCCAGTACTCGCTTCAGGAGATCGTCTTCCACCTTCAAGGACCCCCATTGGGCCCAATATGCTTTGAGCGTTCTGTTGAAAGGGCTGACGGCCTCCCAGGCAGGCCTTTCTCCCACGCGCTTCCATTCCAGTACCATTTTTAGTTCGGGATCAGCCTCCTGCTGTCGCTGCAATTCTTCCGGCAACCAATTGTCGTTGACGATGGTAGTCCTTAATACTTGGCAAACCCTCTCTGCCAAACGAGAGCAATGACGGCAATCCGTTGGACAGGGTCTTCTTGAAAGAGCATCGGCATTTCGATGACTAGTGCCCGCTCGATGTTCGGTGTCAAAGTCGTATCCTTGTAATCGTTCGATCCACCTTGCGACCTGGCCTTCAGGATTACGGAATTGTAACAGCCATTTCAACGCTGCATGGTCCGTCCTCAATAAAAACTTCCGTCCGTACAAGTATTTGTAGAAGTGCTCAACGGACTTCACGACGGCCAATAGTTCTTTTCTGGTCACACAATAATTCCTTTCGGCTTTCGACAAAACCTTACTAAAATAGCCGATGACCTTTTCTTGTCCATCCTGTATCTGAGAAAGTACCCCCCCAATGGCCAAATTACTTGCATCTGTGTCAAGTATGAATTTCCCTTCTGTCCGTGGATAGCTCAATATTGGTGCTGTTGTCAGGACACGCTTCAGCTGTTGGAAAGCTGTTTCACACTCTCCGCTCCAAACATACTCGCGCCCATCTTCAGTTAACCTTGTCAGAGGTTTCGCTATATTGGCAAACCCAGGAACGAAACGCCGGTAGTAGGTACATAACCCAAGAAAACTACGAACTTGGTGTTTATCTTTCGGTGTTGGCCACTCTTGAACTACACGAATCTTATCGGGGTCGGCTGCCACTCCATTTTGTGATACGACGTGCCCGAGATATTTCACTTCCTTTCTGAATATGTGGCACTTTTTCGGACTCAGTTTCAGATTGGCTCCACGTAGTCTTCGGAACACTTCCTCTAGGTTTTTCAAATGTTCGTTGAATGATTTTCCGACTACAATCACATCATCTAGGTATACCAGGCAGGTCTTCCACGACAGCCCTCTCAGGATGGTCTCCATTAAACGCTCAAAGGTGGCCGGAGCGTTACATAGACCAAAAGGCATAACCGTAAACTGCCATAGTCCGGAACCAATAGTGAACGCGGTCTTCTCCCGGTCTTCAGGTTCCATTTCAACTTGCCAATAACCACTCTTCAAGTCCAAAGTCGAAAACCATCGTGAACCAGACAGGGTATCTAACGTGTCGTCGATGCGTGGTAAGGGATAGCTGTCTTTCTTGGTCACGTCATTAAGCTGCCGATAGTCCACACAAAATCTCGTTGACCCGTCCTTCTTACTGACCAGGACCACCGGTGATGCCCAGGGACTGCTGGATGGCTCGATGACCCCTTGTTCTTCCATATCGATAATAATCTTCTCGGCTTCTGCTCTCCTTGCTAGAGGTAGACGCCTCGGCTGCTGACGGACAGGCATAGAGTTGCCTGTATTGATTTTATGTTTTATTATATCTGTTCGTCCCTTCTGGCTATCGTCAAGAGCGAAGATATCTTGGTATCGATGAACCAAACCCTGTACCTCTTTCACTTCTGTTCTGTTAAGGTCTTCGCACGAACTAGTAACCATGCCCACTAATTTTCCACCATGGTCTTTGGGCGCTGGTTTTGGAACATCAGCCATACACCTGGCTACTCGGAATACTGGCACACACTGTCCCACAAGGGTACTCTTCTTCAATGTCACCGGATCCACATTAACGTTCATAAGCCTCACCGGTACTGTCTTTCCAACCTTGATCAGCGCTTTTCCCACCAGTATGCCACTATGGATCTTCTTATCACAAACAGGCTCCATCATTCGCACACATCCAACCCGAAGATCTCCATCCAAACCTGCCTCGACAACCATCTCGCTTTGACCCGGCAATATCACATCTTCAGTCAGCAAAACCCTTACAACCGGATCTTCTCGTGGGTGCAACGGAAGTTCTTCGTTACCGACCTTCAAAACACCCTCTTTCAAATCCAACGTAAAACCAAATTTTCTCAGGAGGTCCATTCCAAAGATGAAGTCATCAGTGATATCGGCTACCAGCACCTCATGATCACGTTCTTCACTTCCAATGCCAATCTTCATCTTCACCACTCCGCGTGTTGGTATCACTTCACCTGTTGCTGTACGGAGCTGAGTAGTTGTTGATAACAGCTTCATACTTGATTGTAGAACATCAGGGCGTACGATGGATTTTGTCGCCCCCGTATCAATAAGTAGTGGAACAGTTCGGTTAGCAATCTTTCCATCTACAAACAAACTGCCGTTACTATTCTTTGATGTTACGGCATGGATCGTGATCTCCGGGGCATCTTCACTCGCAGCCAACGTTCGCCCCCTCTTGTCAACCCCTTTTAACTTTTCCGACGGTTGTACTTTTCTGGGTTTAGGGCAGCGGCGTCGTATGTGCCCTTGTTCACCGCAGTTCCAGCAACGGGGTCCTCGAACTTCTTGAGGATTCCTCTTACGACTATCTTCCTTCTGAAGAACTCTCATTAATAATTCTTCTAGGCGATCTTTGGAACTGGAACCTTCCTCTTCTTCCGCAACGGTTCGAACTCGCCCGTGGCCTCGGGACACTTGTTTTGCAGCTTCAAATTCTAAGGCGTGAGCAAGCGCATCATCAGTTGTTCTTGGTCGTGCCAGCCTCAATGATTGTTGTGTTTCTCCGTCTCTTAACCCATCAATGAAGGTCTGCACAGCCAGCTGTCCCAGAAATGAATCGGGTGCCGTAGGGTACGCCAATCGGACAAGCCGCGCAACATCGGCTTCAAACTCCTGCAGGCTTTCTCCATTCTTCTGGATACGATTCTTCACTTGCGCGTGATACACCTGTTGTAGATGCGCGTCTCCATATCTCATTTCCAATCTAGACACTAACAATTGGTAATCATTTTCCTGTCCTGCTGGGATTGTTTGCAGGACGTTCAACGCGTCTCCACGCAAAGCCACAGTTAGAGAAACGGCCTTTTCCTTGCGTGTCCATCCGTTGGCCCCAGCGGCCGCCTCAAATTGTTTGTAGTAGGTGGACCAAGGTATCTTTCCATCGAACGTGGGTGGTTTTACTTTTATCCCTACGGCAGGATCCTTTTCTTCTTTAAATTGTTTCTTTACTTCATTAAACGGCCTCTCAGAAGTTGAGGGAAACCGTAGTTGCCTCATTCTATCTTCCAGCATTTCGGCCATATCGTCTTTCTTAGTTGTTGGTGGTAATTGCATTTGGGCTATTTTCTCTTCTACCATCTTTATTACCCTATCTTGTTCCGCCAATCTACCTTCCAATAGTCCTAACGCGCTGGTATTCTCCAAAAATTCTTCGAAAACTTTTTCTTCTAACACCTTGACATTGTCCAGCAATTCTTCTTTAAGCCTTCTAGAACTTTCTTCGGACTTTTCTAGTAATTCTTCTTTAAGCGTTCTAGAATTTTCAAGTAAATCTTCTTTAAGCATTTTAACATTTTCTTCCAGTGCTTTAGTATTTTCAAGTAATTCTTCTTTAAGCATTTTAGAATTTTCAAAAACTTTTTGTTCCAGCACTTTAGTATTTTCCATTAATTCTTGTTTAAGCATTTTAGAATTTTCTTCAGACTTTTCCAATAATTCCTCTTTTAAAATTCTAGAATTCTCTTCGGACTTTTGCAGTAATTCTTCTTTTAAAATTCTAGAATTCTCTTCGGACTTTCTAGAATTTTCTTCGGCTTTTCTAGAACTTTCTTCCATTTTACTTAACAACAAACTAGTATCAATTGCGGGTCCAGGTATTTCGAAGCGGTAATTTTCAGGATCTTCCTTCTGTTCTAAAAGCCATTCTCTTAGCCGATTTATCAAAACTTCTTTCTTTCCATTACTATCCAAGTCCCTCTCGTCCAACTCCCGCTTCAAATCTATTACTAAGAGATCCTTTAATAGTTTCATCACCATTTTGATTGTTTGTTGAAATTATGTTTTAACACCAAAAATTTTATTCTCACAGCACTTTAATTAATTATTACGCGATTTTATTTATTTTAAAACCTCACACCTGTAACACCACTGTAACGTTCTTTTTTAAATAATAATAATAATACAAGTGCTGTTTAAATCGTCTATTCACAAACAAATATTTATTTCTATACACTAATGAATACACTATAAATTAACGCTATGATTATAAACCATTAAAAACTATTATTTACAGACTATGGATTTCTAATACAACATTTATATTCACTATTTATTTTGTAATACACAGTTAATGACTTGCTGTTGACTGCCTCTCTTTTATCCGCCATCCGCTTTTATATCTTCATATAAACGCACCAGAAAACGCTGGAACCTTCTATGTATTCTTAGAAAATGCTAGAATAAACCACGTCTAATTTACATGCTTGTGCGATACGTCATTTTCTCGAAGGCGGCAGAACACACCACCTGTCGCTCGAAAAGAGGTTCGTTCCTTTTCTCTCCCGTTACAATATAAATTTCTCCAACACCGTTTTGAACAATATTGTGCAAAGCTCTTATGAAGTATTTCTCTCTGTGTAGGAAATCTCATTTGGAGTATGATTTTTTGAAAAATTCGAAGAAATGGGAGTACTAACCATAATTAAATTTATTACTAATTTTCTGATTCAGTTGCTGGAACTGAAAAAACTAATTTCTAATTGTGGTGCTATGTTTATGCACATTCGAAAAAACATGATAGAAAGAGTCAAAAATAATTGAAAAATGTATGTAAAAATGTAACATAAAATGTCAAATTATAAACTACATTAAAAAACTTACTACATATTATCATGGTATAAGTTTAAAAATAATAATAATAAATAATAAACAGACAAAAGATGATTTGCATATAAGAATGACACAAAGCATACAACTTGCTTACTTTATCATAAAATAATGCACCGGCTAAATGTATTGCAGTTGTGAAAAGCTTTACTTTCCACAAGATTGTGATTCTCTCTGGCGGATCGCTTTCAAGATTTTCTAAATTCATATTAATTATGGACAAAATAATAACAAAAAACATACAAATAAATCTCCAAGATAAGAATAACACGATTTTCATTTTTATTAACATATTTAAGAAACAATAAACAAAAAAATATATAAATGAACCCAGAAGAATTGGTTTTCCTATATTTAAATTAAAAAGACTGATTTAAAATAAAAGATACAATATTTTATATTATTATATTATTTCTTAATACAAATCTTGTTTAATTGTCTAGTTAAATTTAATTAATCCCGAAATAGTTAAGTTTCCTTTATTTCAAAATTAATAATTGTATTTTAAAAATCACCTAAATAATATTAGAAACTATAAAAATTATTTATAATTATTATGTTTAAGGATTATAATTTGTTTATAATTTTTGTTTATTTTGGTATCATATGAACTTAAACTTAACTTAAACTAATAAAAAAAAATTAAGTAATATGAAAAATTCACGTTTTAGTTTTATTTTTAAGACTAATTTAAATCTAAGAAAATATCTAAATTATTTTCTTTTAAAAATTGGCGCCACGCGCATATCTGATCGATGATCCATATAATAAAATCCATATAAAAAGGTTTTACCAAACGGAATTCCAAATTCAGATAATTTTTATACATCAAGTAAAGTAAAATGGTTTTGGTAAGTAAAATATTTCTATCAAAACCCAATTCCATTTATTACTATTTATCAACCGATAATAAATAATAACTATTTATTTATAAATTTTAAATTAATTCACTTTGACGTTTCTGAAAAATAATTCTAACCTCCAATATTGACACTTGTTTACAATTATCAACATAACCTTAAATTGATTTCAGCTTAACAAGATGTGTACCCCCATTGAATGATAGAAAAAGAAGGGAGTTTAATGAAAAATGACCGACCTTTATATAATTTGACCAAAACAAATTAATTCTTTAACAAACACAAATTACAAAACAAAAGACTCTTGACTTATAAAAGATTTCTTAACCCTGTTATTGTTCATCAATTTAAGCAGTTAATTTAAGTAGTAATTTTTCATTATTGAAAAAACTCTTAATACTAACACATGGATATTCTAATAACTTTTTTTTACACACTCATATCAGCAAAAAACTGAACATTACATCATTAATAACATTGTTTGAAAGTTTTTAGATGCCAGAAACTTGGACTTACAAGCCAATCTACATAAATCACTTGAAAGTTAGAAACCCGCAACTCAACAAAATGTTTTTGTGTGTGACTATCAACAAAGTTTAGCCTGTTTACATAAAAATGGTATCAATTCTGTCGATGTAATGTTATTCTACAAATTCCGTAAAAACAAGCTAACAAACAGCGTTAAAATTATGAAATGCATCAACGCTTCAACCTGATGATATATCGTTAATATGAAAACAAAGTTTCAACTAGAATTCCACAAGGTAAGTTGCTAAATATTTGCATACATCCTCAAAGCAACATATTCTGTCTGTTCCAGATGATTTCTATATTTGAAATTGAACTGAACTTTATTAAGTTGAGAAAATTATCAAAACGAGACTTAATCATCAGCTTAAAAACAATTTTAAAGTTTTATTCAATTTTTGGATCCGGTCCTGACCTTGGATCCTTTTGGATGCAAAATTCATTAAACTTTAAAATTCATTTTCTGGAAAACTATTCGTAACACTTCTTACATAAAACATGCACCTGTTCAAACCAGAGTATTGAATCAGGTATTCAGTTTAATGATATCTGTGCAGATACCTGCAAATATTATCTACTAAGACAAGTATAGGTATGAGGTTGTACCTATACCTGCAGCTACAAGTAGCTTTACAGAGTGTCCCCAAAAGTGACGCATTTTAACACTAACTACTGATTCAACAAAATAAGATGGAATTATGTGATTTTCACTATTAAGTTTTATTTTGCGCTAATTGTTTTCAGCTTTATTTTAATTTTTCCCATACTTCTACAAGGTGTTATAAAATATTTTCCTATTTTCAAAGTTAAACTTTTCTGCTTTTTAAAAATGTATAAATTTTTAATTTTTTGTTTATGATTAGAGAAGTTGTTATTCAAATTTCCGGAACCCAGCAGTGGAACCATTAATAAGTCGAGCCCTTGTAAAAAAGAGCACAAAAGTGCAAGAGAGCAAGACGGCAAGAGTACAAAACTACAAGAGTAGAAGAGTAAGAGGGTAGGTGAGTACGAGAGTAAGATAGTTACAAGTGTACAAGAATACAAGAGTAGAAGAGTACAAAAGTACAAGAGTGCAAGAGAGCAAGAGTGCAAGAGTACAAGGGTACAAGAGTACAATGGTACCGAGGTACAAGGGTACAAGAGTACATGAGTACATGTGCTTAAGCACTTAAGTACATAAACTGCAAAAGTGGGGCAAAGTAAAACTTAATAGTAAAACTTACATAATGCCATCTTGTCTTGTTTAGTCAATAATAGGTGTTAAAATGGGCCACTGTTGACTGAGGCACTGTGTGCAGTTACCTATATCTGCAAGTACAACATTATACCTACATTTGTCGTAGTAGATAAAATTTGCTGGTATCTGCACAGATATATACTAAATAACTGATTCGATACTCTGGTCTGAACTGCCAGATTCATGTTTTGTGCAAGTGTTGAACTACCATATTTAACAAATTTTACTCCTGTTCCCAAAAGCTTCCCTAATTGAAACTTACATCAAAGAGAGATTGCATCTTGATATCAGGAGTTCTAAAATTTAACTGTTTAAGAAGATCAGGAAGATTACCCTGTACATTTACTAATTTATAAAGAAATACAAGAAGTTGACGTTTACGTCTATCTGAAAGTAGTTTCAAATCAAAGTACACTAATAAAATTCAAATAATGTTTATCAGCAACGGGGTTTCCTAGTATATGAATACTATTTCCTATAGTATTCAGAGCTAGGCAACGTTGGTCCGGGTCAGAAGTGGGTTGGGTGACTTCTATAGTGGTACGGAAATCGCAACCGACCGTGCTTCGGATAGTACGTTAAGCCGTCAGTATTGGGTACAATTGGTCGGACTTCCATAGTATCCGAGACTAGTAGGAAGACGGAGGGAGCACAGTCGTTAGAGGTGTCGGGAAGCACTAGGATTTGAGACTACCTTGTGGGCAGACCTCACGGCGCTCACCCTTAGAACTGCTTGTTGTCTACCCAATCCCAGGCCTGTCTGGGTAACGGATGACGCGATCAGAAGGAAATGTGTGGTAGAGTTACGCCTAGGTAAAGTGTTTCTCGACGATGACTCTAAACCGTTACGGAGGAATCTTTGCTAACAAGAGGGTCCGGTGTGGGTGGATTGAATCTCACCTGACGTCAGGGTCTTTTATGAAGCTAAGTATCCCGCAGTCTGACTTAGACGAATGGAGGAGATTCAAGTGAGGTTTATCTCCGTCAGGGAGTGCTCTCGCTGACCTATGAGAAACTGCAAGCCACCAGATAGCGTTTCGGAGGTGACAGTGTGGGGTCGGGCAATGGATGTCAATTCCAGCCGTCGGATTATCAGAAATTGTCTAGAGACCTATACATAAGGAACGTTGCCGCGAAGATACATAGCCTCTCACGTTCAAGACAACTTCACCTTAACGGGTACACACCGGGATGCTACTTTGATGGGCCCTATAAAGTAGCCTCGAAACGAAGCTCTGTCAGGGGCACACCTGGCCTATAATTGGGAGATCGGGGTGGCAAAACCGTTTAAGAACCAAGTCCCGTCACACTTGAGGTTGGATTCGATTGGGCAGTGGCCCCAACCCTGGCTCGGTGAAGGAACTTATGAAGGTATGAAAAATGACTGGAGGGTTCCGATGTACTGACCTAGGATAAGGGAATAGTTCTAATGCTGGACGAGGCACTTGGCCCCGTATGAAAGAGGACGGGAGGGTGCCGGCGGGTGAACACGTATTAAGTTAATCGCTCCGGTACTAACCTGGGGTGGATAGGCATCCTCGCTCCGACCAGTAAGTGACTGGGAGCTATTGCTATGCAATTGCGCGCTGATTGAGTGTATCTCAATTACTTCCTTCTCAGGGAAGGAACGTAGGGGTATGTTAACACGGGAACCCCACGTAAAACATTCATGTAAATCATGCACCAAGTAAAAAATTACGTGATTTGTATTACTTTTAAACTTCTAAAATATAACGGTTTTTTAAGTAACAATTTCAACGTCAAATTGACTTTAGTAAAATCATGTAGATTCGACCGCATGGCGTTTAAAGTGTGATTGATTATCGTCACAAATCGACGTCAATATCATATCTGATCCTATAGTAATATTTTTAACATTTTTTCGATGTGGGTCCAATGGGACTGGTCGTACTACATTGTACGAATCAACCTCTATCAGTTGCACATTAAGAACAGCACTCAAGAATTGGTCAAATTAGCAACACAATATAAATTAATATAGATAAGTTCAGTCCGTAAAAAGGTACTGTATTTTGTATTTTAAAACACCAATAGTTTGAAAATTGGCACCATCCTACCACCACGTTGAGCAGTTAATAGTAACTATAAAACTTGAACATTTTGCCTCTATTTTCACCAGTGAAGAGAATAATTTATTAAAATTAAAAAACAATGCTAACAAAAATAGTTTTATAAAATTATGGTTATCGTTTATTTAAATTTGTAATGTTTAATCAACTTAAAGCTCAATATCAATTCCGTACAGCAAAAAATATAATTATTTAGAGTACTATTTTAAATTAGGCTCATTAAACTTGCGCGGAAAGGTAATACCGATTCAAATGTGTTAGTTACACTGCATATAAGCACGGATTTCGTTGCTTCCTGCATGTCTTTCTTTCGGTAGCGGGCGAGTCGCGGGTGCGTTGTGGGCTACAGTTAACATCGTATAAGGTCGAGTTATTTTTAATAGCGTACTCAGTGATCAGATGTTTATTATAATTTCGTTATTTGTTCGATTTTTTGTGTTTGTTAAATGTTACTTAAGCAATGTAAATCTGCGAATGAGACTGTATTTAGGAACATTTTATTATTCCAATTTTTATTAGTTCGGATTTTTTTTAAGACAAATAATTCTATTTAGTTTGTTCTGTATGCAACATTTAAACTTGCTTTATCGTCATGACTGCAAATTCAGCTGCTTCGGTGGCAGGTTCGAGTACCGTTCAATTTGTAAAGTATTATTATTATTTGATAAAAAATTTCCTTCATACAGTTTCGGAGGAAATTATTGAGAAAGGCAGACCAAAACCAGAACTTTTAAATTTAACAACAAAGATTAAAACCTGCACCAGGTATTTTGCTAAAAAAAGACCGGAAAATCGAGTTGCATTATAAATAAATAGTGGTACTTTTTTTTAAATAAAGAATAATAGTCAACAAATTTCATAAGTATAAAAGACGTATCTAAACAATCATAAAAATTTAAAAATGCTTTGTCACAAAAGAACGTTGGCAATAGTTACAAGTTTCGTTACAGCACCTTTTATGCTTCAATCATGTCAATCACAGAATTTCTACGATTCAAAGGAATAAGGGGATTACCAATCATGCTAAAAATATCTTACTAGGTGGGAGTTAATCAGTATTCAAAAGAACGAGATGTGCTAAAAAATTACCAATCCGATTAATCATTATAGAGTAAAAGAATACTACTAAAGTGTAAAAATTCTTCCTTAAAAGACTTTTAAGCTTAATAATTATAACACTGTTTTTTATTGTACCTACGTATATTAAAATTTAAATCGTGGTTGCTTCCCTAGCCTAAATTCTCACCGCACGCCACTGATTTTCACTAATCACACGACACCACAAAATGAAATACAATTTCTCTGGATTGTTATAAATAGACTTACAATTAGTGAAGTATCTATGGGTTCGAGGAACTTAATAATTAATCATGTTTAAAAATTTTCAGTACATTATATGGCACATATAGGCTACTATTGGTTTCTGCCTTAAATAATAAACTAATAACGGTTACGTTTTAGTATGAAATAAATAAAGATTATTAAAAGTTTCACAGTTTTATTAAAATACAACCTGACAATATTGTTTCAACAGCTATGCTGTCATTATCAAAGGTAATATAATTATAAACAAACACGTCGCTAAGGTAGATACAAAATAGGTAACTAGATAAAATAATAATAATCAGAATTAAATATCTAATACTTCCAGTAACGGAGAATTACTGAGCTCAAGTTGTTCATTCATTAAAGGTACCCTGAGTTTGTGTTTGTATATCTCAAAGGCTTATAAAATGTCTAATTTGCGTTTGTTATTACAAAAATGTAGGATTTTAATATTATTTTGAGGAGTCATTGTGTGATTTTGCTCTAAAAGGTGTTTGGCATAATTCGATTTTTAAGGATGTTTATTTTTGTAATGACGTACGTGTTCTTTATATCTTATGTCAAAATTTCGAAGTGTTTGTCCAATATATACCGAACTACAAAAAGAACAATTTAAACGGTAAATGCCCGATTTCATGATATCATGTGTTCTGTCTTTAGCATTAAATAAAAATGAAAAAGTGTTAGTGTTGGTTTTAAATGTTATTTTATAATTGTTGGTTTTTCTTAGTATATGTGCAATTTTTTCTGATATTTTGCCAAAGTATGGTATAGATATGTAATTTGTGTCTTCTGTTTGATTGTCGAAACAATATTGTCAGGTTGTATTTTAATAAAACTGTGAAACTTTTAATAAACTTTATTTATTTCATGATTATAGAGTTCCACAAAATAAGGCTGGAAACAATAAACAACGTTTTAGTATGTTTTAGAAAGCGTTTTTGTTAGTTTTGTTATTACACAGGGTACAAAGTAATTTCATAGCTGCAGCTATGCGTAATTTGCACTCCACAAAGGTTCAATATATGTAGTATACGTAAAGCTTTGTTAATAGTAGTAATCACGTATACATTTCAATTATGCCTTTTTATAATATTTCTTATTATAGTTAGCTACACCTATACTACGTGCTCAAATAACCGAAGACTTACCTCAGTTCGTTTAATAAGATGCTAGAATATAAGTTTTACAAATTGTAGATAAGCAGGATAACTGTAGAAGATCTGTAATTGGCATGCCATTCTAATTAGTCACTATCGCTATCGTTTATTAGTTATCACAACAAAAATCGTGTTTGCACGTAAACAGCACGAAGATATTGCTTCGTAGATCCACAATATTATATTCAAGATCTCATAGTTTTTAAACAAATATTTTAAACTGTATCCATATCACAACGGGGAATGAAAGTAAAACTAATTAGGCACTAATTAAGACCACAAGAAGGAATTGCTGTTATTGGCAATAAATGCACAGTCTCACTTTTCAGTAATTCAACCTATATAACTGGGGACTATATAACATGGTAAGTAAATACATACATATAGGTTTTTCGACACGAGTGAAAATAACACAATATTAGGGTTAATTGACTATGTGTTTTATGAAATCAAATCAAGTTTCAAGAAAATATTTAAAAATAGACTAACTTAGGCAAAATATTGTCAAATTCTAATACGACATCACCTGTAATATAAAGTAGAATCACGTTATAGTACCAAAAAACAGCCAACAAATAAGACATAGATAGTCTTGTTTATTGTTTCCAGCCTTATTTTGTGGAACTCCATAATCATGAAATAAATAAAGATTAGTAAAAGTTTCACAGTTTTATTAAAATACAACCTGACAATATTAGTTGTCAGGTTGTATTTTAATAAAACTGTGAAACTTTTAATAATCTTTATTTATTTCAAGACATAGATACTCCGGGCGCTATCGCACGTTCCTTCTCCAAGGCTACTTTACAAATAAAAATGGTTTAGAAAAAATATGATGTTTGAAACAAATCATAAGATGAAGGAAGATTGAATTTTCGATATTTTATTAACACCCCTTACTGTCGGTAATGAGTAAACTCGTCTACATAATTGTACTGTCTAAGGAAACTAGAAATGCGGAGTCTACATATGTGTAGTGTAGTACGTATTAAAATAGTAAAAAAAGTTATTACAAAGGTATACTCAAAAATGTAATTCCGTAATCTTTTTGCCAAAAACATAAATTTCTATTACATAAGTTTTGTAATCCGCATTGGCATTTTGTAAATCTGTTGTTAAAATCATATGCTTCCTTGTTCTTTTCTTAAATAGCCAGGGGCGGCTTAAGGCCCGGCACCCGGGCGACCGCCCGGGGCGCCGCGCGTCTGGGGGCGCCGCGCGTCTGGGGGCGCCAAATCGGCAGTGAAAAAATTGAAAGTTCAAACATGAAAAAATAATTTTCTCATTATAACGATTATTACGTAGTATTAAGTACTGTTCCAGTGTTACGGTGCTCGAACTTAATTACCGTGTGGTCGTGCGAAGAGTCTGTTTTGTTTGGGAATTTCCACTGCGCTAGCGTCATCACCAGAAATACCTATACTCTAACAGTCTAACAAACAAATGAAGAATCTAGACCACCGAAATCACGAGGGCGAAATTGTAAAAAGCATCGCGAATCATGCAGTAACACGCGGCTGGACGCCGCTATCACGTGGTCGACTCGAGTAATTTAACTAATAAAAGAAACAGCAGGTGAGCTGGAATGATTCAGTAGCGTCAGAAACCGATTTATTTAAGAATAACTAAAGTGATACTTAACGTATATTTAATTATAATCGAATATAAGTACAAAATAGAGAAATTGAAATCAATTTACACTATAATAATAATTATTATTACCGTCGACGTTAAATTATTCTATTTCACCTAATAATAATAATAAAATTTATTTTTATCCTTATTAAATTGATTTTATCTTCCCTATTTTTTGCTAATTACTTTTCTTTAAATTACCCAGAGATTTTGCCGATAAAAAAGCTCGCAGATCTTTTTTGTAGATAACAATTTTCTGATAGTTTTTTGTTTATTGTTTGTTGTTTTTTGGTAATAATGTAATGTACGTTATAATAAAATGTTATGATTTCATTGTTATTTTTTTCTAATCTATTCTCCATCGTGGTGATTTTTGGTTTTAAGGAAGGGACGTCAAATTACCCTCTCGCCCGTGTGAAAATTTTACCTTGAGCCGGCCCTGTAAATACCTATACAGTAGAATACACATATACTTTAAAATGGTATTTCGTTCTTTCTGTTAAATTAATGTACTTGCATTAACGAAAATACAATAAGATTTTTTATTTCACTTGTTTTTATTTTCTACAAAAATCAACAGTTTTCTAAAAATTTCTTTTAGGTTCTTTTCAACCACTCCATAAAGCCTGTGGGTAAATAAAACACTTTAATCACAATAAAAATTTATATTTAAAATTATAATTTTATAAACCTTTAATATATATTATATTGTAACGAATGGAGAAATTCCCTATGCGCGAAGAACATACTAGAACGTTCGAGAAATATATGACAAATCGGCTGGCGGCTAGACGGACTACAATACTGGAGGATTCCCGGCCTATCTACGATGTTCGAGATATATGACACATCGACGGGGTAGTACGCGAGTGTGTTCCAGCGTTTTCTGGAACGTTTATGTGGGGGATATAAATCGACCGTCGTGCATAGAAATAGATCAATTAGTGTTCAACCGGTGAATTGAAATGAGCTTTGTGTAGTTAGTAATAATAGTGTATAAATAAATCCTTCAATAAATGTTGTAATAATAAATAAATAGTCCTTATGTAATCCACTTTAAGTTTGTAAATATCTAGCATTTAAGTTCGTTAAACAGTTTATAATTATAGTGTTAAATAATTAGTTAAGATTAAATTGGTGTATGTAAATAATATTTCTCTTGTTAATAGACGATTAAACACATTTTTGTTATTATATTAAAAAGAACGTTACAATATTATAAAAAGCTATGTTGCTAATAGACTTGGTCTAATGCTATCCATTCTTCTCTCTCTCTCTCTCTCTCTCTCTCTCTCTCTCTCTCTCTCTCTCTCTCTCTCTCTCTCTCTCTCTCTCTCTGTCTCTCTCTCTCTCTCTCCTCTCTCTCACACACACACACACGCACGCACGCACACACACACGCACGCACACACACATATTGCGGTGAAATATCCTAATTAGGTAAATTAAAATTAGCCCCACGTTGGTATAAACTGCGATGAAATGCGCCACGTTGGTACAAAAAAATAAATATTTAATGAAATGCAGTTAATATTAATAAAAATAAAATGTTTCTAAAAGTTTATACAATGTTGCTTTAGTGCGAATAAATGCCACTAGATCGTAGAAATAATTAAATTAATTAATTGAAAAAGTTACATGTTTTCTTATTAATTATTTTAGGTATCTTTAAAATAAACTTCAATTTCCCCTTTCTATATTTCTTAAATTATTTAGAGATATCCTTGTATAGAGGTTTAATAAAATATGACTTATAAAAATAAGTTACGTAAATCCTTACCTAACTTCCAGATTACGCAATTGAGCGCCATACATAACTTTTAAATAAATAACTTGAAGAAAAGAATGTAAACATATTCATGAAAAACTTATCTCGGGACGATGTTAGATTCTCGAAGTTGTGGAGTAATAAATAACTAACTGACTAATAATTTATAAACTAATACATAATTTCAATTGATCAAGTTGCTCAATTACCTAACTTAACTCGCTCCATAATGTTCAACCTTCTTTTCCACAAGATTTCAAAGAATATTGAAAAAACACTTTCCTATCTTCCTGATAGGCCCCGGGATTAGAAGAGAGTGGTCCTGGTTCTATCCTAATACTTAGCGTCATCAACATACTTAGTTGCTAGGATTACTAGACAATAAAAACTTGGCTGCATGACGGTACGAAGATTTATTGTAATTAATTGTCTACTATGCAGTTTAACATATTATATTTCTACATTTAACTCTTACTTAATTCCGCATAACTTTTGCTATTGCAACGTACAGCAAAAATGTTTATTTAAATATAGAAGATTGCTCTCTTCAGCGATTGAGTTAATTATTTAGGTTCCCTAAGTTTATATACGGGTATTTACATAACATACTTAATACATAATATTTACATAATAACTTGTACCAAATTATAATTCTATTATCTTATTTACAGCCTTTTTGTTTCTTTCATTGCCTAGATCAATGCTAAAATTAATTCGAATTTAATTCAACATAATTAGTTGCAAATTTAATGTTCAGACGACATTTTACCTAAATTTGAAGATTTTCGTAAGTAAACAGTTTAACGATTATTTATTACAGAAAATATCTTATTTACGACCAAAAATTTTTATAATTTCTTAGCTTTAATGTTGGGGACTGTTCGGGATTGAATGATATGATATAGTAGTAGTAGTTTTACCTATCGAATCGTTACAGCCTATGTAGTATATATTGTTTCGGCCTATGGTTGCATTGCCGAAACTATGCAGGATCTGCCATAATGTATGCGGAAGTTGAAACGACTGGCCTAGTTTGACATATCAAACAAAAACCAGTAATACATAATTGAATTAATAGTGTATTCTAATCATAGGGTGTTATGAAGAATGACTTGTTAACATTTTAAAAGGTAAAGACTCAAACAGCAACTATAAATGGATAGTAAAAGTTAATGAAACCGAATGTAAATATTGCTATCAAGCTTATTATACACTACTTACAATACAGTCTGCATATGCACGAAGCTCATTAAGTGTACCTATTAAACAACTAGAAGCACATGTGTGGGTCTTTAACTGGTTTGAGTAATTTTAAATCTTATAATAAAACATGCGAACATGTTCATTCACACGCTTCATTATATTCGTGGCAAAACTGCATTATTACTTAAGTTTATCCTTAAAATGAGCATTATAACAAGTGTCTTGTTATTGTCCATTTTCAATTACTTTTTAATGTGCAACAATGTTATTAGTTAACAGTGGTTGAATTACAAAAGAGAAAATAAAATACAATGCTAACTATGTAAACTAACTAAAGATAAGTATTTTAGGCTTCTATGTACTAGTGTTATCTCAAGAATTATAATTCAAGTGTTATTGTTCAGGCACGTTCAATTGTTCGCAATGTTGTGGGCACAATAACTACAGAAACTTGTTATGACTAAATGATATTGTTTGGCGCAAGAGAATTTATCTTATACTGTCCCTTTTTATTTACAATAATAACATTGTTACACATAATAAATTAAACATAAATGATGGGATTACTCAAACATGTTTGATCAAATTCTTATATACGAAAGATTGTTTTATTAGCAAGAATCATAGTTTTGAGAAAAAATACATTAATAAGAGTTTAGAACTTATAGTGTAAATATATAAATGCATGCTTTGAATTGGAGATGATAAATGTAAACCTAATTTTCATATAAATTTACTAGGATACCGGTTTTATGAAATCACAAACACTCCACTAGATAGTCCAGGAGATTAAAAACAGTATATACAACGACGATGTAGTATAAAAAATAGATAGGCGTAGGTAACCTCGCACAACTTTTACACAGGCAGTAGTAGAAGGTCTACCAACTACATTGTAGAACTATTATAAAATTAAGGGCCACAAAAAAATCGTTACATTGCCATTACATTAGACGATCAGTAGCGATCAACTAGTCCAGGCAAATTAATATATATTTCTAAAAGTTTTTTGTAATACCAAACGCCAACAAAAATTACATTGCGAAACAGTGAAACAGTTCGGATCCTCCAGGTAAATATTATAGTGGTTGGAAACTCTCAAACTATATATAATCTCACGATAAATCCATAACTGTGCAAGTACCAAATGCGTAAAAGATCAATCAAACTTCTCAAATTATTTGCCATTTAAATTGGAAAGGCCTAGAGTCGATTTTGTCAAAATCTCATATTTTCATAAGATCATACCTCAGCGAGATCATCTCATTTGTATTCCACTTGATTTTTATTTCTGAGAGTTAAAAAATAAGTGATTGATCGTCCACCAAACAGTCATTCTTCCCAAGATATGGGAATTTGAAGCAATAACAATTTACATGTTTTTATACCTGAAACTCAAATTTCAAAAACTCCAAGTAGAAAAAATGTTTTTAAATTTTTTTATTTGATTGCAGAACGAAGATAACAAGGCTGGATGAAAGCAGTTAGCTTAAAATTTAATTTGGGCTAAGATAGGTCAACATCCCTAAAAGGTTGAACAAATGCTGTCTATCGAATCGCAAAATCCATCCATCAAGTTAAAAACCTATATAGCGGTATCCGGTATATGGCGTAACCCAAGGTTCCGAATCGATGGTTTACCTGGAACTACAACGTTCACAGGAAATTTTTTATCTCCAATAGTAGCAAAGCTAAAGGGGTGGTCAAAACATAATGAATAATCTTCTACCTAACAATAAAATAAAGTAATTATTAAAAGTCATGCAATATTTATCATTGTTTATGTACCGTAATTTTATTTCACAATAATTAACTCCTTAATTAATACGAGCCATAATTAAAGTAAGCTTTGACAAATTAAAAGAAATGTTGTTTAATAACTCAAGGAGTTAGCAGTTTAGGTTTATTTTCAAGATATTTGTTACTGTGTAAAACGTGGCCGTTTATTCTCAACCCGACACAGGTTTTACGCTGTTTCCAATTATATATCAGAAATGATCTAGAATCTTCCGTATAAATGAAAGCCGAGACAATTGCGTATAAAAGTTAACACAACGAAAATTTCAACCAAACTCTTTTCATTTTCATTCAAGAGTTTCCTACCATAGAAGGGTAATACGGAGTCATCATTTTATTCAGCTAGGTACTTCAGCTGGTACTTTTGTATATCAAAAGCGGTACTCAAATTTCAAAAACATTGACTAGTATCGTTGAGTGAAGAGTTTTAAAGAGGCGCAATCGCCTAACCAAGAACCGTGACCGAAAGTATAGCCGACATCTAGACGGCGCTGTGTGTATTTTTGTACCGAGAAAGTCGACATCCGTAATCCGTATAGGTACCGAGATCTCAGTATCTTGTTTGCAGTTGGAGAGTACATATCGAGAACGTACGTACCGAGAAAGCGTAGAAACGCTGATAACTTTGAAGCTGTTCATTGTTAAAATAGGAAATATATATGATTTGGCAGAGACTCCAAAGCTGAATCCTATAAAATAAAAATATAAAAGGTGTTCTGAAAAAAATAAGATTTTTATGTTCGAAGATTGGTATGTTTGGTCTAGTGGATTGAACACCCTGTGTATTTATGCAATAATAAGTGTATGAAAAGACGTTGATTTAGATATTTATAAGCGTCGTGTATTGTTATAATTAATTAAATGTATCTTCCAGTGTGTATTTTAAGAAAAGTTGCATTTTCAAAAGAAATTTTGGAAAACTGAATATACTCAAAAACTGTTCCGAATTTCGGGATATATGTATGAACCAAAAATACTACCAAAAAATCAAAATGTTTAATTAACAAGTGCTTCAAGTTAAACAAGTGTTTAATTTAATATTTGATGGAAATATTACTTGAAGGATAAACTTATGAAAAATTTGACTGGATTATAAATGGATTTAGACTTTAATAAAAATTAATTTACTTGCCACTAATGTACAATCATCTGGATCATATGGATTTGAAATTCCAATTTTTAAAACTGTTTTATTTGGAAAAATGAAAACAATGCGTTTTTAATAGTAGCTAGTTGTGTATTATTAGTTAAAGAGATTAATGATACTGAAATAAATTAAATAACTATAAACAAATTATAATTCTTAAAATTTAAATAAATAATTTTTTTATAGATAAAGAAAATTTAAGCATTTATTGAAAGCGATTTGTTAATTTACTCCAAATACAGAAAAGATGTGTGTCGTATAAAATGTAAATATACAAGTTCTCCCATTTGAAGAAATTGAGGGTTTTATGTTCGAAAATTTGTATCTTTGGTTTAATAGATTGAACACCCTGTACATTATTTAACGATAAAATTACACAGACATAGATGCGATTGTAACAAAGATGAAATACAGAACACTTACTTACCTTTAACTGAAATAAATGCTCCTGCTAAATATATTGTAGTTGTGAAAAGCCTTCCTTTCCACAGAGGCTTCCTCAGGCGGGTCGCTTAAATGGTTTATCATATTCTTATAATTATTATAGTCAAACAATAACAAAACTCATACACAAAGTAATTTTCAAAATAATAACAACACAACTTTATTTTCAATAAAATACCAATACAAATACCAAAGAACAACAAACAAAAACAAACAACAAACAATACCAGAAAAATTGATTGTCTTTTATGTGAAGTAAAAAGATAGAAACACTTCTTAATTATGAATTTATTTTTTAAATATTAATATGCAACAAAAAAATTGATTACTAAATTGTATCTTAGGAGTAAATTAACAAATCGCTTTCAATAAATGCTTAAATTTTCTTTATCTATAAAAAATTATTTATTTAAATTTTAAGAATTATAATTTGTTTATAGTTATTTAATTTATTTCAGTATCATTAATTTCTTTAACTAATAATACACAACTAGCTACTATTAAAAACGCATTGTTTTCATTTTTCCAAATAAAAGAGTTTTAAAAATTGGATTTTCAAATCCATATGATCCAGATGATTGTACATTAGTGGCAAGTAAATTAATTTTTATTAAAGTCTAAATCCATTTATAATCCAGTCAAATTTTTCATAAGTTTATCCTTCTAGTAATATTTCCATCAAATATTAAATTAAACACTTGTTTAACTTGAAGCACTTGTTAATTAAACATTTTGATTTACATTCATTTTAAATCTTTAACATTTTTATCTGTTTCTCAAAAATATTACTAACCTCAAATATTGGACATTGATTTGTTTGCATTTTTTTATAAATATGATCATAAATTTATTTATGGTGCTTTTATAACTGTTTTGTCAAAACAATTGAATGTAGTGTGATTTTTGCATAAAACAAATGCCTGTTGACATTTCTAAATATTCTTAACGCTATTTCCATTTAGAAATCATAATTAACACTTAAACTAATTAGATAAACTTATAGGAAATTAAACTCCGAATCCAATGGTACGTTACGCTTATGTGCTCATTACAAAATAAGCCCTCCTTTAAATGACGATGAAATAATAACCCAATTACAGTATTTTAATGGACATTCCAAAGGTGCAACATAATTACATGTTGTTTATCTAGTACCATTAATAAAAAACAGCTCCTACATTTAAGATAGTAACAATTATGTGGTAATGAAGCAGCTTTACAAACCTCCACCAATATAATTTAACTAAGAGCTGTAATATTTTGAAATACAAGAAACTTATACAACTAAGGAACCTCGTTATCATGAATGTACATTTTTTAATTATTAATTGATTAACCGATTAATTATCACGCCACCTTGTATGTTTTAGGTTAAATCCTATATTATAATTGGCCTAAACGCCATTAAATTGAAAAATTACATAATCGTCTCACGCATCGTTAATGGACAAGGAAAATTAACTAAATTCTATGGAAAAGTCAGTTTTCCAAATATCCTTTATCTGACTATAGTATACAAGTGTGCATGCAAATCATAAATAACCATATTTTACTTTAGAGAGAAGAAGAGAAGAATTACTCAAAATTATTATTTTGAAAATTGAGGTTTCATTTGAGAAATTTCATATATATCCTTATTTAAAATTATAGTGTGGGTGAACTTCCTTTTGGCATGTCAAGATAATGACATTCTGTATAGCCAAACATACTTACAATAAAGTGTAGAATTGAAAATTGTAAAAATATCGGTGTTCTAATTTAAAATTAAAAAGTTGATACTAGACGTAGTGAAAAGACTCACCCTCCCTGTATATAGAAAAATATAAAATATAATCAAAAGTTTCTTTGTATCAACTAAATTTGGCTTTCAACTTTTTTTTCTAACCCTTGCAGTTTCCAAGATAAGGTATAGTATCATCTTACGTAAGCCACCCTGTACATCTAATTGAATGTTCAATTGAGAATAGATTAACTTATATCTTATATATAAAATCTGACAAAAAAATTGATGTGGACGATTTTTTGTTGCCAGTTCAATGTGTATAGAAAAACAAACAAGTGAAGTGGGTGGCCGCACGGAAAAGAGTTCGATCTCCGGAACCGGCAAAAGGATTTTTCTCGTCGATAAAGCCTCAGTACACTTCGCCGTGCTGTCAAGATGGGCACGTTAAGTAGTCGATCTCGACAACCACATAAACATTTTTCTATGGTCGTCGTTAAAAATAACACCACCCTATATCACGCATAAGTACGTATTTACTTCAGCGGTTTGGCATTTTAATTGTAATTAACATTTATACAATACAATTTATACAATACAACGGGCAAACGTGGGTTTTTGCGATTTTACGAGAATTTAAGCTCGATGCGGCACGTGTTAACGTAATCCGATTAGCTAGCAGACTTTCATTTTTTGTCATGTAAATAAGAACTACTTACCATTTTACATTTGCTATCATGAGAGATTTTCTTTTTACCAAATATCTTTTCTAAAAGTAACTGTTATGTGGGTGAATATCTGCTATTTGTGTGGTGGATACCCATTTTTGTGACCAAAAAATATATAAGAATAAGTTTGTGTGTTTTATTATCTAAAAGGTAATTCCTATTTTCACACTAATTTAAAGTGGGCCAGTAAACATTACGTATTTTCGGAGTTTCATGGTGACCAAGGAAAAATTGCAACCCAAGGGGGTTGCGCAAGAACCAGGGTAGTGATAATTTGATCAGAAATATAAAAAAGCAGGGTAGGAGACACTAAATTTATGGGCAATGAAGAAAATTTCAATAATTTAACTTTGTATTAATCTTCACTATTTCTTACCTTCTAGTGATACTAAGAAACTTTCTGGTTTAATAATACCAACGATTGAATATTGGAAAGTTAGTACCTAACAAATAAATCAAACTTTATACATGAAAAGACATGCCGGGGTAGTGACATTTTCAGCATTCAAATATTTTTTCCTAGAAAATTGTAAATACTTTTCCTCTTAAATTCCAGCGTACCTAATAGTGCAGAATTATTGCTACCTTACAAATATTTTATATTTATAATATAAATTACAGTTCATTAAATATTTGCAGAGACACACTAAAATAAAATAGCAGATATTCACCCATGTAACATTAAAATGAACTATTTTATGAAGATGTTCTGGATTTTGCAGCGTTATTAAAGAGGATGGGAAAGTCTAATTTTTGAGTATAAATGTATACAGCGCTATTAAATTAAATTGTAATATGTGTAATTTGCCTATGTTGCATTTGAAAATAATAAAGTCAAAGCATTGTGCACACGTAGGCAACCAATTATACAATACGCTCTTTTATATGGTTTACATATAATTGCATGGTAAATAAACAGCACTGTATAAGATGCGTAGTAATAGAAAATATTTAACATGCAAAAGGTATGTTTCTCCTTTTGTTTGTAATTTCTCCAAAAAGTGGCCAAATTAAAGCCTGTAAGGATTAGTAGTTTAAGTATCACCGCTACAAATACAACGCTACTGGTTTTCGCAGATATAAAAATACCAAACTACACCACTGAGTGGTACTGTATTAAAAACTCAAAAGAATTCTTAATTTTTTTTTGTGATTATTTTCGGAATTCTAATTTTAATAATTCTAGTTACTAAGATTAAAAATATAATCAGGAAGACTGACTGTGCTTTCGTATGGAGATGATTAAATTGAACATTAGGTAATTGCATTTTTAGACGTCTCTGCAGAAAGTATGTTACGTAAATTTCCGCAATTTTTTGCATGCAATATTTAGAGCAGTTTATTTCAACGCTGAACATTAACAATTTGTAATTAATTGATGTAATTAAGAATCGATATCTTATTAATGATTTACAGGCGAATTGAACCGAATAGTAATAACATGCACGTTACTTTTATGAACTTGAATTGAAAAACAAGAATTTTTAGTTTTTTCAAGTTGGTATTTCTATGGGTATAATGAAATTCCCTTAATGTGTAAAAACCAGTAATAAAAATTATCTAAAAGCGTTTAGAATAAATTTCAAGGTATGTTTTAAGTTAAAGCAGATAAGGACATAATTTCTTTAGATTACTTATAAAAAACATTTAAATTGAATATGTTGATCTGAAATCCTTTAAACTTAAAACGATAACTAACTAGTTTCATTTGTTTCTTTGTGAGGAAAATCTAAAAGGTTAAAATGACAAAAATTATTTTATTTGTTTTGCTTTTCTCTTCTTTTGGGAGTTAAATTCTTGTCATTGGGGTTACGTTTGTAAATTATTGTTCTTTGTGTAAAGTTTTTGGGCTGAATATCATAAACAAACATGGGTCAAATGATGAAATATTTATAATTTCTTTAGCTTCCATTAAATGAAACTTTTGAGGATGAGTTATAGGGAATTTAAAATTTTTTAAAATATTTAGCAGAAATAATTATATTCGTAAATTTAGATTGTACTTTTATTTTTATCGAGTAAGTGCTGAAAACAAAGCTATAAATTTGGTAGAAGAATTTCATTTGACTTTAGTATTCTGGATCCGGTGTAATTATTGCACACCGGGTATTGGAACGCGCCAATAAATATAGGTGGCGTTGTACAACAGCAAAATGACTTCGATAAGTGGTAGATAATCACGAAGTTTTTAGCGGTTGTTTCTGCTGTGTAGTATTTTAATGGTGTACTTTTGACAGATATAAATTTAATAACATTTGCAGTTATTGGTTAATCAACAATTTTTAGAGAACGAACAAAGTACTACATACTATACAAAATATTTCTGCAAGGTTAATGAGGAACACAAAACTATAGAAGATACGTATCTGCAGTGTATATCAACTTCTTAAAGTTTCTCAGTCATTATTCCAAATTATAATTTATTTGCTGGCAAAGTGAACTAATTTTAATAACATGCTTTACACTTTTGAAAAACAAACTAATACGCATATCATGTTTGCTACAGCTTTTGGAAATTGTGTAGAAGCAAGGCGAATGTACCAGGAAGCATTTCCATAATCGTCGTCTACCAGACCGTGCTGTTTTTCAACGTATAGATCATGTTCTAAGGGAAAGTGGTAAGCAGTAGAAAGTAATAATTATAATAATTACCTCTGGTAATCATTACTATATCATAAGAAAATTGAAATACCGGCTGATGCTGGACGTCCAAGAAATGCTAGAACCACAGCATAAAGATACTAGTGTTTCACGAGAGTCTTGCATTTTTCTTGTTCTTGCACAAATTGCAAGAGAAGAACAAGATAAGAATCGCAATCCGTTCCGCAAGACAAGACAAGAATTTTTTTTGCAAGAAAAGTGCAAGAATAGCAAGATTTTCTTGCAGTTTTGCTAAAATACAGGTTTTGAAAAGATATGGGTATGTTTGAATTATTATTGGCAGTGTTAGTCTAGATATACATATTATGAATTTATAATATATTTTATTTATTTATTTAAAAGCGGTTTTAATAACACAAAAAATATAAAATTTTTCTCTATTACAATATTACACATATTTTTTAGTGTGGTAACTAATAAGATATCAACATTCAGGTGATTAGAAATAACGTAATAATCTAAAAGCTAAACCACTAAAAGAAAATATAGAAACGTAACTAAACGGCTATGTTTGATTATTTATTATATTTACTAGCTCAAGGGCTTCGCCATCTTTATAAGCAAAATATTCATTTTGTTCGCTACGCCATTTATCTGTCCGTAATAAATGTGTCCTTGCCTGTGTTAAATATTTTACCGATATTGACTACGCTTTATTAGTCCATATGTACGCGAAGTCCGATTGATTACTGACAATGAGGTTGTGATTTACTAGCAGAACGGCACAGATAATTAACAGCTAAGTCCCCGAGTCGCAACAGTGTAAGAATTCCAAGAAATGGGGAAGTCCCGGCGAAATTCCAACCGAAAACATGCAAGAGTCTTGCAAGCAAGACAAGGTTTGTGTTTGCAAGAATGAAGCAAGACAAGCGTTTATCAGAATTCGTGTCTTGCAGAGCAAGACAAGACAAGAAATAGTCGTACAAGACAAGAAATCTTGTCTTTTGAAATACTAAAAGATACACAGCATCCCACTCGCGTGTCGGCACTTTGAAGTCGTTAAGCTAGTCGCTTAGCCTCGAATATCACGCCAATAAACGATAGTTTGCCAAGGCTTGTCGATCGTCATCGTCTGTGTATGCAGTAGTAAACAACAAGTGGGTAAACTACTTGTTTTGCTTTTCTCATCTTTTGGAAGTTAAATTCTTGTCATCTTATTGTAGCAAGTAAATATTGTAAAACTGAAAACTCTTATTATAATGGTAGTAAAAGAGGAAATAGAATTGTGTCTAAGAACAAAATGAATTGACATCTTTGAACAATTAGTTTTTATTAACTTAAATAGGTATATATAATACACCATTTAGAAAAAAGTTACAAAACTAAAGCCTTGTTGTTAAAAAATTCTTGATTGTAATAATTTTGTATTTTGAGAACTGGCTGCCAATAAAACATATTAGATATAAAATATTACTACGTTTCACCTATCAATGTAGGCTTTTTCAACTAATTTTCTTATTAGTGGAAGTTATTAGTTAAAAGGTATTGATCTGAAAATAAAACAGAGTACACTTAGATTTGTGAACGTATACAAATTTCTTTTTATTTTATCATTATAGAGATTTTCGTATTTTATTTGTTGAAAATTTAAAAGTTCGTTAGTTAGAATTTTTTTATATAATATCCAACGAAAACGGTTTTAATGTAAACGTCAAAACGTACCGTCTCAATTCGAGCGATTTTAAAATAACTTTAACTCCTAATAAACTTTTTTATAGAATGCAATGTACTTAAACACATTTTTAAAATGAGCAATTACTTTATGAATCACTTACTTCGCACATCCAGAAAATTAGCTTATATAACAAAAAGCAGACAATATTCGTGCTATAGGCTTTATTCGTTTATTATTATTACAATAATAACATTTAATATTTGTCATAATTTAAGTCTGGTTCAACATAACTAAAAGATCCTTCTAATTAATGAAAGATTACAGAAATAGAGTCTTTTTGCAACCTGCATTTCATACGGGGCCACTACAGAATGCACAACTAAAGTTACAGAGCTCTAGCGTAAGCGATGTGTTCGCTTGCGCATATCAACCATAACTGCTGTGAACGTCCCGAGGATCGACTTTCAACATTTGCCAGAGTGAACCTACTAGTTATTATTATACTGTGCTAGAACTGTAAAAGCGGAAGAACCGGTGCTAATACTAATTTATTGATCAAGACCCTACTTGAAGCAATCGTGCTGTTGCTAATCAAGTGAATATGTCTCATATTCCTAGAGATTTTTACATGAACAATTACTTTAACCTCACCATTTCATAGAGTTCATGGATTGAAGAATGGTTTTCCTGGTCGTGTACAATTTTGTCACTGGTTTCAGAGAAAATGTGATGTTCTCAATTTTGAAAGCCAGATATGATATGATTTTTTTTCATTTTTCCAATACTGAACATAGACCTCGTCCGTTTCTATCAATGTATTTCTTTCTGCATCCAATCCTAGCCACAAACTTCCTGCTTCTTGTCCAGGGTTTCCATTGTTGTATAATGTAGTTTCATTTATTATTTGCACATCTGGCATTATGACCTGTCAATTTTCATTTAATTTGTCTTATACGAGGTTTTACAGAAAAATAATAACATTGTGCGCGAACTGATAACGCTGCTGTCTCCCCTTTCACACGGCAGTTAGCACTAACGAATTTCTGACAGAAGAAGCATTCCTGTGGTTCCCCAGTTTCCCTATTCACTAGATGTCAGTCCATGTGACGTCTTTTTATTCTCCCGGCTGAAAAAGGACGCAACCGACCAGTGGAAAGGCATTCCAGCAGAAGACTTCCAGAACTGCTACGAACAATGGAAACCACGCCTCGGTCGGTGTGTAGCTGGCCAAGGGAACTACTTTGAAGGGGATAATCTTGATTTATAACAAGAATAAAATTCATGGTTAAAAGAAAATGTGTGTGTTGCTATATCTTTTAATTATGCACGTTTTTATCTTGCAAGGATAAATGCGGTATGGCTCCTTCCATTGTTTTTTGCATTGATCTAGATTTTGTTTTGTGAAGATCCAAGCTTGTTTTCCATATGTTATAACTAAAAGTATACGTCAGTTAAATACTTGACATTAATTAATATTTTACTTTTTTAAAATGTAACCTAGGCGCACTCTTCTGTCTGCTTCTGCTGTCTGATTTTCTCGTGATAATCTGATCTTTTATCCAAGAATAAATTCCTCGTTTTTAATTTATGTATTCTTTCTAATAGTTTTGTTGTATGTATCAGCATAAACAACAAAGATTAGAGATTTGTTTAGCCTAGATATGGAATACCATATCTTTAAGCTGAGCACCATTTTTGATCTTTTTTTGTTAATTTTCCAACTAAGATCTTTCTAACGCTCTTTAATATTATCTTGAGCAGGCTTTGAAGATGATTAACAGTTGTCAAAATGAATCGCTGGTCTGTACTAAACGTGTTTTTTTGCTGACTTTTTAACAAAAATCGAGTCACTGGTTCAAACAAACCGGTCATTCAGGCAACGGTTTAATAATCGAGATGATCTTGCACTAAAACGTTTAGACGATGGGTTCTGAAGTAGCGTTAGACTAGAAATGTGAAAGATACGTGCATGCAGGGGTGCACATCAACAACCTGTAACAAATACCCAAAGAGTGTTGAATGCGATAAATCAAACCCCTAAGAAGTCCATTTGTAGTTTCACTTGTTTGACTTTATCTGTACTTTCCATGGCAATTATCTTTAAAAATATTTTGCTTTGTCATAACCTAGGAATTGAATGACAGATATATTAATAGCAAGATAGTGAAGATAAAGAATAATCTGCATTTATACAGGCCAAATTATCAAAGTTTCCTGGCCAACTATTACCCAAAAAGACCATTTGATGATTTTTCTTAAGAATTACATCTTCTGTTTTTGAATTTTCATTTAAATTTTGATACACAATAATACACAAGAAATATTGGAAATATATTATAATTTTCTTGAGATTGCCTAAAAATACATTGAAATAAACGAAGTACTAGAATCTAGAACTTGAAAATGCTTCATAATTTTATAAGCAACTAAAAAAATAAAAATAGAATGGTTGCCCCTTCGGGGGATTTCATGTCGAGATTAGTGTCTCTAAATCTCGGCAATTCTTCTATTTCCAGGACTCGAGACTTTTTAAAGACCCGGGGATTTCAGATAGTAATTTTACGCAACACTAAACTTTATCGTTTATAACAAACCTATTCAGTTTAGTGTTGTATTGTTTGCCGGGAAGTGTTTTAAAGTCATTTACAGCTTTTCAAAACATTTTCTTGAATATGAGGAAAATTTAGTCAAGCAAGTATTATTTCAAAGTTTCAAAATTTCAAAGCAAACGTAAATACATTCATCCTTGTAAATGATTCTTTCTATTTCCTAGAAAAATACCTGGTATTGCACCCACAACTTTTTATTATTTCTGGATTATGGAGTAGTTATAAATATCACTTTAAGTCAAATGAAACCAATTTAGCAATGTAGTAAAAGCATACTATTTTCCTTACAAAAACTATCTTGGAACTTGGAAACTTTTTTGGAATGTGCCTATTGAAAATAGCTGCTTGTTAACGTGATCAAGAGCATACTTTAATAAAAATTTTTAAGTAGAAACGTTCTGTTTAGGTCTTTAAGAAAATTATTATTTAAAAATAGTAGTAAATATTGTTTATAAATAAGATGTTTATAAATAAGATAGGAAATTAGAAATGGAAACCCTTTGATGAATGGTTTAATGGCGTTTCTAACAGTACTTTTTTACTGAAACTAATCAATTTCCCTTCATTGATTGTTTTTAACTAATATAATTACTCAAGTGTTACCTAGTGTCAGAGACACTAATCGAGACAGATTCGGGTACAATACTACTGTACCTCTCACTAACTCAATCAGACAACTAGAATTTTATATTTAAATTAAAACAACTCAAAGTGTATTATTTTGAAACGATAATCTTGCAATCAGTAAGGTGTATTCGACATATGTAATGTTGTAATATATCTTTAAAAAATTAGTTTTAACTAAATTTAACAGTTTAAGAACAACTGTTAAATTTAAATTTTCCCAAAAATTGTATTCCAATGATCTACATATTAGGCCTTAGACTTACTCAAAAGCACGAAGAAAGTAAAATTCAAGTTTACCAAATTTTTACTTTTTTCATTTTGGTTTTTGTTTAACCGAAAAATAGAAGTAAAGTTGAATAAAAATTCTACCACGTTGACGATACTGTTTGTCATTTAAGTAAGTTTAAGCACGAGTGCACTTGTACAAGGTACAACCATATTTATTAATAATCTCTGTTTATGGTTTCCATGAAACTATAAATTAAATAAAGCATTACTTTTTAGTTACCTATCAAGAGCATCTGCGTATGGTTTCCCATTATTTAGTATTTAGCAAGTTTAGCTGATAAATATTACATGCGAATACACATAATCTAAATATTGTTTAAGTCTTACTAAAAGATGTAGAACAAGTTGAAATTAATAAATTCAAAATTCTTTATTATTTTTTGTTTGTGGGCAAACTGGCACAAGTCTCTCTCGTCGACAGTTTTGTAACACTAAAGACGAAAAGATATTTTTACTTTATCAATAATTCAATATTACGTGTTTTATTTAATGTGACATTTAAATAATTCTACTACCAATATTAGGTTATGTTTTAAATACTGTTTAACATGTTGTTCGCAATATTTCTATAAAATATATTTCAATATTACGTAATTATCTTTACATTATATAGTCAACCCACTTTCCAACTATGTATTTGTTATATTTAAATTATATGCCATCATTCCATATCAACATTTCACCTGCATATTTAAATTTTGAATAGTTTATACCAAAAGAAACTTCCGTGTCAATTAATTGTCGACCGATAGTTGTGTTTTACAAGAGTTAATTGCATGCAGAAGAATATGAACATCAACTTATTTAGGAAATGCAGTAAACATTTAGCTGATAAAAAACCTAAAACTAATTCGGTCAAGCCGACCATAAAAAAACACGCGTGTAAATAATGCTCTCACAGTACTCCTAGTGCGGTCACTTGACGACAGCACAGCGTTCATCTTTCAGTCATTATTCAAGTCTTGCGGACGTTCATAGTCCTGAAAGGCTGATGTCGGTGAATAACTTTAGGGTTTGCATCTTTTGGAACAGAGTAACATCGAAAGCCGAATACTTACCTTTGGAAAACTATACTCCAGGTTGTAAGGTAATCTTGCTGATTTTGTTTACTAGTTTACACACATGTGACACAAAACATAATTATCTAAGCATTATTTCCTCACTTGAAGTAAAAGGGTTTTTTAGGTATAAGAATATAGTTTCTATTACCTACTATAATTTAAAGCTGCGTAACTCAAATAAATACTTTAAGAATGTACTTACGTCAAGAGACTTTTCCACCCTTTGCACTGAAAGATGTCCGTGAAGTACTTCATAACTTTTTGAACGTTTTCAGTTTAGTAATATTAGCATTTTTGAACTCTTACAATAGTAACTACGATAGATAAAACTTATTGGATTTTTTACTTAGAATGATCTCTCCAATAATCTTTTTCCGCATAAGTCACCATCTAGAAATACTTACATTAGCTCATTCCTTAAGAAACATTGCTCAGCCCTGCTTTATACAATAATATAACCTACTATAAGTACACCTACTGATTGGCGTTAAAGAGGAGCTACATTCTCCCTTTTTAGATCGTTTCTGGAGCTCCATTGCGAAAGACACTAGCGTTCAAATTTGTCATTTTTTGTTTTGAAAGTCTGAATCTAGGGTAAATTAAAAAAAAGATATACAATAGTCTATTACTGACTCGATAGAAGAAAATGGAAAAGGCTTTTATTAAACAATCGAATAATCTAGGAGCTTTAAATACAGCGTTTCTATTTTCATTGTTCTGATTGTAGAATGCATAATCATAATCTTCACAACCTCTATACAATTAAATATAGCATGGAGAATTGTTGCATAAATATTATTACAGTTTGTGTTAATAACTTCTTCGGCATAGATAGACCAAGTATAAAGCCATTTGTTGGACGTCAACATTTACTTAAGCCTTTATTGGTTTGTTGGCACGTCATTATAAGGAATGGCATTGTAAATTTTAATAAGGCTACCAACCAATTCCAGCAGACAAAACTATTTCAGGAGAGCTTTGCACTGTTGATTAATACACACATACTCATGTGAAACTAATGCTTTCTATGGTAGAAGAGAAACAGTAATTTCATTGGTAAGGGACAATAGGTTTCGCTCAATAGGGAATAAAATAAACCTCACAAGCGATTACTGTATTGTTAATTATAATAATAAAAAACACAATAACTTGACGGCGAGGTATATTCACTTATATAGACAATTATGTACAACTTGTAGAATACAATAAATAGTAGAAATAAATAATGGAGAGGGATGTACTGCGCCCGAAGGCGCAGGGGTGAGTCAGTCAGGGCGCGGAGTAGAAGATTCATCGGGCATCACGGTAGAATCTTCCCACTCCCACATGGTGGTGGATTCCATGGTATAATCTTCGTCCGACGGCACCTCATCGGTCACCACGGCCTCAGTGCTCGTAATAATCACTCGCGATTTTTTATTTCGAACACCTTTTTGGTGCTTTTTTCGCTTTTTCGTACCACTTAAATTTAGTTTATCACCGAACTTAGTCTTATGTCTTTTTTTCTCTGTCACTTCTACTCTTTGGCACTCGTCACTGTCTTCGATTTCGCACTTTCTAGTACTATTATTGTTATTATTTAACCTAATTTGTGTCTTTCGATTATTCGCAGCAGTCTGTTTTTTGTGGCACAGTTCGCTATCTGTGTCACCTTCAACACATTTACGTTTCTTCTTCTTTCGTTTTTTACGTTTTCGGCACCGTGGAGTGTCTGTAGGTGGATCTACTAAGGAAGGTGAACGAGTCACTGGAAGGGATGTGGGTGATGCACAAAGATGAGAATGATGACGCATGGGATGAAGTTCTTCAGCACGTTCGGGACCCACGTTTCGTGTTATCACTCGCGTATAAGAAGAAAGGCGCCCTAATTGCTGATTTGCTCTTAACATCACTTTTCGAGGCTGTCCTCGTTTATTTAATGCTAGGTAAAGAGTCCTCCTCTCGTTGGAATATTTTGTGGAGGAGTATGTGTTGTAATGGTCATGCTCTATCATCTCGTTGAAGATGCATTCGTCCCCGAAATCCCTCTGAAACAAAAAAAAAGAATGTGACTAATAATGTTATAAAACGCAAGTATTAATATTAAAGATTAGAAGCAATAAAGTCAAAGACCTCTTGTTGCAAGATCAGAATTGAAAATTAAAGGATTCGGGAAGCATTTAAAAATCTCGACAAATCTGACTAATAGTTAGATTGACTATGTGCTTCAGAATTCCGTAAGGAGCGTAAGAGATCAGAGGAACTGACGTATAGTCGTCTAAGCTATAGAAGGTTCCATTATTATGCATTAGATTACCTTGCAGACGTTGTCAGGTGCCCTTTTGCAAAGTTTTGTGTATGAGTGCCTTTTCTCTTTACATACAGTAAATAATAATTATGCTTTTACTGTCTCCAGCCTTGCTTTGTAGAACTCCATATCTCATAAACTGTGTCAAATGAAGGAAAACTGACGAAACAATGATAGTGGAAACAACTAGTATATATTTACGTAATCGACCCCAGAGAGTTTGGAAACAGCTTTCATTGATCAAAATTAAACATATTTAAAGTGACAAGTACGGTAAGAGTATCTTTTTGAGCATATGACCTATCCTAAAGTTACTAATTGAGGTTTAAAGGTCAGATTCCTAAACTTAAAAAAAATAGTAAAAGTATAGAACGCCTATTTCCGGTCACAATGGTGACTGGCTCTCCTAAATGTTTTCTAGTGTTAACAGGAGAACGAACTTGGTATTGAACTTGAAAAAATTGTCGAATTCTTAAATTCTATGAAATTTTTGTTTGGTGTAACGAGCTGAATTTGGTTTGGAAAGAAATATTCTCAAGTTTCTCAAAAATTGATTTTTTAAAGAGCTGCTTCACTTGCCTTATAGCATTTTTAAAGACAAAATATATTCTTGTAGAATTGAAAAACCGTAAAATAATTTCTTTCCAATGGCGTACTTCTACTCTATACAGGGTGTAACTAATATAAGTGCAAACCTCGTAATGGGAGGTAGCTATTATGATTTATCAATACAGAGCGTATAAATTGTGAAGTTGCGTGTCTAATATAAATAACTATTTAATACTAAATTTCATTATAGACAGCCCAATTAGTGGACAGTGGAGTTATATAGTGGGTGTATAAAATTACTAAAAGGACCAAGAGCTTTAGGTTTTACAAAGTGGTAACAGCAACCTTTCCATCACTAACTTATATTAATTGTAGTAACGGTTACCAAAGGTTATATAATGAGTTTTTATAATAGTTGTAGTTACTAATTTATAAAACCAGTAGTGTTAAGTTCTTATGTAGGTGAAGGTGATGATAAATATAAAACTTACTCAACCCACAGTAATATCAGTTACCGTTATAAGAACTGAGGGCTGTTGGTGTTGAAAAACACTGTAATAAAACCAAAATTCATATTATTTTTAGGTTAGTTTTCGAACTTGTAACCACAGTTTCTCTTAAGAAACCTTTGGTAACGCATAGAGATGTCAATAAAAAACTATTTTAAAAGACATTTTCACACAATAATCCAGCACAACAAACACGCACCACAAACAATATAGAGTGCGAAATACTTTTGCAAGGTTATGAATGTTGAAAATGCAAAAAACAAGTTCACGCCAGTCACTCAGGAGCGTTACCATAAGTTATATAACGTCACTTTTGGTAACTATGAAAACCGTAAAAGTTATATAACAACACTTTAGCGCCGTACTGTTCCTTAAATTTATATAGAGTATTTATAAGCACACTAAAAGTTATATATTGGTTTTATAATGTCCTCTTGGCTCTTTTAGATACACCCGCCATATTTTTGATGCATTTATGTGGGCAACGAGCATTTATGTGGAAACAAGCTAAAAAATGTTTTTACTGAAATTCTAAAATATTTATGACATTGGCAGGACTCGGATTTTTTAAAGGTACAAATGAAAATTATACAGTCCAAAAAGAATTGCAGTACAATTTTGGTCGTTTCAAATGTTTGCATAACAGCCTCAATAATATCAGTGTATTTTTATATTAGGAATGCGAAAGAAAAGATACCCTGTGGAGATGTTATATTCTATAATTAACTTAGTTTCCCACCAACCAAGCAAAGAGAAATATAGAGGGTAGTGATAAGTGCAAGAACAAGCAGGATAACTAATAAAACGATACGGGAGCCTAAACGTTGTAGTTACCATTATAAAAAGGTTTATAAAAGTTTCAAAAACATTATTGTTACTAGATTAAAGGGACATACACCTATAATGGGTCTATAAGAAGTTATATAAAGGTAACAGTTATATCTCTATCACCGTTATTATAAAACTTAGAGTCATATAAGATTACCAAACAGTGGTAACGGTAACCCTTCTAGAACCCGGCATTGTAACGTTGTTATCAATAATTTATATTACCAAAAGGTTTTATAAATTGGTGGTGCTGTTATTTCGAGAACCTTTAAAAACAAAAATTGTTTATTGGGAGAAAACAAGAGAATTATAATGAAAATTTAACACCTTGATTTGATGATTGCACTGATTTACATTTTCCCCTTATTTATGGTCTCAGCAACTATACGGAATTTCATGAAAATCAAGGATCAAAATTGTTTGGTAAGTCAATTTGACATGATGATTACCTTGCAATAAAAGTTCAGAACCAATTACCGGAATAAACCGATTTTGGCAAAACCAGTAATTAAATAGATTAGAATCCGCCTACTGCTGTGCAGACTTTGTTCAATTTTGCTTTGTGACTTCCCCATACCGTGATCTTTACTAAAAAAATACAATTGAGCATTGCAGTTGAACGCATGGTTTGACTATAGTGGTGAAAATCGAACTCGTATTGCCTAAGCAGCAGTTTCCGTACACCAAGATCTGGAGAAAGTTTTCACAAATCCAAAGTTATGCTGAAAAATACAAGTGTGTTATTTTTCAATAACACAAATTATAACATAATAACTTTCAATTATAATTAGATTCATTTTTACTTAAGATACTATTACTGATGGAATTAATGTATTGCTTATTAAAAATTAATTAGGTATTACCAGCAGAAAAAAATTATAATATTAATTTCTTATGACTATTTCTTAAGATATTCATTCAATACTATTTGTTCTCAATTAATTAGAATATTAAAGTTATTATTAGCTTATCGCAAATTTAATTAGTTTGTATATTATCAACTTTTCGAAAAAATTCTCAATTAATAATCCGGATGAATTTTTCAAATATATTATAGTTTGTTTCCGTTTGATTCAGATAACTTCATTATTTATGTTTATTTTTCATACCATCAGCACCTATTTATCAAACCGCGTCACATTTATCTATTTTAATCAACTTTTTGTATAAATAGCCAATTTTCGAATTAGTAGTCGGCGATTTATAGAATATAGTTAGCATCTTAATTAGAAGCTGCAAATTTCTGAGAACATGCCTATAACTATTTAATTTTACGAGATCCCACCATCTTTTTTTTTGAAATTTTAAATTAACCAGTTCTAAAGACGCACAAAGGGAATGCCTATATTTAAGGCTATATAGTTTAGGGTTTTCAAACATATAACTGTTTTCTGATTATAGCTTTTTGAACGCATAAACTCGAACATAAGCAAAACGGGACTTTCGAAAGAAATAAAAGTTTCAGAATTACTTAAACAGTATCTCAACAAGGAACAATTACGGGCCTTTTCTAAGATTATTTCTGTTTTTATTTTTAGCTCATAAAAGTTCTATTTTCCTTTTTGTTATTCAAGCCATATGTGAGTTATTCATTTAGAAATGTCAAACAATTACAATTGAAGTGTTTATGTGAATATATTGATACTGAGCTGCAATAAATATTAATTTTACGTTTGCCATCAATTATCTTCACTCGTCATTTAGAATTTTTAAACCCCAATATGCGGAAAGCCTAAACATTCAATTAATTAATACTCCATTAAGATATCAAAATGAACTTTTAAAAACGATGTGCTATAACGAAACTCAATTGTTAAAGTCATAGGTCACCTCCCACTTAGCGTAAATTGACAAACCACAAACAAAACAAAGTATGTTTATAAATTATTAAATAACATTTATAACAATGAGCAGTATTTAAATGAAATGTTATACTTCCTAGATTCTCAATTTCTAAATCGATATTTAGGGTGATGTCTCTTAAAACGGTTTGTAACAGTTTAATTGGCATCAATCAAGTTCACCTCAGACTGTTTCAGACCAATTACATGAAAGTCATTGTATTCTTACAACCACAATTAAATAGTGTAGAAAAGCTTGGTATTTTTTTCACTAAACCCTGCATCACAAGATATAATGATTGAAACATTACGGCCAGACGGATTTTTTTTTGAAAAAACTAGTATACAGTGGAAACTCTCTTGAGCGTACGGCCTCGATTGCAGATATTTTTCAGTCCAAGAGGATGTTCGGTTAAGAGAGGGTCCACTAACTAGACAATCTGGAAAACTGTCCTCACAACAGAGATGTCCGTTATGAGAGATTTTACTGTACATAAAACTCTACTGAGAAATATTGAAATTTGAGATTATGCAAGGGCAAAAATCTTTCTATTAACTCAATGAAAAACCGTAAAAATAGGTGTTGACCTGAACTGAATCAATACACATTCAAAACTGTCCAATGTAGTACATGTACACCCCTAACTAATACAGTACAAGATTACATGTTTGTACCTGCTTCACCACTTTTTTAAAACCAAAACCATTTTCCAATTTGTACTTATAATGATTCTTGAATCAAAGTTGTACAGCACAAGATTTCTTTTACATTGATGTTTTTAATTTGTAGCCACTAAATGGCAATCCTTCTTCCACATGGTAATTTATTAATAGATAAAATTTGAAAAACATGAGCGCATAGAAAATCTAAACGAAAAGAGATCAGAACATTCATTTGCGTAAGTGTTAACATTTTCTGGTTGAACATATAAAATCCGGAAAATGGACCGAGTTTTTGCTAATTTAAGCATTGTTCTTGTAGCTCAAACAAGTGGTGAAGCGGAAACAATCACCATGTTAATTATGCCTTATGACAACGTTTTAGTCTTTGAGCACCCTCAAGATTAATATTTATTATAGTTAATATTTTTCAGTATAGTTCTGTATATCTCAGATTAAAAGACAGCGTTTGACCTGTGAGCCGCCATAAAACTCAAACTGTTTTCGTTTCGTTCTAATAAATTTGTACAGGTTGTCTAAAATTCTTATTTTTGATCTTTTTTTTAAACATAGCGTTGTCTATTAATTCGTTTTAATATAGAAATATAACAAAATAATTTATTTTAAGAACCAGTAGATTCTCCTTCATACTAGATATTGATAATGAGTAAGTTATTTTAATAGTTTTTTTTCAGAACTTCAAACAAACTTTCCTTTGAGCTAATCAGCAAGGGTTTTGCTGATAAGCAAAGCTTGAAACCTTACATTTCTTATGTGATGTAAAAAAGTCGCATAACATCAAATTGGGTAGTGCTTACAACAAGGACATTAGAGGTTCTTTGGTTTTTTGACCTTTTTCTAATTCTGCGTGAATCATTTAGAAAACCAACATCGTAAAGTTTTACCGTTCGTGAATGGACATTAGACAAGCTGTTTATTAACTGCTAATATTTTTTGAAACTTATGATAAATAATGTATTTATTTAGCGAATTGTATCTAATAAGTTTAAAAGGCACTAGTATTAATCAGTGGCGTAGCATTTATTTTCTAGGAAAAAACTATTATTTAAAGGCGTACATTTATTTATTTACTAAATTTATGCAAACAGAAAAATTAAAATCAAAATAATTATTTTAAATTTTTGTGTTTTGTTGCTCCTGAGGTGGGGGTTACTCTGTTTCTTAAAAACTAAAAAAAGCCGATGGACCAGTGGTGGCAATTTCTCAGACTAAAGCCGTATATTAGTAATCTACTAGAAGCAGGGCAATGTTTCTAAATTAAAGAATTCAATTTATTTGAGCATTTGTCAATGAATGTCCAATGGTCTTTCGGAGATTGTTTCATTTAAGGGAATAGAAAAATAAGAGGAATGAGCCACATAAAGGGTGTAACCAAAGAAGCTGAAAATATTTTAATGGGTGAAAGATGACTGCATGGTACAAAAAAAACACCATACACGTGTAGTGGCGTACTTAAAATTTGAAATGCCATTTTCTCGGAAACCAGCAGGAAGCGATCACTATTTATAAGGAAAATATGTTCTAAATTATTACAGCTATATTACCCCTCATTACGAGGTTACTAGTTATATTAGTTACACTCTGTATATATAGTGTATATGAATAGATGTTTACGCGAAATGTAATGTATGGGAAGGAAAATTGGAGTGAGCTTTAATGGATGTTCTTTTTCAAATAAGCTATTGTGTATAATAACCTCGTTAGCTTATACTTTCTTTGTTATTATTATAATTTGATAAAATTGGTTTTCTTTTTTAATATTATTAGTTATCAAGCATTCTCAAAAAAAATTAATAAAATCGCAAATTTTAATTAACTAACGGTGACCTCTTGATAAAGCGTCACCTTCTTCATCTTCTTAACTAACGCATGAGAATTTTATTACATTTGTTAAGATTTCCTATAATATAGGATGCGTCTATTAATTATATTTTAGTTGGAAAATACTGTTAATTAATCATTTTCAAAAATTTAAATAACAAAAAATTTACACAAAACAGATGTGTTCAGCTTCACTGAGAAAAAAAACAACATATGATTTTAAACATCAAAAACACAATTCGTAAAAAATAAATTCTTTTCCCACTTGCATTAAGCAAACCTCAGGGACATCAAGTCTAATAACCATTTGTACTAATTGAAAGAAAAAAAGACATTCGCTTTTATGTTGGCTATACAAAAAATGATCAAGTCGTCGTTTTTTTTAAATTTATTTCTCATCCAATCACATATGTACATAATAATTAATTCTTACAGCACTGTATATATAAAATACGAAAGAATATATTTAACCTATCATAAATTGAAAAGTAACGACGTCCAGGCTGTACAGTCCTTTGTGTAATAAGATATTCAAATGTCCCCAGATAAAAATGAAAATCCATATAGGTATAGTTATAAAGTTTCAGGACGCTTAAATCAAAAATTTTTCAATTTTATCGTGTAACTTTAGAGATGTTTTTGCAAAAATATCTGCATGTCATACCATAATTCGAATTAAATGGTACAGACAAAAATAAAACAAGTCTTTTGTAACGATATCGACTATCTACCCGATTAAATCAGATATTCTGAAGCAAATTCAGCGTAGTGTGTTAAGCTCGTGGGTATCCAGACGTATTCGATAAGTTTAGTGTGTATACAATCGACAGATAAATTGAAATGTTAGGATTTTAAGATACAGGTGCGAAAGCTTTATCTTTTATCGATTTCATTAGTTATGTCTTCTTTTGACTAGTAAGGGTTGTAGTACAAGACAAAAATTCCACAGGGTGCGCACGGTCATTGAAATTCAAAAAACTTTATCTCGAAATCTTTCCTTTCTTGTATCTCTAGTATGCTTGACCTAAAAGCATTCTGGAAAAACAGAAATTTATGATACTATCCTACTATACCAACCTAGAGGGTGTTGGTAAAAATACTTTCCAAATTTATATTATCTACTTTCTTGATGTGGGTATTATTGTTCAGTAAAAAGTGCAACTAAAGATAGTTACCGGTCTGTTAACTATTAGATTTAGCATCGCTTGCAAGCATTGAGTTTCTAACCTCAAATATTTTTACTATTGCTCTATCTTGCTCTAGAAAAAGCAAATGGAAAAGAAACTTACAAAGTTTGTTCTTCAGAATGTTAGGACTTAGGTAATTGAATGAAATGCTATATTTTCGCTTCATCAAATCATTTATTTTAAAATCCCAATTTGAAAACCACAATAAATCTTATTACAGTGAAGTCTCGTTGATCGGAATCTACGTTAATCCGAATACCACTATAATCCGGACCAGCAATTTATTTACATTGGGTTTATTGTAACCCGGATTTAAAGGTTTTGATAATCCGAACTTTAAAATTAATTGTTTTTAGTCTTCAAGTTTTGATTATAGCAACGAATGCAATGGATATTCAGATGTGTAATTTGATACAAAACTACCGTTGTAGATAAAATAAATGATTTTATTTTATTTATGTTTACGTTATATTTGTCTGGCAAATTCTTATCATCAAAAGTCACGTATTTCTTAGAAGTGGTTACATTGCAACTTCACAATTCGTATTAGTTACAAAGGTTTATAATTATAAGCTAAAAAAGAATTGATACTTCTTTTACGAATTATGACTTTATGTATCTCCGCCATACATAAAAAGATTTTCTGGTAAATTTAAAAATTGTTAAATGTTTAAAGATCGCATTGTAACTTTAAATATTATACATTTCCAGATTTGTTACAAAAGCTGAAGGATCATATAACAACGTTAAAAAAACTTTAAAACCTGCGGAATATCCGGAGATGGAATAAAAGTTGGATGGTTATTGATATGTTACCGATATCCTCCGAAATTTTGGACGAAAAGGCAAAGTATCATTATCCAGCAGCGTGCGGTGCATACGAAACAGTGGAAGCAGTCGCGATGCAACGTATGCGTTATCACACTCGTACGCTATGGTTCCACTGATTCGTATACTCTGCACGCTACTGTGACTTTATTAAAGATGGTTTCAAAACTATGACGTCAGGGCGAGTAAAGATTGGATAATTTTAAAAAGACAATTTGCGTGTGTTATAAATCGCGGAAGAAAAGCTGTTCAATGATTCGCACGCAGTGAATCCCTTTAAGAAATAATTGCAAAGCGGTGGCTTTGCAATGGATAGTAGAAAATTTGAAACAACTGTGATGCCGGAAGGTTTTAAAGAAAAATTTGTCTAAGTTCAAAAAACAGGAAACAAGTAAAAATCACCGCCTTTTTTGGTTAACGATATATTAATGCAGAATATTATTTCCTGTGTTTTTAAAACAGTTTTTGTGTAAATATTTTTGTAGTTTTTTTTTTTAAATAAATGTTTTGCAGAATGTTTTAAATGTATTTATTTACAAATAAAACATTCTAACTCTACAGACGCGGTAATCCGAAAACCGCGATGATTCGGATTGCCCCTGTTTTAATTAGTCCGAATTAGCGAGACTTCACTGTATAATTTAACAGAATCATGGGTAAACACAGCGATGGTGCTAATAAAAATGCTAATAGAGAATCTGAATTAGCTCAAGTTATTATTATAGATGCTCCTAACTAAAGCATTGAAAATCACGAAACTGCTCTAATTAGGATGTGCAACAGAAAGACCTAGAACGCTAAGATCTCGATTAGCAAAACTGTACTCTCTTCAGATTCAAGTAAATACAAAAAAGTACTAAAAGTACTGAACGCAGAACTACAAACAGAAAAGTTACAGGTTCTGATAGTAGAATTATGCAGAGTTATAAATAGTTAATCCGCCATTTCCATTGACTGTTTTCCAAATGATGGCATGTGGATTGCCAGTGTCATGATTGACGTTGCGTAAATATTTATAGATCAAGACAACTTTCCTATTAAATTTTCTAAATGCCTTGGTGTTAAAGAACGAAGACTATGATTCATCGAAAAGAACCTTATATCCAATTTTCTGCTTACATTCTGCAATAGTCGACGCAGATAGAAAATCTTACACATCGTATATATACTATGGATGTGCCCACCTAAATTAATCGTTTTGTTTCCCCAATGTATACAAAACTACAAGTAGAAAGAAGGGTTAATTAACACACCCTAATCCTAAGAGGATGACAAGTATCAAACTTTCTTAGGGTGTTAAACAATGGTTTTAATACTGTGCATTTTAAGGGCCTTTCCTAAACGATAATTCATCAAAAATGTTCTGCAATGTGGAAGTTTTCACTGAAACTCATGTTTCGCCAATGTATACATGACCACAAGAACAAGGAATGTTGTACGTACCCTTGAGAGAATGATAATGTATACATGACCACAAGAACAAGGAATGTTGTACGTACCCTTGAGAGAATGATAATGGTAAATAGTTTTGATATTGTGCCTTTTAAGGGCATTTCCTATACGAATTCTTTAGATATAAGAGCATCAAGAGGCTGATTATTTCAATTATGAATTGAATTCAGATGGGGATTCATAACTTTTTTGATATCTTTGTGGTAGCCGTTGACAAGAAACGCCGTACCTGACCCAATTCTGCTGGATGAAGATACCAGATTACGAAATCGTAATCGTATGATGTACAATAGAATTATCTATATACAGGGTGGGACAGTTATCTGCATATTCTAAATACCTTCCTTACTATTAGAGACAGAAAAATATTGCCTGGTACATTAAAAGTTATAACTTTGCACCATTCTGTTCTTGAGCTGTTTGGAGAGACTACGCCCACTTAATATTTTTTAAATAGCACTATATCCATTTTTTGGTATTATTTTATATTATTATTACTTTTCTATGACTTGTAGTGTAGAAATTCTACCACATTATATCATGGAGAATTCGAGAAAAACACCAAAACGTTTTGTGTCATGGCAGGCTATGAACAACACATCTATGGGTTCATTTAATAAATACGATTTAAAACTCAGCTTTTTAGATTACCTAAAGCAATAATTACAACATGGAAGAGCTGATTTTTATACACTGTGTTTCAGTTCCATTAAATCTTTATGCAGGGTGTTTCAGTTCCATCTATAAAAGAATCCATAGATGTATGGCTTCAATATAATCTAACTAAAATATAATGCATTACATTTTAACAAGATGAAGTCGATCCGCCAGTACCTTTTCTATGTTGTCTTCAATATTTCTTCAGTGTCAATACTTTTTGACAGATCTGTTGACTTCATTTTTAGGGTATTGCTTACAAATTACGGAGTGTTTTATATTTGTCTGATAAGTCACAAGGATGTCTCAAAAAACTATATTTCCCAATCTTTAAATGATTTAGGAGACAGAATTTGGAGTGGAGCTTTTGTAAAGAAGTCATTTTATCAAGTCACTGAGACAACGACAATGTCCGAGACAAAAAAGTGGACAGAGTTGAGAATGTTCAGAGATGTTACCGAGATTTAAAGGTACACTCTAAAAAATTCCCCTTGAAGTTGCCTCCATTTCTTGGGGTAAATTTACTTCAAAGTGTAATTTTCATAGGAAGTGGGAAATTTCAATATTATATATGCATGGCATATAATACCGAATTTGTTGAACATATGCATTCTATACGCAATTAAACAATGATTCAATAATAATTACATAGAATGTACCCTATTTTTAAATATTTATATTTATTGGACTTGACCTTATAGTGAAATTGTGCTCTAGAACAAGCACAAGCTTTTATAAAGTATACTTTGTTACCTCCATTTTTTGGGGTAAATTTACTTCCAATGTAATTTTCATAGGAAGTGGAAATTTCAATATTAGGTCAATATTAGGTAAAGTTATAACTTTACGCAGGTGTTTTAATGTTAAAATGAAATGTAAGATTGCATTGAGATCGTAATTTTAATCTGTAAATTTATTTAAAAAGGAAACATGACAATGCAAATTTAACCTAATATTGAAATTTCCCACTTCCTATGAAAATTACACTTTGAAGTAAATTTACCCCAAGAAATGGAGGCAACTTCAAGGGGAATTTTTTAGAGTGTATAAACCTTAATAGTATTTTGCAAAACGATGTGTCGAAGAATAGACAGCGAAGGGTTTCACCTCTGACCTCGTTGACCAGTTGAAAACTTGATAACGTGCTTTTGTCTTTTGGTCAAATTAAAAAGAATAGTTTATTGCAGAAATATTCAGGCATTAATGAGATATCTGGTAACATAATAAACAAAAATGGCAAGTATAAGGAGCAAAAGAAGATTCGAAAAGCTACATCAAACAACCATGGACAGGTTCTACGAATTTCATATAGCCAAGACAATGACAACTATTAAGTAAAAATGAGATATCTTCTGAGATGAGATTCTTAATTTTTAGAATATAATAAATTATCAAGCTTCAAGTACTTTGACATAATTGTGATTTTAATTTCTGTACATATACAGGGTGAACCAAAAGTTCGTAATAATCTTTTTTTCGAAATGGCTTCAATAAAAGATTTCTAGAGATTTTGTTTTTTATATTAGTCCGCATAATTATATTAGTCATTTATAAATAACTATCCAAAATGGCGAACCGTATTCAGTTTAAAAAAGGTCATCTATTGAATTATTATAATCATTATTTTATTGATTATGATCATTATTTACATAATAATAATAATCGCCCCCTCCCTCCCGCACAAGCTTATAGCTTCTGGGGCCTTGGTTAAGGTTATGGGTTGTAGTAATTATTATTATTATTATTATCTGGTTTAGATTTGTATAATGAATATGTTTGATATCATCTTAAGAAAAATCATACATTGTACACTGTACATATAATGTTGCATTTAGATAAGTGTTACACGTTTACAAAGCAGAATTTACCACTTCAGACAGCCAGCGAACAATAATCATGTAAGGGTAAGACTTATTAATATATTTAGGTGAAAGTGATAGCCAGCATTGTATTTACGCATTAATGCAGAACGAATAAAAACTTACCTACTACCGTATATCGGGAGCAACAATAACAATCAAAATTTTGGGGGTAGGCCAAATAACTATTTCATATACTATCCCTAACTAGAAATCAGATTATTTGTTTAGAATTCAGATTATTTGTTTTGAAATCAAATAATGTAATATTTTATTTCAATAATAATATTTAGTTAGAGATTGAAATAGATATTTGGCAAGTTGGTTATTGTTGTATCATTGTTGCATCCTACTAATATAATATGTCAATGTCACCACCCTAGCCCTAGAGTATATCAAAAGTATTCATGATATGGTTAATCAGGTACTGTTATAACAATAGAGAAATACAACAAAACTTTCGCTGTGAAAACCCATAATTTAATCAGATGGATGCCCCCAGAAAAAAGCTTTTGTTGTCTACTGAAAACCATAAATTAGGAAGGCGGGTAGTTTTAAGAACAAATAAGATTTGAAAACCCGTTGAATACCGCGTGAATATAACGAGGTGTTTTTATATAATTTAAGGACCGGCGTTCATATTCCCTATAAGGTAAACTTCTCATCATCATGTTAGCCCACAACAAGTTTTTGAAAGATACGAAAAACAAATACGATGCAACTCGAAGAAATGAAAATAAAGTCTTATGTAATTTTAAACGATTGACTTTGGTGTATTTATTTATGCGACCCCTTGTGACAGCACTAGCCTAACTGAAATTTTGTAGAATAAACGTTGTTCTTGGTAATAATAATTTTAATAATTTTATAATACTCTGAGATATTGGTAGAAAAATTCCTTTAGAACAGTGCCTAAAACAATGGACTTAGGCTAGTTCCGTTCCAAGGGGACGATATAGTATGGCACTTGGATAGCAGCAGTGTCATAAGTCGAAAAGTGTCTGTTTTAATAATTTAAGAAATATTTTAAGATAGATATACAGACCTAAATTTCCATCTTGTGGCTTAGTGCTTAGGTATCATGTGACATTGTTGCTATACATTCTTCAACAAAAAAAACCGCAGTAATTACCATAAAAAACCGAAAATATAATTTTTCTGGATTTACGACCGTTTTGATGCCTTTGTGCGATATTCTGAAATAAGAGACAGACATAATGTAGATCATGTGCTTATAAATAAATATTATTAGTTGGATTTTTGCTTTGTTGTCTGATAACTTCAATTGATTCTATTTGCAATAACGAGCTCTGATGGGGAAGTTGCAACAGCTCACATTAGTTAATATTTCGGTTGCGCAAGTATCGCACATGTGGAGTAGTAAAATATCGTTGAACCTTCGAGAGCTTTGCACTCCGTAAAAAAACGTGGCCATGAATTTTGCGTTAAAAAACGTTTAATTATATTAAGAATCGCGTTACTATTATAGATGCGTTTAAAACTCACTGGATGCGCTAGTAGTAATAATCGTTAAAATCCACTTATAGAGCAACAATAAAAATATCGCGATCGCTTTCGCTAAGTTCACTCAATATTTTGCAGAGAGGAATTTCCATGTAGAATGTATATATTTAGAATTTCTTTTTAAACTCGTGACAACGAAAAGCCACGCTACTTTACACCTGTATTACAGCACATTAACGTTTATTTATGTCTGATTTAAAATGCCCGACTGAAATAATCTTCTTCAAGATTTTAACGTTCCAAATCGTACTGAATGTCAGCGTCTTTATAATGCACCCTGTCAAGATAACCCCTTATACAGCCCTCGGTGTTGCCTTTGTCCCGGAGTAATTACTGACCACATTAAGATAGACGATAGTGTACAATGTCTAGATCGTGATACACTCTTAGCTCTTGTACTCGAGATCAGTTTAATAGCTGATTTATCAATTCGTTATTGATCGTCAACCCTTTTGAACGAAACGAAAAAAAGTAAATGTATCAATTCCGAGAAAAATATCCAATAGTTCAATTTCTACAATAGTAGTAATTGAATGTTTGATGAAATCACTGAATCAGCAAATATAAAGAGACAAAATGGTAATCTTAAGATTTAAAATTAAGTCTTAAAAGGTTAAGATTTCCCGACACCTGCTATTTAAACAAAATAAACCTGTTATTAGTCCACCCAGTAATTTTAACTCTTTAAAGACTCAATTATTTAGTTTTAAAAATGTTGAAATTTACCGATCTTCAAAGACCCACAAATGTGTCAATTTAGTGTAATGTATGTTAAAAAAAATTCGCAAACTGCAAACCTTTGAAATCTACATTAAATTGGCAAATGCAAAAAAGGTGATATGGTATAGGATATAGGACAATTCAAATTTACCGAAATTAATACGCAGCAACCTGAAACTCAGAAAAAACTAAAAAAATATCATTAGTACAAACGATAAAGACGCAAAACATCTTCACAATTACAAACCAAAATATGAATAGCAATAGCAAATAAGAAGTGAGGATAAATGCGAGAAAGGGTTAAGAAGAGAAACGCATTCACCGTAATGCGATGTTCAAATACCTGGACACAAGAGCAGAAACATCAACGTCGTAGAGATATTTCGTAAAGCTAATAATCATGGAGAACGCCTCCTAAGAATAACTGCTCTTAGGCACCAGTTCCGTATCACCAAGGTAATTACCAATGAATGGATGACCGCTACAGGGCAGCAACTCTATGTAGGTCAATTCACCGCAGTATAAGCTTTTTTGGACTTCAATACTACTTCAAGAGTTCTGTGGTGCCAGGAACGTGCCCAGTGGGATCAAGAGTCCCATCGGGTAGTGTTTAGTGACGGATCTAGGTTTTGTTTGAGGGCCTCTGACGGTCGTAGGAGAGTATATATACATGTGGAAAGGAGGGAAGTTCAATACTGTATAGATCAAGAGGTAGGTGCTTACTCGAAGACTTATTACTTAGGGTATCGAAAGAAAAGGCAACATGAATGCCCAGGTTCACATTAGCAGTGCCTTGAAACATGTTACATTGTCTTAGTACCAGGAACTAGAAAATCTTACTTTTCAGCATGATAATGCTAGCCTCCATATAACAGCTGTCACTACAATATTCCATCGTATAGCTAACATTTCGCCTCGAACAAGGATTCAGATGTCTTGGTATACTATATCGTAGAAAGACATCAACCACACCATTCAAAGCATTCCACGCAGATCAAGGGACAACGCAGTGCATTAAGTTGCGAGGAGCTCTAACTCATTTACTAAATTTGAATGTTATAATCATGACTCTTATAATCATAAAATTTAAATCATTTAGCTTTCTACATACACGTACCTAATTTATTACCTAAAAACTATTAAAATATATTTACGTTTACTGAGTGTTGCATTTTCTGTAGCAGGCTCTATACAAGAGTGGCCTGTTTAATAGTCAATATTCAATCATTCGAACAAGTTTCTGGCTATTGCAGTGGAATTAAAAGAGCTTTGTATAGTTCGACCTCTAGTTTACGAAATCAGCATTAGAACTCATCTAAGAGCATGTGGTTTAAATGGAACCATTAGTTTTAAGTATGGAAATCGATAACAAGTGTATACAAATTTCTTTTTGATCCACTGCCAAGGCCAGAAGATTGTGCGAATGATTGAGTGTATCCGTTAATTGGTTCTAGCTCTGTTATTATGCATTTGCACACCTGTAGTACCTTAATACTTTTCTATTCAACACCATACTTGCTATCCACTTTCATACTTAAAATCTAATAGTTCTATTTAAAAAAAACTCCGATAACGTTATGTGCGGTAGCAGCACATGTTCTAAAATGGGTTCTAATAATAGTGATTCCGTAAACTAAAGGTCGAATATAGAAAAAAATCTTAATTCCATTGCGATAGCCAAATGCTTGCCTGAATGGTTGAGTGTACCATTAAACAGTACACCCTATACATATAAATATTTGGAAATGGATGAAGGTAAAAGTCTACTGTAGTGTGTTTACTGAATTTTCTACTTATAGGTCATAGTGTAGAAAATAAACAAAAATAAAAAAAGTCGAACGATAAACAAACTCGTAATCATGGTTACATGAGGAGACAGATGGAGACATTTATCATCTAAACGTATATGTGAATACCACCCGTAGTACATGCATCATCGTAAGCGTAGAAAAATATAATAAAGAGTACGTAGTACTTGCGAGACGGAAAACAGCTCGTAGTACATGCATCATCGTAAGCGTAGAAAAATATAATAAAGAGTACGTAGTACTTGCGAGACGGAAAACAGCTACCTTAAGGCGAAATCTGAACTCTCAAGAAAAATCTGCAGGATAAACAATCTTACATAAACCTTGACAGATCGGTGATTCGAAACTCTGGACTAAAAGCAGAGCCGGCGCGAGGCGGGTTCAGCGCGTTCCCAGGAACCAGCCCCGCGCTTTTGACGGCCCCACGCTTTATAAGGCGCTGTGTTACAACTTATATTTTACAACAACTACGCGCGCTTTCTCTACTACTTTAATCACATCGATGTTTCCGTGTCAATTAACGGCTGGCAAAGCAAACTCCCACTATGCAACGAAAAAGGCCAGAGAAATAATTTTTCAAACTCAACCACTTTCAAAATGACAATTTGCGAATGTAAATAACGCAAACGTAGTGTTCGCACACTCGTGCTTCAAAAAGATGCAAAAAGCACACTGGTCCTTTTAGGCTCTTCAAAAATAATTTGTCTCGATAATAAAATTTGGAACAATTAAAGAATTCCTCCACGAAACATTTTTTGACCAAATTGTTGTCATTTTAACGAAAATTTTATGCTGATTTAGAATATGTAAATCACTTTTGGGACAAACGCCCCTAAGCCTCCAAAATTGGTTGCTACCAACCTAAACCTCCACAAAAACGCTACTACTTAACCAAAACGCTACGCAAAAGCAAATTCGATTTTTTTTTCAACCTAACCTAATCTAACTTAACCTAACCTAAACCTTACCTAAATCTAACCTAATCTAACCTAAACCTAACCTAACTAAATTGTGCAATTATAAATTACACAATTTGTCAATCATAGAAACTTAATATAATTATTATTCATTGCCATGGAGATTAAGCATTTTTTACTTTGGATCCCCAAATTTGTGGGCTTTGAGCGTTCGCCCTAAAAATGAGTTACATGTTCAGAAACAACATACAATTTTAGTTAAAATGACACTAGTTTGATCAAAAAATGTTTGTGTAGAAATTCTTTAATAATTATACCTAAAATTTAGTTAATGAAGTAATAAATTACTAAAATTAGTAATCGCTAATAATTTCACTGACATAAAGACCCTACAATTAGAGTCTGGACAAGGCAGCCATTTTATATCACATTACGTGGAGCAAAATTTGAAAAGTGCAGAAATGGTTACACGGCCAAATATTAGCACGAATGTGAAGGTATTTCACTCATTAAAAATCACGAAATAGTGGGTTGTGTATATAAAACATTATTTAGTAGTAAAATGTGATGTTCATGGAGAAGTATGGAAGGAAAAAAAACAATGTGATATAAAATGGCGGCATCAATTCAAATGTAGCAACGCATTGACCAGACTCTCATTGAAGGGTTTCTACACTGACAAATGCGCGAGCGCCATTTATTGTTAAAGTTCGTTTCAAAAGATTTTGTGCAAAACCCGATGCGCGAAGTCATCTTCGACGAATTCGCTTAAATGAATAACTCGCTCCTCCGTCGCTCGTGCTTTAAAGAGATGCGCTCATGGTTAATAAAGACTTCGCGTACTTCGTAAATAAATATAATGATGCTGTATGATCCTATTGTAATATGTAATAATGTGTTTATAATAAATAATTTATTTAGAAGTTTTTTAGGCCAAGCGTATTTTTGAACCCTGCCCCGCAAAAGCTTACGCCGGCCCTGACTGAAAGAAGAAGTGGCTCATTATAGCAACATAAGATTAGACCTTTAACGCAAAATACTAAAAATATAGATTGTGCAACAAATCGACGAATATGTTGTAGTATCATCGTTGTTAGGTGTCTTGGAAAGCACGGCACTGGTTATTATAAGTTATCTGTTTCTTCAACTTAAGCTATGATTCTTAGCTTAAGAGTAGTTCTGGAATATAACGAATAACGAATATAAGCTTGAGAAGTGACCAACATAAATAATAATTCTATATGGGATATGTCTGTACAAGCAAACCACCTCCACCACCAGAACCATCTAGAAGCAATTTATTGCCCACACAACCGCTTGCGCCTAAAATTCTACATTACCTGGTTCTTTTTTTCTGAAACGCCAATACTTCGCCTGTGGTTAAATCCGGAGATAGTGCAGGTCACAGAACATCACCATTTCACAATGTCACATAATCTGCAGACATCCCGCAACAAAGCAATTGTCGCTCTATAGGTATGTGACCAGTCGCGCCGATCTGATAAAACCGTGTCATGCGGAAGATTCTGTTACAAGACAGTTTTAGCTCCAAAACCTTAACTTATCTTTTGATTAATAAATCTGGGCTAAGCGCCTTTATCGTCCCCAAAGCAAAGGTAAGGGCCTACGATCTTAAAAGATATTCTTTCCCAGTATACATGCATAACTTTCTCAGTATGGAGCTATCGCTATTAATGTGCTGGAGATTGAAAAACAAAAACAAAATTTAATTAAAGAATTAAAGAATTTTGGAACTTTCAAGTGACTCTTACTATAAAACGGCGTCAATGTTTCCGTAGCCACTTTCTAGTTCCTAATGTTCTCACTGTGTCACTGCAAAGTTCCCATTGGAACATTAAAAACGTTCTAACTAAGTCTAACCTCACATTTAACCATGAACATTATATTCATAATATTGCTACATAATAATGACATATTTTAAGGTTCATCTCTTGTTCTCTATAAATGTGAGCAAAATAATATTGTGTATTAGTCCCAACATTTAAAATGTTCAGACCGAAAAATGTCCAGGTCGCATGTAAGTAGCTGTCCTGATTACTGTCACTTCATTGTAATTTTTTAATAGTAACTCCATAAACAACCGTGTTAATCTGGATAAACACGTCCTTATTACATAAACTTTGGGCACATTACACCATCCTACTGAAATTCCACTGGTATCTAAATTATGTAAAAAAAGATATTTAGAAGATACAACAGATATAAATCACTGTACCCTTTAATTTAATAGCCGCGCTTTATAAAAGAAGTTCTTATTGTTAAGGTTTTGAATTTTAAATGTATTTAAAACATCATTTTAACGTAATCATGAATTGATGAATATGTCAATATTGTTGTCAGAAATTTAGATTTATAGAAATCTTTATTATCCTAAATTTATTCAAATCAGTATCCCACCATATTATAATCAATGCCATTGCGTAATTATCATCAAAAATATGCAGCCACAACACCTTGTACTAATTAGAATAATTTTCTATTACATGGCAATTTATGCTAATAAACTTAACATAAAAAATAAAAACTTCACACTATACATCGACACTTAAAGCAGAGGAATAATAAACACATAAAGTCCTTCTTTACATGGGAACTAAACTATTAAAAACGTTTTTCAGTTTGAATTAAAATATGGTTTTTATTCTATTATATAAAATGTTTAAACTAAAGGTGCTTACTAGTATATACCATATAAATAATAAATTTACTATGGTTATATAGAATGTCAAAATTTTAGGATTTGTTTTTTTGACGTCACATAATCTTTAAGAGATTCAGAATTAATTTTACAGCTTATATGGGCGTATAAATATAAATTTTAGTATATATCGCAAAAAAAGCAAATTAATCTTGATTTAACTTCTTTATCGTTATTCTTATTGTTATGGTTATATCGCCTTAAATATAGCAAAGCAGTAAAGATTTCGCATAGAAAACGTCATTTAGGCAATTCTCAAAGCGGATATGGATTTAGAGAATCATTCCTGGGAGTTCTTGGAACGATTTTCAGGAAATCAAAACTTAAAATTTATTTGCATATTTAACTTTTCTTAGTTTGCGTTTTTATATATTTGTCAAACATCGTTAGAACTTCAACTTGAAACATTGTTCAGTAAATAACAACTCAGGCAGGCCTTAAGTATCCGGTCCGGACTTAGAACGAACCTAAAACGCTCGTTTTATTAATTTATCAAGATTTATCTGTTTCTAAAAGTTTCTTAAGAGTATTTTTAAGCTTATCATCCTAAAGTTTCCCACAGAAGACATATTTACGGTAGGGAGAAACAAAATTTGGGTCAAGTTTGGGTCAAGTTTAATATTTTCCACAAATATCCTATACATAATTTTTATTCTATTTGATGAATTTAGTATTCAGTATCTATAACATTTAAAAAAATTCATGAAATGCTATATAAATTATCCAATTAGTAGCACTCAACCATTATTCAGTATTGTTATTGATGTGCATAAAAATTGAATATTACAAAAATGAAAATATTACCCTATGAAAATGAGATTATGCAAGTCAACTCTGCTAATTGTATAGAAACGTTAATACAAAATACAAATCTGTTATATTATCACTAGCGAATATGACCAAGCAAATTCAGCAATTCAGGATCAAGAACAGGCAAATTCACAAAGCTAGAAACAAAAACCAGCAGCACAAGGAAATTCACCAAGTGAGAACAAGAACCATCAGCCCAGCCCACCCACTGACCTCACCACACCAGTACCAGTTTAACAGAAGACTAATCCCACTGTTGATTAAACGGAAAATGCTAGATGCATCTGCAATTTTTTTTAATGTGAAGTGCAGGGTTATGCACTCCACTGGCTCTTGTATCTGGCTTTGTGAATTTGCCTGGTCTTGTTCCTTAATTGTAAAATTTGCTTGGACAAGATTCGAAGAACCGACCTTATTTGAGGGTATGTTTTCAAATTTTTATCATTCAAAATGCTCTTAACTACTTTTAACTATTGAAACACGCCGTTAATGACTAGAGGAAAACCTAGCAAGCTGCGCTTAAAAAATACCTTTAAAACTTTAAATTTAATAGTTTTTCTTTAAGATAAAAAACACAAACCACCTTTAAACTAAAAAGTTAATTTCAGTATTTATAATGTGGGTATCCGTAACGCGAACCTTGGATTTAAGTACGCTGTTTTCATAGCAAAAGAAAGGTGCTTTTATTTCAGGTTTTTCTCCTCGCTAGAATGCACTTTTTAACTTAAACTTTGCACTGTGCAGTGGCGCCTGCCGTAACGCCGTTATAAAGACCACTTAAATTTATACCGCGTAGTTGCGCCTTCTGTTGGTCAATTCAGTAGTGTTATGGCAAAACATATTATCTGCCATTGTTGTGATTTTACAGGAGAAGCAAAAACAATTTTTTTTAAATTTATTTAGCGCATCAACCGTGTAGGTTATTAGCGCATAACTTACAAGAAGTACAATATCTTTGTATTGAACAATTTGGTTTGATACAGCAACAAGAAATTCACTATTTATTAATTTTGTATTAGCATGTATCAATATAGTATATAGTGATTTTCAAAAGCAATTTTTCAAAAGTAACTAAATTAAAAGTAACTAAACCCATTGATCACCTTAAAGTATACTTTATTTGTGACTATCTTAATGCAAAAAGTGCATTTTGAAAAAAGCAGATAGCATGTTTTGCCATAACACTACTGAATTTCCAAAGTAGGACAGATACCCCGAACAAAGCTCGTTATATTATATATGAATTTTTCTCCTCGCTAGAATGCACATTTTAATTTAAACTTTGTACCGCGCAGTGGTGCCTACTATAACGCAGTTATAAAAACCACTTAAATTTATACCGCGTAGTTGCGCCTTCTGCTGGTCAATTTCCAAAGTAGGACAGATACTCCGAACAAGCTTGTTATATTATATATGGAGTTTTCTCTTTACTAGAATGCACTTTTTAACTTAAATTTTGCCCCGTGCAGTGGTGCCACTGTAACGTCGTTATAAAGACCACTTAAATTTATACCGCCTAGTTGCACCTTCTGCTGGTCAATTTCCAAAGTTGGAGAGATACCCCGAACAAGCTCGTTATGTTATATATGGATTTTTCTCCTTGCTAGAATGCACTTTTTAAAGACCACTTAAATCTATAGCGCGTAGTGTAGTACACCTTCTGATGGTTAATTTTCACAGTAGGACAGATACCCCGAACAAGCTCTTTATATTATATATGGATTTGTGTATGCTAGAAACCTTGGCGGTACAATTCGAAGACTACAATTGCAAGAAGTAGTACTATTAAAGTTATAAATTGAATATAGACATTCAAACATAACACCATCAAGCTCAACTATTTAGCTTTACTAATTTCTATTTATCTGATTACAATATGTTGGGGATCAAAGCTGCCCAAGTCCAAAAAAACAAACAAATTGAGTTAAATACATAAGTCTATTCTAGAACCGCCATCTACACCCCCAAAAAGACATTTAAGATCAGAGTAAGATGTTCTACGGCTGATGATATATATATATATATATATATATATATATATATATATATATATATATATATATATATATATATATATATAATATTACCAAGAAAGAACTGTAGGGATACATAGAAATTCATTGGTTAGATAAAAAATGCAGCGGTTTAGTGTTAAGTTAAAAAGCAATTGCGTTACGACTACGTGCTGTTTAAAACAGATGCAACGGTCAGAGGGACATACAGTTTTTGCACTTCGACCTAAACCTAGTCAGTATAGTCTTTTCCTAACCAATATATTATGGATACTCCTAAAATCTTCCCAGTGTTTCCCAATCTTAAAATGGGAAAAACAGACCTCGGACAGAAAGTGAATCCGACCGAAGCTTTTGACGACAGAAAACATTTTGGGCAACCATGGAGACCAAAATAAGAGGTGCGGTGGTACATTTGTCGATGTATCAGAGACGGAAATTGAATCTCCTATCCGATGATAAGGACGTCGACTAATATTGTTGGGTGAAAAGCAACCTATAAAATACCAAATAGTGAATATCCGAAAGTTATCGATAACATACTAGACCTTGATTTAACCAAAGATTGATTACCTATTCTAAAAATCTTATTTTTCATATACAAATTAACAGGGTGTAACTAATATAACTAGAAACCTGGCAATGATAAGTAAAAAAATTAATCATTTTTTGAAAATAAATGTAAAACAGAATTTCTAAAATAAATTAAAAAAAGATTTTTGTTTGTTTTTCTCGAGTACAGTAAAATATGTTCTAAATCATTCTAGACCTCCATTACGAGGTTTATAGTTATATCAGTTATTCATTAATCAATTTCAGTTTCAAAGTTAACCAAACTCCGTTTGCCTTGATAATGCGGTAAAAAAGGACAGAGAAACCAAATTTAGCAACCGCTGTTAAGGGAATTAGCAACAGGAGTACAGTTAAAACAAAATTGTATAGTTAACTTCAGTTCAAAATCTTTGCCAAATTTATTAGCTTAAAAACAGCAAATAACAAACTATATGAAAGCTTTTGTAAGATGTCCAGGAAGGGTACTATTGTAAATAATTTTTATCCAAGAATTACAAAATTCTGAGATCTCGATATCAAAACGTTTTAAAAGACACTTATAGTTATTGAGTTTAAAAAAGCTGGTTAACAAATGTCCTTCTATCTCAAATAAAACAAAATCAAATATGCAGTGTGTTATTGCGTTGCATGTAACAAAACAGACAAGCAGGGGCACTTACCCCAGTAAAATCAGTAAGAAAAAATATGGCTCGTTACGTACTGAAATAAATATGGCAAAATGGTTATTCTCAATTGTAGCGATTATAGAAATATAATAATAGAATGCATAATATACTAATATTACATAATAGTAACAAAAAGCGAAGCTAACCTATCATTGTTTTATATTATTTATGAAAAATTGTGATTGTATGTGTAATTTAAGTCAAAATCATAAGTCATAAAGTCGTATTTATAATTATTGGTCAATTAGTAAGAGTTTCAGATAACTTCCTAATAACATAAGCTAAAAACAAAAATAATACTGGTTTAAACGGTTTTATACAAAGCTCAAACACAAAAAAACACAGTAAATCAATTGGCAACTCAAATTGTCAACTAGACTACTACAACTCAAAGAAAATATTCTCAATGGTAACTTTTATATTAAATAACTGTACATACTCAGTGGCATAACTACCGCCCCACAGGCCCTGCGACGAGGGGGGCGCAACCCTCCGCCACTTTCGTGAAATTTTATTTCGTTGGAAATAGAAATTATAAAAACAAGCATTGGAGGTAAGAATTCAAGAAACATTCTCTGTAAACAATAAAAAGGGAATAATTATGGACATACATTGCTCAAAGTAATTAGGGGATATTGGGTTACAATAATATTAGATATTTAAATAAGATTAATTAAATTATTAAACAGTGATTATTTATCTGATTTGACGTCGACGCTAACAATAACTAAAATACACTTCCGTCGTACGTGCTTCGTGCTATTTTCAGGGGAAATAGCAAAAAGAATGGATTTCGACAGTTGAATTGACCAGTTCGCCTGCGTTCATGTCCGGAAAAAACTGCGTTAAATCAATGAGATTTAAATCAATCAATCAATCGTATAAAAAAATTCGTTGAAAAGAATGAAAAACGTAATAAATTATTATTAATTATTGCGTATTTTATTTTAACAGTCAGTTTGATTTAATGCACCCCGCTTTGTAGCAACTTTATTTTCGGTCAGAAATTGTATAAACCTATATATTATTAAATGGCATAAAATTATCTATGTTCTGTTTCAGAAAAAAATGTATTTATTAAATCGGCATAAGAGTGATGACGTCATCGAACTGTTTTTAAATTAACATGCGAGATATTTTTTGCTGAGATCAATAGAATATGGTGTTCTCTTTTCAACCATAATAAATATTCATACTCTTACATCAGAAAATTTTCAAGAAAAACGTGAAAATGATTTACGACTAAAAGGTTTTGATTTCTGGTTCTCCAATTAATAAAACAATTATCTAGCAAGCTTAGGTAAATAACGAAACTTTAGTTATTCTGGTGGTCTTTAATCTTCAATTAGGGAAAATGTAGAACACAACAGTACATCAATAAATAAATCAATAGAATAAGCTGAAAAACTTATTTTAGAATTCCACTAACTGGACAATTAAAAAAACAGCAGGTATTATTTTTAAGACTGAAAATAAAAGGTAATTCTCTCACTCATTTCAACTAACAATCATTCATTAATTGAGCGAGAAATTAAATACACATAAAGCCACAATTAAATCATTGAAGTATTATAGTAAATAAGTAATTCGCATCTTCGAACAACAACGCAGAAGAACTAAAGTTTCGTTATCTACCTAAGCGTATTAGATAATTCTGTTTGATTAACTGTAGGACCATAAATCAAAGCCTATACGTCGTAAATAATTTTTCACGTTTTTCTTAAAAATTGTCTTATGTAAGAATATGAATATTTATTATGGTTAAAAAGAGAACACAATATCCTATCGATTTCATTGAAAAATGTTTGATGGTGTCCTCATTCTCACGCCGCTTTAGTAAATACAGAATTTTCTAAATTAAATCACATAGAGAATTTTATGCAATTTAATAATATATGTGGTTTATACAATTTCTGATTGAAAATAAAGCTGCTACAGAGCGGGGCGCTTTAAATGAACTGTATATACATATGAGGGGCGCAAACGTGTCTCGCAAGGGCGCGCAATATTACGTAGTTACGCTACTGATAGACTGTCTATTATATAGTAGTCTTGCGAATAATTGTTTTTTCTAATTGTTTACTTTTAATTAAGATTTCCTTATATTAGTGCTATCAGCTCTAAAAAAGCGGACTTGTCCGCCAAGATAAATTGTAGACCGATCCCAGTTGTTTGACTGTTCAACGATAAAGAATTATGATATAAGCAATATTTCATTTGTTTCTTATTAAAAAATACTTTTAAACAGTGTCTTGTCTAAATTGATATTAATTATTCTTACGAGTTTGCTGTGAAACTGGTAACAACAATACAAATGGAATACCAGGATCAAGTATTTCCTGGTCATGTCATCAATACAAAACCCATGACAAATTAAAACTGTTCAAGACTGATGAATTTCATTGCTGCATGAACGCACGGATGCGCTACATTTTGGAACAGGTGAAAAATCTAAATAAAGAATGTTTTAAACCTACCACTGTATCGTTTCTTCTCTTAAGATCTTTGACAACGGTGATCGCTAAAGATTAATTAAGCAGCACATAATATAATGAATTTATTGCTAACCCGAAGCGACTAGTTTGAACACCGATACATTTACAATTTTCATCATTCACAGTCGTAAATACCGTAAATTGCTAAAGACTGAAATTACAAAAGGAAATAGAAACGAGAAGAATTAAATGAGATACTAAATTACCATGGATAAAAGAAATAAATGTAACGAATTAAAGTCGTAAATGTAAAATAGGCAACAGTAAATTAGAAAGATACTGAAAGGGAATTTGTAATACATGACTTTTAAATTTAGTAAATATATCTTTTGGAACCTTAAATTAATCGTCGCAGTCTTACATTAACATATAATACGTATTAGCTATATGGGATTGACAATCTTTGATCAGAGCAATAAAAGATAATGTTTCCAAACGAGCAGCAATAGAAAAAACTTTGGATTATAAAATGTACATCAAAATGGCAACAAGTGCTTTCGAGGATCATAATAAAAGAAATCCTGCCATACTAAAAAAGAAGAATTTCTATACAGAATTCTGAATATTGTTAGGACAACCTTTTTGTTCTGTTTTCAATATTACTTATAGCAAAACCTATGTTATGGATGCTCCCATATTGATTCTCATTAACTTAAAAGAAGGATGGAATATAAATTAAAATACCATAAAAGCTATTAATGTTTTTTTAGTTCTAGCAACATGCAACGCCTTCCAGCTATAAACAAATTAATCAGAATCTGATTTTAAAAGGTTTCAAATATTGAGATTCAGATTGTAGAACTTCTATAGTCCAACCTAAGCTTTCCAATCCGCGTTTGCTTCTTTACAAAAGTTATTTATTTTGAAGATATCTTCACACTTGCTTGTAACTCCTAGTTACGCACTTTTTCCAACAACCGTACCTTCAAAACCGATGGAATCCTTTGAAGCACTACAAATCATTGGGATTCAATGTATTTTGAGCAAACGTCAATTCTTGCGGTTCTTGTCTGACAGAAAACAAGAACCACGCCGATTCAACAGTCTCGAAATTTTGTTTATAAATCTCTAAAAAATACTAAAACATCAACCTTAAAAAATTTTACAAGCAACGACCGTGAATGTAAAGCATATTAACCAAAATCGAGATATTGTTTTCGACTCAGTTGTTGAGTTGTATGGCTCAGCAAAAAAAAAACGATGATAACAATTTTTTGATTCGACATCGAAAAAACTTCTCACGGTTAATGCACACCAAATAATTCTTAATGTTAATAGTGTTGCATTTGATGTAGATTTACAAAAATAAACAATAATATGGGTATAAATACACATTCATTCGAATTGATATAAAACTAAATACTTATCTCATACATACATACATAATCCATTCGCCTTTTACCGCATTTTGCAGTGTCGGGGTTTCACACAAACTCTTATGGAAGCGCAACGGAGGTAATGGAGCTATTGTAGCCAGTACATTACGTTTCCCCATACTTTATAACACATACAACTTTCACACCTTATACTAAGGAGCTCAAACACGATTGTACTATATTTTTAAAATTCAGTCGCAACCGAGGTTTGAACCCCTGTCCCTCTGAATGAGAGGTAGGATCTCTACCACTCGACCACGGAGGGCCATATACCATATATATACTTATCTCAATAAGAATAAATTATCGATTTGTAAAGCAGTTTATAACCCTATTTTTGACAGGTAAGTAATAAAGTTTTATGATTTTTGTTTATTGATAAATTTACTGGGGTTTAAATTATATTTTAGGAATTCAATTAATTATAGAATCGGCTTGCAGCTTACTAACCAAACCTTTAATTATATTACTAAGCTACACTTTTCCTAACGGATTACTGAGTAAGCGATTTCTTCTCCTTTTCAAATTCGAATTTTGATAACTATTGGCGCACTCACTTTGCTCTGCTATTTTATACAAATTAACTACACTGATATTTTCTGCTTAATATGAAGCAGCTTTTAAGTTTATCCTTTTTATTTCAGCTCAGCCCTGCCTATGTATACCATGAGGATTGGTTCGCAGTTTAAATATGCCCTGAGTCTCACGGTATGCTGGATTGTGTTAGCCCTAAATAAAGATTTTTTTTCTCTCCAATAAATAAAATCGACAGACTCTCAATGGCAACTTTCTTTTATATTTTTATTTCATGTAACATATTTTACAGCAGTTATTAATACATACAAATTTTATTTGTATACAATGTTTATTTTACAGTTTTTTTTTTCTAAATTATTATCGCAAAATTTTAAATTAATCTTTTTCGTTTTTTATAAATTTACTTATTACTTTTTTATTTTGTTTTTATGTCATGAGAAACGATTATCAAGCATTTTCAAGATAATTTCTTATCGTCATTTATTTTCTTGAAAAATAGTTAATATTTGTTATCTTTTACTGTATTATTATTGAATAAATAAGATTTTCAATTTCTATGCCTACTAAAAATCTTCATAAGAAACTAAAAGTGATCGAATTCAGTAGTATAAGCATTGATAATGGGCTGATGAATAGGAATAGTTATTTAACAGCCCAAAAAGAACGGCTATAATTAATAGAAGATTTCTTCAATGTATGGTAGGTAAAAATGGAGAGTTATTCTACATACACGCCATGCACTATTGACATTGAGTGATTGCTTTGAAATACCTATCTGAAACATAATATATGTGGAAAAAATCTAAAATATATCATCTAATGAAGAATACAGCCTTGGTAGTGTAATGGCTGGCGTGCCGGACTTTCACCCAAGCGGCCCGCGATCGACTCTCGGCGCCAGCAGATCTGGTTAAGGTTTTCTGCAGTTTTCCTTAGCAGTGACACAAATGTGGGATTTGCTCTGTTCCATCTGTAAGTCGGCTGCAGCCGCACATTGGGTCTACATAATAATAATAATCGCCTCCTCCCTCCCGCACAAGCTTATAGCTTCTAGGGCCTTGGTTTAGGTTATGGGTTGTAGTAGTTATTATTATTATTATTATTTGAAGTAATTACGATTTTTAATTTGTAAACAACCTTAGGAAAAAAAATCAGAAATATTAAATTCTCACTACAGAACTATTCAATATAGTTTAAATTTGGAATTTCGAAAGTTATTTATGTTAAATTAAATACTGTAGATCTATTCTCTGACTTGTTTATGGAAAAGCGCAGCTGTTGCCAAAATTGTTTTGGAAACATTATTTTATTCTACATTTTATTCATCGACCTATCTATTGTATTTTAATTTTAGTATTCTTCAGAGTCCGTATCTATCTTCTATTTTAATATAAAGTCTATTGGGTCTGAGTTAGGTAATGTTAAGTGGGAATACTTCGTCCATCCTTTATAGTACTTCGCCGAAATTGGCTATAAACATTTTAATAAATATATTTATTCAGATTGCCCTTTCTTGTAATTTATTCCTTTAAAGTGCAAATAAAGTGCTTTTTAATATCTGAGAACCAATAAAAGTGACAAAATTGACAACAAAAATAAACTTTTACTTTGGAATTTACGATGCCGTTTTTCGGACGATTATAGTCTGCCGCAACTAATCAGGATATCCCTTTTATTACTATTATATTAAGAAATAAAGTCAAAATCAATACAAATAGGCATAAATCCCACAAGCAGATTCTAAAATTTACATAATAATGGGTTTTTATGGTAAACCACTCGATAGGTTTTATGATTTGTAGTCTTTCGAAATTTTCGTATAAGCTATCAAAAATTCGTTTATAATATTATAATATGTAAATTGTTCAGCATAAGAGTATACTGTGATTATTTATAAGAATTCCTATAAAATTCTATAATAAATACTCACAGCCGATATATTAATTTTGTAAATATGCTCACTTTAAAGTGATTGTGTAACTTTCTTGATTTAATTAATGTTTTTGTACTGTAGACTACGTATATAACTTATCTAACGCATTGGGAAGCAAGATTAAGTTACTTTGAGTTAAAAGTTTAAATACTTCAATTAGAGTATATGTACAATTTCAGTGCAATATAATACACACGGTGTCCTATTAAACACTCTACACTCAAACATTCGAATAAGCTTCTGGCTGTAGCAATGGAATTAAAAGAACTTTGTATATTTCAAGATATTTCAAATCTATTCATCTATTTCTATTCTATTTCTTTTTCGGTATATTTCTAGTCTACGAAATCAGTATTAGAATCCATTTTATGTACAGTACCGGATATGACGCCATAGTGACATATTTAAATGGAATCATTAGGTTTTAAGTATGAAAAACCACAGGTAACCATGATTCTGAATAGAAAAGTATTGAGGTACTACAGGTCTAAAATGCAGAATAACGGAGCTATAACCAGCTAACGGGTTCTGTCCAGTTAAACTAAATGTCGAAATATACAAAGCTCTTTTAGTTCCACTGTTAAGGCCAGAAGATTGAGAAGAGATGAGAAGAATCCAAATGATTGAGTGTAGACTGTTCAACAGGCCAGAACCAGTTAATTGGTTCTACCTCCTTTAACTTGTATTTTAGACCTGCACACCTGTAACACTTTTCTATTCAGAATCTATAGTTGCTATCGATCTTCCTATTTAAAACCTAATGTTTTATTTAAAGAACTCTGATGACGTCATATGCGGTACCAGCCACATGTTCTAAAATGGGTTTTAATATTGATTTTGTAAACTAAATGACGAAATATACAAAGTTCTTTTAATGTCATTACTATATCCAGAAGCTTGTTCGGATGATTGAGTGTAGACTGTCAAAAAGACAAAACCCGTTAATTGGTTCTAGCACCGTTATGCATTTTAGGCCGGCAGTACCTTAATACTTTTTTATTCGAAATCACACTTGCTATCGATTTTTATACGTCATGTGTGATACCAGCACATGTTCTAAAATGGGTTCTAATACTGATTTCGTAAACTAAAGGTCAAAATATCAAGGTTCTTTCAATTCGGTTGTTAGAACCAAAAGTTTGTCCCAATGATTGAGTGAAGGCTCTTAAACAGGACACCCTGTATATAGAGTGGAAACGCATGGGCTTGATATAAAAGCGTGTATAAAAGTGGTAGTAGGACAGAACTACAATTGATAAAAACTTGCAATTGAATGTTATATACTGACTGGGTATTCGTGCACTTGGTTTAATACTTTAAATCCGTTCATAAAAAACGATGCAGTTAAGTATCCACACCCCGGTGCTTAAGTTTCGGTGCTCTACTCAATTTTAACCCAATAAACAAACGTCTTCTACAAATCTTGATGCCTGATGATAAGAGAAGTAGTACAGCAGAATAAAACTATTCCTTCTATTGCAATCTTCACTATCCCACTACCACTTTTATGGACGCTCTTATATCCCTATTCCTTATATGAAGCCCATGCGTTTCCAGTCTGTGTATACCGGGTATACCAAAAGTCTGGAAACGGCCAAATAGCTTAAGAAATACACTTGCAATTAAAAAATCGCAAATCATATGTTTAATATTTTGAAGAAGCTATTCAATAATGCTAAATTGACGCCGTCCCCTCCCCTCGGTGAGTGTGTGTGTGTGTGGCGGGGGCAAGTTTAAATCTTCAAATGGGAACCACTACTTCTTATTGCAGATTCCGATTCTGCGACAAAAAATACATAACTTTCAATCGAAATACTTTTTGTAATCATCATAGTTGGCACGAACTTCACAATAATTCTACATTTAAATTAAAGTGCCGTTGACTGATAGAGAACATATCACTTTATTGATGATGCGAGGATATGGAGACCGTATTAGATCGTACGAAAAAGTAACTAATCTATTCAATGAGACGTATCCAAATTGTGAACGAAATGAGTGCAGTTAAAAAAACTGCACAGACGGTTTGAAGAGACAGGATCTGTCAAAGATCGGGAACGTAGTGATAGACAAACATCTCACTATCTCTCAGATTAAACTCACACAACAGTTTGCGGAAGATAATTTTGATCGAAGGAATGAATTCTGTGAGGAAATAATGAATCGATATGCTAATGTTAACATCTTTTTAGCTCGCTTAATTTTTGAACAATTAATCGATATGCTAATGTTAACATCTTTTTAGGTCGCAAATTAATGAACAAGTAAATCGACAAGTAAATTTTCGTTATTGGAGAGACACGAGCCTTCACTGGATGAGTGATATCCACACGCAGTATCCTGAAAAACCTAAGGGCTGGACAGCTTTGTGTGAACGTGGCATTATAGGGCCATTCTTCATCGACAGGAATTCTCAACGGCAAGAAATATCTAAACTTACTAGAAAATGAAGTTGTACCTGCCATTGCAAATATATTTGATGGAAATATGCAAAAAGGTTTGGCTCCAAAAGATGGTGCAAAAGCTCGTTATGCGATAGGAGTGCGGCGGTTTTTGAACGATACTTTTCCAAACCGCTGGATAGGACGACGGGGTGCAATTGAATGGTCTGCACGATCGCTAGATTTAACACTGTTGTGTTATTTTATCTGAGGATATCTTAAAAACAAGGTTAACGTTACAAAACCTGTCAACAATGAATAATAAATTAAGTCGATCTGATCACAGCTGCCATGAGACGAAATGTTGTTGGATGAATTCTATTTAGGTTTAACTTATTGTCAAACTGAAACTGGATCCTCCAATTTGAAAATTTACTCTAAGAATCGATAAACGCTTTAGTTTCAAAGCAGTTTTCTAACCAGCCCTTTTCAGGGTTAAACGATGTGCCAAATACGATCATCGGGTCATACTATTGCCGACGGTCCTTATAGGTAACTTTAATAGAATATTAAACGCGTGATTTGCGATTTTTTGATTGAAATTGTATTTCTCGAGATTAGCACAAGACTTTTTTCCTACGATTACAGAGCCACCTACAATGATTACAAAAAAATTTTTCTAGTAAAAGTTATGTATTTTTTACCGCAGAATCCGCATCTGCAATAAAAAATAGGGGTTACCATTTGACAGTTTAAAGATGTCCCCTGCCCCCCCCACAAGGGGGCAAGAGGGAGGCTTCATTTTAGCATAATTGAATAGCTCTCTTCAAAATATTAAAAACGTGTTTTGTAATTTTTCGATTAAACGTGTATTTCTCAAGATATTTGACCGTTTCCAGACTTTTGGCAAACCCGGTATATATAAAATAATAAAATTTGCCACTTCCGAAGCCTTAAATATATAACTTTTAAACTCAACAAACAAGAGACGCGTAATAAACTACTAAAGCCATAAGTTAATTAATTCATTAATATTTGAAAAGAATCCAAATAAACGCCCATCTGCTTTACTCTGTTTAAAGAAAAGCATTTTTAGTACGCATGCTCAGAGAATGTTATATTATATTAAAAATAGTATACAGGGTGTCCGGTTTAACAGTCTACGCTCAATCATTCAGACAAACTTCTGGCTACAGTAATAGAATTAAAGGAACTTTGTATAATTTAACCTCTAGTTTACGAAATCAGTATTAGAAATCATCTTAGAACTTCTGGTGCTACCGGATATGACGTCATCGAGATTTTTTAAATGGAACGATTAGGTTTGAAGTATGAAAATCGATAAAAAGTGTGATTCTGAATAAAAAAGTATTAAAGTAGTACAGGTCTAAAATGCATATTAACGAAGCGAGAACCACTGAACGGGATGAGTCCTGTTTAGCAGTCTACACTCAGTCATTCGGACAAGCTTTTGATTATAGGAATGGAGTTGACAGCAATAGTGTAGTTCAGTGGCGTGCGGTGGGAATTTAGGCTAGGGAAGCAACCACGATTTTAATTATAATACACCTAGGTACAGGCGCGGATTAACGGGGAGGGAATAATCCCCCCCCCCCAATTTAGAAATAATTTACATAGAATAGAAACAAATAATGTGTGTTTAATTATTATTTATTAAAACAATTATTTTTCCAAAGATTTCCCCCTCAAAATACTTCTCTGGGTCCGCCCCTGCTAGGTACAATAAAAAACAGTGTTATAATTATTAAGCTTAAAATTTTTTCAAAGAAGCACTTTTACACTTTATATTTATGGAATTTGTTGACTATCATTCTTTATTTAAAAAAAACTACTACTACGTATCAATTTTCCGGTCTTTCTTAGCAAAAAAACGGTACAGGCTTTAACCTTTGTTGTTAAATTTGAAAGATCTGGTTTTGATCTGCCTTTCTTAATAATTTGTAATTTCTTTCCAAAACTGTATGCGAAAAATTCCTTATTAATAATTTACAAACTGAACAAAAAATCGTCCCGATTCGGCTATATCGAAGGTACTCGAACCTTTCACCGAAGCAGTTGAATTTGCAGTCGTGACGATAATGCAATTTTAAATTTGCATATAGGCAAACTAAATAGAACTATTTGTCTTTAAAAAATCCAACTTGTAAATTAAAATAATAAAATGCGACAAAATACAGTCTCATTCGCAGATTTACATTACTTAAGTAACACTAAGTCGAACAAATAACCAAATTATAATAAATAAAGGTCATCACCAAGTTTATATTTGTAGGTTACGATCTAGATGGTAATAACCAGAAGGAGTCCGAATTGCTAAATTTATAGTTGACGATCAGTTTTGTGCGATCACACGTATAAAATTTCGAAGAGTCGATTTGTCATAATTTTATGTACACGAGGTTTTTAGGTTTTTGTCTGCTGTTACCTATTGAAGTACTAATTCTGTATTGAGTACGGAAAAGTCGAGCATCTCCTCTACCATAAATGTAAAACCAAATATTAGGACATAAAAAGGGATTCGTTTGATTATTATCATTTTGATTCTGAGAAGGCATTAGTTTGATGAATAGGCTATAACATGAGTGATTGAGTTAAGTGGTCGTGGCAGACGTTATCTGGTGACATAGGGTGAATCTACATACAATTACAATTAATAGCAGGTTCTATTTACTAAAAGTCGCTGTTGTCAGCGTTTTGGTAACAATTTTGTATTCTTCGCTAATATAATTTTACCCTTTACCCCTTTTACTTCTCAGTACTCACATAAGATTCTCACGTTGCACAGGTTACTAAGATTACATTAGGCGTCAAATATGTCCAGAGGTTTTGCCTAGTATTAACTTTTTAAGTGTAACTATATCGGACTACGTTGGGTTTCTAATGTTTCAAGAAATTTCTAAAGAAAATGTTGTAAGATGGGTTCTAATACTGACAACTAACTCGTAAACTAGAGGTCAAATTATACAAAGTTCTTTTAATTCCATTACTATAGCCAGAAGTTTGTCCGAATGATTGAGTGTAGATTGTTAAACAGGACACCCTGTATAGTAAAAAAAATAAAATACATATAAAAAATGAACTAAAAGACACATTCCGACAGGTAAATTTCTATTAACGTTTTACTTTTAGAAGTAATAGTTCTAGTTTTTAAAAATGAAAGAGTAGGTTCCATATTTAAGAATTTCAAAAATAAAACATTTTCTTTAATTATTTAAATAGCTTTTGAAACATGATCATCATGGACAATAAAGACATACATACATATTTATTATTTATAATAAATTGTAGATATCATGACCTGAAAGAATTATCATAATTGTTTTGGATTATAAATTAACACTCCAGGGCGTTTAAAATTTTGACCTTTTATTGGATAAGAAAACCATGTCTTATCTACTGAATATATTGTTTATTACAATAGTTAACACTGAATTTATCTTAATAAGCACAACGCTACCAAAATAGTAGATATACATGAAAATTTTCAGTCATTGAGAATTTGATAACGACACAATCTGCATTTTAAGTTCTTCCTTCACTATCTATACTAGGTATCTAAATGAGAAGTATTTGTAAATTAATTTTTATCTAGGGAGAGGTATGTCTAAAACTCACATTTTTAAGCGGAAAATGTTGCAAGGAAGCTATAAATTAAATAACATTTAAATTCCATAGTTTCATAAAAAGTTGTTTTTTGTTTTAATCTCTCAACTTTTTCTGTTGTTGCACACCTTTTACGCAATCTTGATCGCCTCGACAAGTCCTTGGCCTTAGTAGTAACATGTATGTCAGTGTGTAGAGAAGTAGAACAATCGTTTTTGTCAGTCTGACAAAATCACCATTAAATTTTTAGTTTAATGGAAATTAGATTTCCCAGATCAATTAAGTTGATAAAAAAGAAAAAGTAGCCTCGTTGAATATTTATTGAATGAAGAAGAAGCAATAAACCATTCTAATAGGAATGGTGTCATTTCACGATTGCGAAGATTGTAGATGTCTAGATTTTATTTTTTGACAAACGTTTCCAGATTCAGTAGCCTAGATATTTCTAAACTCAGTATCTCCAAAAATATCCATTAAGAATCAGCCACTTAAGCACAATTCTTCAAATAGATCTTATTTCTACGTATTTCGCCATATCGCCCTTAAAAGCGACATGCAATAATTAATTGTAATCAAGTATTCCAATAAAGAATCTTTCGAGAAACGTTATAGTTACGCATTTTTATCACTTTACAGTCTGACACCCCTGTATTTTGTTATTTATAATCGAATCAATTTCAAATTTCTACCAGGTATAGAATCCCTTAAAAGAGGTTTGTGTGTTCAACAGGGAGGAACCGTCTCTTCTCAACCAAACGAACTGTTTCTCCCTTTTCAACAACCAATAATTTCAACCACTTTGTCAAATAAAATACCTTACACAACTTACTTTGACACAACTTATGAATATGCACTTCTAGTTAACTTTAAAGATTAAAGGAAGTTTTGTTGACAATTTCCATAGCACTCTTTTAAACACAAATAAAAAATAAAAATATTTTGAATTCAATTATAACAATGCATTTAAAACGATTATTATTCAAGACTTTCCGTAAACGATCTTTCCGCTTAAACAAGGCCTACCATATTTCTTTAATTATTTTTATTTATCTTTGATCGTAGTAGGCTGTTGGTTTATAAGAAATGGGGTTTCTAATTACACACAAACTTCTTTTAAATAGTTCTATACCGGATAAAAAGTTGGAATTCATTCGATTATAAATAACAAAGATACAGGGTAGCAAGCTGTAAAGTGAAACACACTATATATTCCTGTGTATTCCTAGGGGTGAAAAATAGGGGGGGGCGTAGACACTTAAAATTTGGTACAATTAAGTTTTAGGGTCCTAATGGAAAAATGAAGAAATCTTAAAAATTATTCTCATCTCTCTAGGGCATGAAAAATTCAAGTAAGTGACATACAAAGTAGAAATTTGGTAAATGGTTTAGAAGAACGGGGACCTCTTGTATTAGCATGTTATACTATTTGATTTGATAATCCAAAATTATCGAACGCAAAGATCGATTCCACTTAATTACGGCATGCTAAGTGTCAAAGCCCAAAATCCATTTTTTTCTTAATTCTCCTCCAGTTTGGATTTTAAAAAGCCTAAGTCGTAAGGGTACAAAATACACCATGTTTATGAAATTTGTAGATAAGCTACAAGAGTGTATGTCACAAGGGGTTAGAATGAGATATATACTACAAAATTGAACAAAAACCCGTTCACTCTGTAGTATAGTAGTAGAATATATAAGTAAATAACATGTCAATAAGTTAATTTGACCTGACAACGTTAACCTAAGGTAACATACTATGTCAACAGACTAACTAGTCTTTTTCGTTAGACTCTTACAGTTCATTAGTGGATGTTAAAGGTAACGGGGTCAGATGACTATACCACTAGGCATGCGCATCCGTTCTTGACATTCGGTGACATTTTACTCTTGACACAGAGGTTAGCGGTAACTCGTTGACTAAATCATAACTAGACTACTCTGAAACCGGTAGTTTTTATTGGCTAATTATAGAATAATCTATCTTAGTCTGACTCTTTACGTCCTGGACCGACAGTCTCAAAGTCTATCCGCACACTTTATCATTGGGTATATTTCTTATCCCCAGTATTTCGTGGACAAAGTGGAATTGCGAATCTTGTCGAAAACAATTCCCTATAAATGCAGTACTATGTTTTTAAGTTTAGAGCAATGAGCTATGAAAGACCTATCTATCAGGAAGTATTCTTAATGCAATTTTAATTTTTTCAATATTACCTAAATTATCAAGAGAAAAACCAAACAATCAAAATACACAAACAAGAAATATACATATGGATACATATATGGAGAAATATACAAGAAACCTAGACATATGTTACTATGGTACTAAAATACTCGAGGTACTAAATTGATTATTAGATTTTTCTACCATACAAAACCTTGAATTTTTAAATCTTTTTAAACAGCTGTTGTATTCCTTTTTCCTGAAAGTCTTTATTTGGTGAGTTCCTCAGGTTTCACGTTAAAAACATCACCACCAGAAAGATATTTTAAAGCTGGAACAGAAATTCTGCCTGTTTTTGAATAACTACAAATATCATAAGAGAAGTCTATGTCGCTAGATGAACTGTTTCCGAAACAGAAATATGTCCGAAAAAATATGATAAAGAATTTCCATTGGTTGCCGTGAATAACTAGCATGTACTACCATAAAACTTCTTTCAAGATAAATTAACTAGGATCAGACAGGGCTAAGATAGTCATATCCGTGTCATCCTAGAATACATATGAGACATCTGGTATTGCAATTGATGCATGTATGCCAAAATAATTTTCCTAAAATACCCTTATTCTATATTTTTCAAGAAAGAAAATTTATTAATAAACCAATTCATGAACTTTAATAAAAATATATTAACACCTAGGCTAGGTTAGGTTTGTTTTTCCTGATCATAATCGTAGTCTTTATAGAATCTTTCAGGGCAACATGTTTGAAACCTTATCTGGCCGTATCAGTACATTACAATAGATCACAGTTCATTCAATCCTGCCTTTCTACAAAAATTTTTCTATCAAAATTTTTGTTATTGAATCCAAAATATATCTGAGCCCCCATCCCCTGTTAATGAGTAGCCTTACATGTCAGATATTGAAAATTTAGGCTAAAGGTCGTAGTAATATTACCTACTCGCAATTAGAAGCTACCCGAGCTTCGCCATTTTCTCTGTAAAATACTGTAATGTCTCAATATCTTTGTAGTGTTTATCATTGTAGTAACAGTATCGCTGTATTTTCAGACCTTCATCCATACGTACAACACTTTCATCTATTCGATTTTCTATGGGCATTCTTAAGTGGATGGAGCAGGTTCATTAAAAGGAGAAAGTGATATGTAGGATGCTACTACATGCATCCATCTGCGGAAGTTTGTAATTTAACTTGGATGTGCCATTCGGATCCATTCGAAGTGACTACGTGACTAAAACTGTAGAGCAAAATTGGCATATCAGGTTGGAAAGAGTCATCACTCCCTATAGAGTATCCTAACCTGGGTGATTTAATTTACAAAATATATTACAGTTAAAAGAGAAATGTCAAAGAAGTCATACAGCAAACGCGTTATCTGTAATATCTTTATTGTTTATGAATAAATAGGAATTACCTGATAGACACCTAATCAGATCGAAGCTTGCGATCCTAGACAGGATGGGCTATTTTCTAAAGCAAATCTAACCGGTGGTCCAATCTTCTGTAGATAAATCTGGCAACCGAGTAATGGGGATAATAAACCTCGCTATTTTATGTGGATGTTCCCATACCTCCGTTACTTACGGACTGATTGCGACTTGGTATCGCATATCTCAATTTGCAAGTTAAAATTTGGTTCAGTGCATTCTCTTCGAATTGTTCCTTTGTGACGAATGGAGATTTGTCATGTTTATACTTCCAACCCCAATCGGACAGTTATCTTTTTCTCTTCCTACCGCTGAACGTACACAACAAACTGCAACAAAATTCGTCAAAAAATCAAATAATACCAGCTCGGGTAGAGTAGAAGTTGGCAGGCTTTATTATTATGCCTTCTCAAATATCAGGCCATAGGCTCCATGTCCTTGCGATGTTTGGCATGTCAAAGATTTTGCCAGGTCGATTAAATTCTAGTGAGAGTTGGCCGGGTGATGATAGCAATAGGTGCTAAGAAATAACAAACAAAAGTGGAACAAAAGGAGATAAAATAAAATCTCCGCTACATTGTCATGGCTGTTTTCACATGTAGGTACATATATAGAGACTTATATGACCAATTTGGGCACGACTAGTTTAGATCCAGTTTATTTACTTTGGTGATTAGAAGCCTGTATCGATTCAAAGTGGATCAATCAACAAAGAACGATTCAGTGTCTAACTTGTGGTGGTAGCTATCTAGAAGCTATTATGTTATTTTATCGGCCAAGATATTTGAGACTATGAAGGTGATGCTGTATGGACAGCATTGCTTTGTACGTGAGAAAGCAATGCTGTGAATTTGATTAATATTAAAATAACATTATAGTCGCATGTTTGATTTTATGAAACTGTAGAAATTGAAACGGATCGGAAACTATTTTTTCATAAGTAGCTGAGTAATATTACCGAAGGTAACTGAAAGTTAGCTTCCGCTCCATGGATGTTGGTTTTGGTTGAGAGAAGTTGCGCGACCCTGAAAGTTGGTTTTCTCTATGGTGTAGGTATTGTAGATAACAAATAGGAAAGGCAACAAACTTCTAATCACAACCTGATCGTGAAATTACAATCAAACCAACTGAGTGTATAAGGTTAGAAAGAAAATTGCTTCCTTCTTGTTTAGACTAGACTTAATTCAATTTGAAATGGATTCTGGAACAAATTCTAGACTAAAAGTAATTATGGCAACTCATGATTGACTGTGACTATTACAATTTATAAACTGTTAGCGGCAGTACATAAATGCTTCAATGTTTTTAGCGTTCGAAGATTAGTCAGAACGACATAATCTCTGATGCAGAATAATTCATTGGGCGTTAGCCAAAACAATACGCATTAATAGCAATAACATAAGTAATGTTGACCCCTGCTACATGAATTGTCATTGAAACTAACAACCTTTAATTACATTGAGACAGCAGCGTATAAATACAGGCAGGCATAACCGAACAAATCTCACATAGCCAATTTCGCGGTTGAAAGCTGTTAGGCTTTTAATGACTTCGGTGCAGAAATAATTTTAGCCATAATCAGTTAGTTTCACTAGATATTAAAAAACTGCTTTTCTTGTACTAGGAATGTCAATTTTCATTTTATTTTTTTATTAACTAATATGTGACAATTAATCAAATGCGTATAAATTTAAAACATTTGTATGTCCTGGGCCTTTTCTTCAGAATAGGCCATGTCTAATTTATATTAGACAATATAAAGAACCCAAACGATGAATATCAGAGATTATTACTGACTTCTCTATAATTATAGGCGTCTAATTTTTTATTTTAGTGGGATGGTTGCGAAGCAAACTAATGTAACACCGCAGGCAGAACATCTTTCGAAAAGAACGTGACCTTTGAAAATAAAATAAATAAATTCTAGGCGGCAAAATTTAATGAAGTCTATAAAAAATAAGTTTATCAAGTTACTAAACACTTCATATTTGAAATTTTCCTCATTATTGGTAATTAAATATTTAAATTTAGGTTCATTCATAGCAGTCCTTGAATAGTTCTTAATTATTCTAACTTTAGATGATTTCTCGTTTTTCCTTTTACGCAATTTAATACCTCACAATTCCAATGCATAGAATGGCTAATTGTGACAAAATATATCCATAGCTTAACCTTATGTAATTGGTTAATATATCCAATCCTTAAAAAATGATTTCAATGTGGTGCTACTCAATATGGCAGTAGTTTTAGGGGGTTTTCAAATTTAGATGTATTTGTACAGACATTCATAGAAGTTATGAAAGCTTCAAATTTATGTTAATTCAGCCGTATACGTAATTATAAAGTATTTAGGGTATTTCACTTTTCCTATGAGGGGGATACTTTAAGAAGATCGAGTTGATGGCTAGAAACTGACGTTTTAACAAATTTTTAGGAAGTTTTGGCAATGTATGGATATAGGAATATAGGAGAGATACTAGTTCTGACGTTAGTCTTTTACAGTACCAGTTTCATAAGGAGATGGTACCGTTCGGTGTTAGAATTATTCAAGAGGAAACTGCAATGCACCAATATACAAAAGATTGTTGAAGATCTTTCAAACTAATAATTTAAAATTATTTTTGGGCGAAAAAATTATATATTTTTACAGCATCTTTACATTAATTTTTGTAATTTTGTTACAAAATGCATGAATGCATGCATATCCGCCTACCTGGATCAAGCCGGTAAATGCCTCCAGATAAAACTGTAGGAGGAGATGATGACTTTAACACGTACTTTAGTGAAACCAGAACAGAAAAAGCTCACTCAAGGAGCTTTTATTTTTGGGTGATCTTTTGTTTTTATTTCCTTTTGCTGCTTTCTGGCAGTTAGTTTCTTTTGGAGCTTCAATTTCACTTCAATTTAAAAGACTTTAGATTGTAATATTTTGTGAGTGTTTCCTTAGGCACGCAGAGGTTTTTCTTTATTAACCATTAATGTGCTTTACATGTTGCCATAATTAAACACCATATCTAACATCAGGATATTGAAGGAATACGTGTTAAACAAGAAAGTTATTTACTGATAATAAAGCGAATAATATTTACCGATTAGCTGCCTGCCTAATAGTTGAAGTTTTTACAACTCCTGTGTTTGCCATAAAATTGAAATAAATAAATAATTGAGTACTTAGTTATTTGTACATTCTTGTATAAATAATTCTTTCCATGTCCATTTATAATAATGTTTATGTCCAGTTTAAACATATAAGACATTGATTAGAACACGGGCACACCTTAGCCCAAGCGAGCTAATCAGGGCCAACCCTTAGAAGAATGTCGATTCTACTAACAATATTTGCTTTATTAAGTGGATGGCTCGGAGTTTCGTCGGAAGCACATCAAAACATCAAAGCTAATTTAAATTTTTAATAATCCTAAAAGGACATTAATGTTAATTTAAAGTAAATATTAACTATTAAATCTTATTATAAATGCAAATTCGCATAGAAAAGTTAACAATCTGATTGACAATAGAACCCAGGTCTTCTGGCTGTATACGCCAATACTCGAACCATTCCGACCGACAGGAGAATGGCAATTTCTCTATAAGAATTAATTGCATAAAAGAAACAGCATTTGGTGTGTTGCCGACGAAAAATGACTAAAACCTGAATTGAGGTTCATCAGAGTTCTCCCATGAAGAATATAGACCACAGTCCTTCAAAACAATGTTAAATTATGCGTTGATGTTGAACTCTTAGGTAATTTAGTTAAATTTCTGATGTCTATTCAAAATGACTAATCTAATACCGTGTACACTTTACGCGAGAATGAATTTAATGAATTTAATAGACTACTCTTTTTATGTTTTGAAATCTGATGTCTGGATGGCTGCTTGTAAAACTAACCATTTATTTTTAATCAATTTTCTGTTAATTTTGTAAGTGTGGGCTGAGCATGAGTTCTTAATTGACAGTTACCGAATATCTATGAATCTATAGTTTTGTATGAATCTGTAATGCCTATAGTTTTTCCAAGGTTTGGATCCGTAGACTATCGATAACACTACAGTCACTTCATTCTTTAACACTTCCACTATATTCTACTAAATTGCATAGATTTATAAAACAGGACAGTGTTTCCAAGCTTATAACAGAAGAACAATCCCAAGCAGCATTTCTACGTACCAGCAACTACTGGTGGAACTATTAAGTTTTTGCCACTAGTCACAACCACGTAATTGCTACGGTTTTATTACGTGCCTGGAACCAAAATGGGGAACAATTTTGTGCAGATACGTTGCAGTGACCTCCCTGGGACTTGTTCAGCTACGTATCGGGAACGTGGCGGCGTAGTAATTGCTCCTTTCGGGAACTTCCTTTCTCTTTGCCACATCGTGTCACTTAACTTAAATATTCTACTATCATTTTCTATACTAATGCCTGCGATCATGTCACAAAATAGATTACTATTTTATTTGTAATACGTACTTAATAGTACAAAGAGAGATGGAATTATTTTTGATTATTTTGTCATTCCAGTATAGCAAAATTATAAACCATCGCAACTTTTCTGTTAAATGTGATGATAAAAAATGTCTTTAATAAAATGTGTCCAAAATACTTATAAGTTAATACACTGGATAGAAACTATTTTTATATTATTGGTAAGGCTCAATTTGGCACCAATTTGTCACGTTTTCGTAACCACTTTTCAGTTCCTAATGTTACTGCAAAGTTTCCATCGGAACTTTAAAAACGTTCAAGTTTAATCATAAACATTATATTTTTTATATTACTACATAATAATTAGATATGGCATATTCTAAGGTTGTGGTAACTAAAGGAAAAAGTGGAATATACTTCACCCTTGTTCCCTATAAATGGGAGCAAAATAAAATTTTTTGTATTGGCCCCAACTACTACCAGTGTAAAAACAAACTTAATCTTCAATTAATTTCTAAACTAACCTACAGCAGATATGCCTCTATTAGGCAATCCACTACCAACGAAATGATGTTTCTATGGCGCCGACGAAAATGTTTGCCCATAGCAGCCATCACTATTTGGATAGATTAGGTTAATTATTATTAGGTAATCCAATAGTCTGTCAAATGGTGAATTTATGGCACCCACAGGAATGTTTGTGCACAGTAACCATTTTGGTTTAGATTGCCCAATACAATGTCACTGTCACTTCATTATAATTTTTAATAGTAATTGAAACGTTGTAGTAGTTCTGATGCAAAACAAGTAGTAAAAATCACTTTCGAGTGATTCTACTGTGTGACAAAAAAAAGTTTTACTTAAAAAACCTTACTACTGTAGGGTTCCGTTACTATAAAGTTTAAGCAATGGTTTCAGACATGTGGCAACTTTATAAAGTAGCTTCGGGCATGTTACTGCTACAATCGTAATACCACTTTAAAATTGCAACAACTTTAAGGTAGTTATACTAACATAAGTAGCAATACCGATCCACATACTTTAAAAGCAATTTAGAAGTAGTGGAACTACATAGTTCCAATAAATAGCAGAAACAACTACGTAAGTACTAAAATATCCCAAACTAAAGTAATTAAACCTATACAGTCATAAATTTAGTTGTAGTTACGTAACAACTACTCAATCAAAGTTCCGATCTCAGTTACTGCTACTTAGATGCTGCTTGGAATTAGAAGTAGAATAATAATAATTAGTGCAAAGATTATACAAATCCTTTGCGTGATTAAAAAAATCTTATACAAATTCCCAGCTTTATACGAGGGTGGTCCCAGAAGTACCCGACCTGACCAAGAGGTGGCGGTAGTTGTTTGAAAATATCAATGTATTGGAAAGTACGCAGTCTATAAAGCATATGTTTCAAGTTTGAAAGCGCCACGTTGTTCAGTATTTGTTTGGCAGCCATCAATAGTGAACGTTGTCAGTGAATTTGTGAAAATGGAGAAAATTGGTCATCGTTATGTGATACAATACTTTTATTTGAAAGGCCTCACCCCAACCAATATAAAAGCTGAACTGGATTCTACTCTGGGTGAGTCTGCTCCTTCGCTTACAACAGTTAGATTTTGGGTAGCTGAGTTTAAACGATGCCGTACGAGCTGCCAAGACGAGCATCGCAGTGGTCGACCAAATGAGGTGACGACTCCAGAAATGGTGAAGAAAATCCACAAAGCGGTACTTGATGATCGTCGACTGAAAGTTCGCGAGCTAGCAGACATTACTGGCATTTCAAAAAGTGCGGTACATCGCATATTATCTGAAAATTTGGACATGAGAAAGCTGTGTGCAAGATGGGTGCCGCGTTTGCTCACACTCGAGCACAAACAGTGTCGTGAAAATGTTTCAATTGAGTGTTTAGCGAAGTTTCACAGCAACAAAGCAGAATTTTTGCGCCGTTTCGTAACAATGGATGAAAATCGAAACAATGGACTCAAAAGGGAGAAGCGGCTCCAAAGAAGGCGAAGACCGTTTCATCTGCAGGCAAGGTTATGGCGTCGGTTTTTTGGGATGCGCGTGGAATAATTTTTATTGACTATCTCGAAAAAGGAAAAACTATCAACGGCCAGTATTATGCAAACTTATTGCAACGTTTGAGCGAAGAAATCAAGCAAAAACGGTCGCATTTGGCTAAAAAGAAAGTGTTGTTTCATCACGACAACGCGCCAGCTCACAAATCCGTTATTGCAATGGCCAAAATTAATCAATTAAAGTTTGAATTGCTACCTCATGCACCATATTCGCCAGATTTAGCCCCCACGGATTATTTTCTGTTCCCAAACTTGAAAAAATGGCTCTGTGGTCAAAGATTTTCAAACGATGAAGAAGTGATGTCAGCAGTTAATGGCTATTTTGAGGAGCAAGACAGCTCTTATTATAAAAAGGGTATCGAACTTTTTGAACGCCGCTGGGAAAAGTGTATAGAGCTGAAAGGAGATTACGTTGAAAAAAAATAAATCTTTTTCCAAAATTTTTGTGTTTTCTTTGTTGGGTCGGGTACTTCTGGGACCACCCTCGTATTGTTATCTATTGGGCGTGGACTGTAAGTTTACATAACAAAGAGATGCTCTGAAAAACACCGTTTCGAAGGTAATAAATTATTCCTTTTGTTTTAGTTTTTTCTTTTATTTCTGTTTTTTATTGCTTATGAATAAATATATTCTTCTGTTGTCAGATATAACTTTCTGAGCTATTATTATAAATAGTTGTGTCAATTTGCAAGATCCACTATATCTCAAAATATTCCCCCTCCTTGTTCTTCTTCCATATTTCTATAAAAGCTGATCTTAATGGTATGGTTGGTTTTCATTCAGAAAAAACGTTTTATGCCGAATAAAATGTCACGATTGCATTTTTTATGATTAAATTTAATCGCTTGATTTAATCTGTAAAAGAGCTTTTACAAAGATAATTTATATTTAATGTTGTATAAACAATAAAAGGAGTTAAATTTGATACAGCAAAAATTTAGATACATGAAGTGTAGCGGTGGGTGGGCTATGATAAAATAAATAACCCAGGGTTATATGAGAGACCACCAGCACCTGCTTTAATTAACCGCTGATATATAACTTCATTTGTTAATAGGTCAATAATTTTACACTATAATACTCTTCAGCTATATTATTATTTGTCTAATGAGCTATTTTTTGCCAGAAATTAAGATAAATTGAGTTTCTTCCTTTGAAGTCAGTGAATTATGACATCAATAAAACTAAATGGAGTTTTCAGTGTTTTGTATAGTAAATATTATTTTTGAATGATGTTAATGGTGTTTCAGGTTATTGTGTCTTTCAGTGTTGAAATGTACTTGGATATGGGATGCTAAACCACTTGGAAAGTAAAATTACATACTACTTTATAATGGAGTTGTAAATTTGTATGGAACAATTAATGTTTTTTTAATGGATTTAATAACATATTTAAAGAAGCTTTAAGATAAACGATGAAATAAGAATCTATGCAGAGATTGCTGTCAGAAAATAAAATTCGGAATTTATTTGCTATTTGGTATTACGAGTTCACAAAAAAGAGCTTTATCAGTGATCTTTATGTGTAATAACACTTTTAGACCATTAATTACTGAATGATATTCTATCGCTTTTAAATCATTTAAAAGAGTTGTTTCCGACAACACTTCTGTTATACAATAATAAATCATCCTAACAGTAGAATATGTACAAAGAACAAAAATGAAATCGCGTTATCTATGACGTGGATCACCCGGTATATCTATATTTCACTACTGTAAAAATGTTACATCTTGGAGCACCAATTGTTTTTCCTTCATATTTCAACATAGACTTATTAATGTGCTGTTTTTATTAAGTGCATGCGGTATAATCATTGAGTTCCATTCATTCTATTCAGCGAAAGCCATAAGTACCATACTAGTGGTACATGTGAGATTTATTTAAGCTTAGGAATTGAGCTAGTAAAGTACATCACAGCAGTCAACGCAGTTGCTTGAAAGCTCATTAAATACCCGTTAGTGGCTATGTTGAGTTCATTCGAATTCAGCTCCTTCATAGCAGTCGTAAAACGTTACTAAGTTGCAATAAAAGCAGCACTTGACTTTTCAAAGTATTAATCACTATGCGGGGCTCTACAGCTCGTTATAAATCCTGACCTTCTTCAAAACATCTTTCCTAATTTCTATCCTACCTCTCTGTCTTTTGCCATCCCCGTCCTCTCACTCTCAGTATTTTTAGGCCTTCCTCTACAAGCCTACATCATCCAAATATCGTTATTCTGGATTTTCAGTTGATTTTTTAGTTACTGGTTCACGGCAATCGAAAGTCCTTGAAATACAATTTTTAGGTAATCTTGCTACATGCACAATCCATTTTGATATATTTCATGTTACATTTAAGAGTGTAATTCCTTGGTAATGACAAGCAGTTCACTAGGCATGGCATTTCGATACTCAAAGTAGTAGGTAATCCTTGATGAATCAATTTTTCTTCATTTTCGTTCAAGTGTTGTGCTTAATTTGTTTAATAGTACTTTGGTGAATTAATCTTTGAATAGCTCTATGGACTGTGCTAAAGCATCAGTGTTTATTGGGAAAATCTCGAACAATTTTTCTATCTCGTTAATCTTTTTCTTCGAAAGAAGTCTTACTCATCAATCTTGGCGTTGTCGCTGTTAAGAAACCCCATAAATGAATTCGAAAATGGCACTGTCTCTGTAAATGTCAGGGCATAAACAAAAAAATGATTTAGCTGGTTGGTGCGGGGACAAAATATCATTTATTTCTTGTAACAACGCTATAATAATTCTATTTGCATTCAAGTAACTTACAAACAAAGTGATTCAGAACATATGTAGAGTAGAAACTCCATTTGGAGTCTATGTAGTCTAGAAACTTTCCCATTTATAGTATCGATTTCATGTGGCTATTTACAGACGTGATCAATTTGGTTGTAGATTACATTATTCCAAGAGTACCACAGTGCTTTGTGTATGTCTTTATGTCGACAGTTGGTGCTTGCAATTGCCATTTCCAAGCGGTAACGCATTCTATCTCTTCTAAGTCACGTTGCATTGTAACTACTAGTTTTGTGGAGGGTATATTTACCAATGATCGCCTTGTAATTCTCCTATTTGCCTATTTTCCAATTTATGTACCTTATAATTATCTCAATGTCTTGTTTCAGATATTCAATTTATACGTTTTCCAGTTTGTATATCATTACTTTGGTAATTTCAGACACCGAAACCATCTTCGATTCCAGTTTAGGAATAGGACGTCCACGTCCACTCGCTGCTATCGTAGAGTCTTTTTCTAATTGGCATATGGCATGAACTGGCATAGAAAGGTAATTGCAGTAAATTGAAAAACTTTTAAAATAAAGTAATTATACAAAGTTTGCCAAAATTCGCAATGGCTAACTGGATAGACTTGGTGACAATCTAGATATGTCTCATTCTGCAATCTTGTAAAATGATAACATATAGAGATGAAATTGTCTTCATTCATGAAAACATATAGACATGAAAGAAGAAGCGTTTTATACAGTGATGTGATCAAAATATTCGTCTTCATTAAACCCTAGACCAGCTTCGATTCCTGAAAGATTCTCCAGCAATTCCTTTTCGCTAAAAAGTTAAGATAAGATAATAATCCATCATAGTCCATCATGGATACACTAACTTCTATCTAGGCGTCTACCATAGGTTTGTAAGTGCGCCCACGGTCAAATACTTAACGCAAGCTTCTATATAACTTTGTTATCTCTTTTAAACTTTGACGATCTTAATAAATCTCAATGATTAAGGGTCTGCATCTCTTAAATAAAATATCTATGGGTTTCTAGATTTTACAAAGGATCTTGCTTGGCGAGAGGCTGTTGCGTCTTCTGGAACACGGCGTACTGAAGGTTTAATATCATTGGATGGGCAGGGGAGGTAATGATAATTCTCCACGCCTAATCTTATAACAGCTTGACAGCCTATACAAATGAGTATAGATACCAATTTACCTTATCCAATCAGATCAAGAAAGTGTTATTTAAACTTATAGGAAACGCTCCTGAAGTCAGAAAGGATGTATCTTTTCAGGATATAAGTATTAAAAAATATGGAAAACGTCAACTTGTGTTAAATTAAATCGCTTCTGTAAAAAGTGTTTTTGTTGTTTTACAATATCAAATGGCATGCTGTTAATAGATGTATTATAACTGATAATTGAAACATTAAAATATAACCAAACAAAAGTCTTAAAAAATGAGCGCAAACTTTCATAAATCAAAATATATATTTTGTTAATGTCGAATAAAATAACACAGACGATGTGTAATTTAAATTAAAAGAAACACATTGCAAACTGTCGGAAGTATAGAGCTATTAACAAAATTATGCTATAAGCAAAGCATAATTTCGGTATACACATTTAAAAAAAAAGAACATAAATAAAAAAAATTTCTGTACCTACCGATCCATAAAGCAGTCCACAACTATCCATACATAAATACTGGCAGGTCGCTACTCCTTGAATTTTCAGCTGTCCAATGCCAACCGTCGTCCTTTGCAAGATTGCTGAAAAAGGAAATCCCAGTAAATTTTTATCTTAATACCGCGGATATAGCTACATAACAGAATTCGTATCTCAGAATAAGCTTTTTTATAGCTGCCGTTTTATAACCACTGCAGTTAAATTGCCTAAAAAACTTCTAAGCAGCGAAGTCGAGCAATTTCGAAAGCTGTATAGAACTTCTGTAGTAGATTATAAAACGACAGGGATATTCAGAATTCCAACAAAGTTTCTATTAAGCATTATGCGTTCCACACCCACAATCGTGTTAAGGATCAGTTACATCATTAGAAATACTTCGGTCATAAACAATGTTTCATTTTAGATAAGCTGCCATGCTATAGTAAACCTATAAAAGTTTGAAAACAAGGTGCACATTGTTGAAACATCTTTTGGCAGTTTACCAGCCCAGTTAATAACCTATGCAAGTGTCATTTGGTTTTTAAAAATAGTACCACATAATGCAAATTTAGAACAGCTACACTGCCGGATCTTTAAAGCGATTGATTAACTTTTGCCGTAACTCGTCGTGTGTAATTTAAAGAACAAAGGCTTTTGATTATGGTTACTCGTCCGTGTTTGCTGTGTTTTGGTAGTTGATTTTCCAAAACAAGAGAAAATTAAATAGGCTCCGCTGACTGCCAAAAGGTCGGTTTTACTTAAAGTCTTGAAGCATTCACGAGAGCAATTTTTTAGTTATTCAAAACATGCTTATTCACAGTTTTATACTTAAGCTCATTAAAATGTGAAATCTGTATGCAATTTTCAAATTAAATAAATAATATACGACGCGGAGTTTGTACTATAATTTATTATTTTAAGTGTATAAAACCCATTCATCGATTTACCGCTAAAACGTAAGCCAAAGAAACTGGATCACGCAACACATTGCGAGTTGCTCTGAAATTACAACAGGTACATTTTCGTAAACGGATTGGTAAAATAAACAATGTATAATTATTTATTTGTCTTACACAGGAATAACTGTTTTTTTAATTTTACGCCTACACTACTGAGGAAGCAACAGCTAAGGTCGTATGAGGAGCTTTTTTCCAACCACAACTTGTCCATCAAAACACATTTTGAGAAAAGTTAGAAAAACACTTGCATCATCTTATATACTGATTGGAATACAGTGAAGTCTCCCATTACGGGCACTCCCTATATGAGAATCCTCCCTGTAAGCGTCTCTCTTAATCGGACACTAATTAAGCGAATTGTTTTGCAATCTTGTCATGTAAAATCTGACACCAGCAGTACTCGTTTAAACATTTTTGCTTTATCAGGAAAATATACGGTATGCAACTTCACGGCTTACGTGCAAATGTGAGACGGAATGATTAATTATGTCAAACTTAATGCGCTGCCAGTAAATTCTGAATTTTTTACTTCAAGATATTGTTTGAATGTCTTTTTCGCGCAGAGAAAATAAATCTGCACCATAGGAGTACAATCGCCGCCGATGCCGATGTATCGGTCGAGTCTAGTTTTCTCTTAAGTGGGCACTTCCTATAACCGGACAGTCTTTTCTTTTATCCGGACGTCTCCAACAAACGCACAAAAAGTGTGACACCGTCATTACGGTGCCACACGCGTCAGTCGTCGGTCATGACGCATTAGTGTCCACTTATGGGAGATTTCACTGTACTTATTGTTTTGTATAGGATGTATTGTATTTTTAGGTAAAAACGATTTGCCATTAGATGTATTCGATTTTAAAGTATGTGCCTTGTACTTGTTGTGGTTTGAGAAACCTCCTTTCGTGTCCCTAAGAGGGATTCGAACCCACGACCTTTGGGATACGAGTCGAGTATGACAGCACTTGTGTAAAAATGTTATTTAATTATTATTACAGTTAACTTTAAAACATGTATGACCCCTCTATATAAATTTCAAATGAACAACATATACAAATACCCTTGGAATAGGGTCTCAACTCGCCAACTGTAGGATTCGAAACGTGTCAAATAATGGATGTAACTTTTTAATTTGAAGAGTTACAAACAAATGTTAAATACAAAAGTTTTTCGTTTATCTCGATGATATTATGACATTTTTGGTTTGTTGGTATCTTGTTTGATTTCTTCTATAGCAACTAACTTTGTTTTGTTAAACAACATCCGTACCATTTTTTGCGTTTCTGAAAAGAGTTTATTTTTCTCTATTTACTAATGCTAATTCATCATAACAAAAAAAAAGAGTAAAAACTAGAAACATATATTTTTAGAAAAAAAAAACAGCGATTAAGCAATTAATAATGAGAACTGGCTTGTAGTAAGATTAATCTATGCTATGAAAATTTGACAACTAAAACTCTATTAATTGTAAATTATTACAAATTATAACGAATTATTATTCGTTACAAACCACCAAATTAAAGTTATTATGAAGACATGACTCATTTAAGTGAGAAGCAACGCATTGAGATTTTAATGATGTATGAGTATGGGGATTCAATTCCAATTGTTTTTCAGGGCGCGATATTTCAACTAATTGAGATTTTTCGTGAGACTGGTGGTGTTAAAGATATGCAAAAAATTGGTACACGCAAACGTTGGATGTTTTATTAACAATCGAAGAAGCGCCAAAGGTTTCTACAAGAAAAGCAGCAGACAATTTAGAAATTAGCCAATTTCGTTCCTACAAACTCCAATTAATCCACGAACTAACTGAAGACGATTTCGACAGAAGGATGTGATTTTGTTAGCAGGTGGTAGAAGCATGTAATATGGATGACAATTTTGCTTTGAACATTGTGTTCTCCGATTAAGAAAAATTTATGCTGAACGGTACAATAAATCGAGATAATTGCCGGTATAAGTCTATGTGGTCCTATGAGAAATCATAGGACCTTTCGTTGTTGATGAAACTCTCACCGCTAATGAATACCTTCAGTTACTTCAAAATTATGCCATACCCACAATTACTGCAATATTCCCCGGTGAAAATGTCAGGCATTGCCAATAGAATTATCTTCCAACAAGATGCCCCCGCATTTTGCAGCACCATATTGCGACTTGAATAATGTTTTTCTTAACAGATGGATCGGCAGAAGGGAATTTTATGGAATGGCCTGCCCGATCTCCAGATTTGTCACCACTAGATCTTTTTCCTTAGAGTCGCGTAAAAATAACGTATTCAAATGAAGATAACGTAATTTTGATGCCTTGAAGGCTAGAATAACCGCTGAAACGCGCAGAATACCAGAAGACATGCTACTTTAAATACCGAATAGGTCATTTTGTCTGGCAGTACATGGAGCTCCATTTAAAATTTAATTTTATACCCTTATTGGATTTTTTGTCCTTCTGCATTTAGAATAGGTATTTTTTGTGTTTTATTAATTTTTGTTATGGTATCAATAAAAATTAACTTTCTTGTTTGTTTGTTAGTGTTTACTTGTTATCACTTAAGTTGTGAGATTTCCACAGCATACTTGACCAAAATCGATAATCAAGTCTTACTAGATTAATTTAGCTACAAGTCAGTTCTCATTTTTTGTGGACTAATTTTCTCCAGTTTATCTTTTCTAAAATATTCTTTTTCTTAAAACTTGTTGTTTTCTCTAAAAACAAAGTTGGTTATCATAGCAACAAAATAAAAGAAGATACGAACAATCTAGAAACGTCACGATATACATCGGGATAAACGAAGAAACTTTTGTCCTTAACATTTGTTTGTAACTTCTCAAATTAAAAAGTTACAACCATTATTTGATACCTATGTTACACTCTGTATATAGCACTTACACAGCTGCTCATGCGCACGATATTACATATGCAAACATGTAGTAATATGCAATAACACGTCACAAAAACATCCATGATTAAGTCATCCGAATCCTCCAATTCTAAAATCTCTATCGCCCCAATTAAAATCTAACCCACATTCTTAGTAGGTATATACTAAAAAAACTATCAACAAAATTTACATATTACTATGTTACATAGCAATGTTACGAACTGAATAAACAGACGTATGCACACTGTGTTTTAATTTGTGTGTTTGTTTAGCAAACACTTTCTGTGTCTCCCGGTGTCTAGTTTAACAGGTTAGCTTTATAAGAACTTTATTAAGTAAATTCTAGTGAACTTTCGAGTAAAAGAGTGCCGATAACAACGCAGAGAAGCTTAATAAGATCTTTTATAGGAACAAACTACAAAATATAAAAATACTGCTTAAAATGTAAAAAAGTCGGTAAGTTTTTTGTAAAAATATGTACTTAAAAACAGTATTTTAAAGATATCTTTTATTTTAAATAAGCGTATATTGTTTTCAATCAAACAATGTTCATTCAAATTGAAACATCTTCATGTAAGTAATGCAAATTATGTCATGTTCTTGTATAAAGCAAGATAAACATCCTTCAAGACTTTTAACTCTTTTAAGTATTATTCAAATATTTTGACATTGTAATTTAAAAAGTACCTGGAGCGACAGCTAAATTTTATACGTATATGGTTCCTAAATAAACTATTAATACGGATCATTTTTGTAAATCCTTGTTTAAACATTTTAAAGGTATGCCGTTTAGCACAATGTCATGACACCCCTTGATCCTGTTCAGTTAGTGCCGTTTCACGCCTGGATACATATTAAGAATTCTGATATGACACTTTGACTAGACATAATTATAAATTAAATCTTGTAAAACCACAAGCGTCCTTTTTTATATATTTTTTTATAGAGTTCTGTAAATATTAATTATTTTAATGGAAATTAAGAAAATTCTGTATTCCTTTTCTCGTTATTCAACATAGATAGGTAAGTATTTGAGGTTATGTAGTTAAGAATTTTATTTACTCTATTAGAACATAAGTTTAATATTCTATTAATTTTTGGTTTTGCAGAAGGTACATAGATATAGGAATGTTGGTACCGGGAAAGAGTTGAGTTCAAATTGATTTTTTGGTTTTCTCAAAAGTTGATGGCGGAACTTGTCAGTACTTCTTGAAAGCACTCACTCATAAACTCAAAGGTATCAGCTTGCACATCAGTTTGATTTGAATGGTGAAATCATCATTAAATACTTTCCACAGAAATCTGCAATGCTTTGTAGTGCTGCAATTGCAAATGCCAAAAACTCATAGAAAAATATTGCGTATAAGATAGTTCCTCTATTATAGCTGCAATAATTACACAGTGCAAAACTATATAATCTATTATTAGTTATTACTACTTCTACTTTGTATTTAAACTAAAGATAATAATCCTTGATTTATGCTAAGGCTTTTATGCTAATTTCTTTTTCAGTGTTTTAAAACCTAAATATGTCAACAAGGGTGATACTACTGAATGAGTGACTTTAATTGTCAAAACATATTAGAGAATATTTGATTATATTGGCGATATTCAACCTTTTACGTAAACCAGTTTTTATGAATGATGCTGACTTCGTTCTGATCTTGGTCTCATTTTAACCCACAGCTTATTTAAATTGAGTTTTATAATGAATTCTATAAAAAAAAGAACCACTTTTGATTATAGAAGATTATATGGATGTTTACAAACATTTGCGAGCATATTTCTCTAGTAGAAGCTTTTCTCTAAATATAGTGTATTTATCTACAGATTAACGGAAATTATGTATTCCGAATTTTTAAATGATAATTGGCCTTCAAAAGACTGAAGTCAATTTGTGACTTAGATAAAAAGAAACTAGTTTTATATGAAAATGAAATAGAAGAATTGCTCTTGTTCATCAATGGGAAGTACATATAGATATGGCTATATGGTTAAAATATGGTAATCAAAACCCCAATATATAAAATGGAAGAAAACTTCAAAAGAAATGCACACCAATACAGTGAATTAAGAGAAGAACTAATTAAGAGAATAGCTCGAATAGAGTATAGCATTGTGACTTCTCACCCTCCTTTCAAAAAGCTCGAAGACTATAAATTTGTATAGTCAAAAATTATTATCAGATAATAATTTTAATAAAGTAGCACAAATAATAAGTTCATAATGGTAATCGCGTTACTGAAGAAACAAACAAGAGGTAGGAGATAAGAATTACATACCAAACTCTCAACATAAATCAACATCAAAGTTTGATGATACACCTTTCAATGAAAATGTACCCTTCTGATTGTTGGCCAACTTTTCGTATTTATTTTTGGAAAATAACCAGGGGATTTTCTTGTTAACTGTCTTTAATTACCACGTTTTAGCAGTTAGAAATGACATACTATGTAGGTTTGTATTATCTTCAATATTCACCTATAATCAGTATCATAGATCATATTTGGGAAATCTATTACGTATGTTTCGTTGTTAAAGAGTGGAATAGTGTAGAGTTTCATTCTTCCAACTCTTCTTATCCCTTTTCGACACAAAACAAGCTTTCATTTTCTTGGAAACACTGCAACAACGAGTAACTTTTGTTGACTTTACGTTATCTTGAAACACTCAAACAGTCGATTGTGTAAACAACAATCAGATTGGATTTAATCATATGAACTTGAAACTAATTTCAAGTTCATATGATTAAATCCGACTTTCAGCACTACTAACAATGTCGTATACCAAATTTGATATACTCGTACCTGAGTTGAATCATTGCAGTGTTTCTTTATAGCATTTGACACAAACTTGTTTTTGACCATCAATTGTGTGAAATCCAACGTGAACTTAATTTTTTTACGCCTAACGTATGAGACATAAGTTTTGAGAAAAAGTTTTCCTTGACATTTCTACTCGATTTTAATTTCCGATCTAGTTACCATGAACCCAGTAAACAACTCATGTTTTGTTGCAATTGACAAACGTCAAATTTGTTCAATAACTAAGTTCAAAATGTCTTACAAACTTGAAATTTGCAAGAGCATTTATCGCTTAGTTGGACGGTTGCCCAAAAGTGAAATTGTTAACTTGTTCGGAGAACAAAATGTTAACCAGGCAATGATTTATATGACAATAAGGGAATGCAAAGACGGTATTGCACTCATTTGCCGAAAACTGAAAGACCTCATGGTTTGGCACAAAACAGGAATAATAGACTGGTACAATCCTCTAGTCGAAATCTGGGCCGCCGTTTTGGGGTCTCATACAAAAGCATCCAAAAAATCTTGTACAGAAATGGTGTCCATTATCGAAAAAGAAGGAAGTGTCGCACCCAGGCACAGCTCAAAAAAATACCTAGATGTTGCATAGCTCTGAGGCGAAGGCATTTTGAGAGGAACCGCGTGATTATAAAGGAAGATGAGAAAAATTTCACGCTATCACATTCTGAAATGAAAGGTAACGACGGATTTTACACCTCTGATATTGAAAACTGTCCAAACGAAGTAAAATTCAAAGCAAAAGCGAAATTTGCTGACAAAGTTTTAGTCTGGTGCACGATTTCTGAGGTTGAAGTTTCAACACTCTATGTACGCAGAGTTGGGGAAGAAGTTGTGGATGCTAAGCTTTATACCCAAAGATGTTTACCAAAAATGCTTAATTTTATTAATATCCATCATTAGAACGACGACATAATATTTTGGCCTAATCTCGCTTTGTGCCGTTATGCCAGGAGGACTCGGGAATAATTGAAGCAGAATAACGTCAAGTATGTACCGAGCTAAGATAATCCCCCAAATGTCCCTCAAGCTCGGCCATTAGAAGAGTTTTGGTCATTATTGTGTTGAAAGGTTTATCAAAACCTGATTTTTTTTCTCATAGCTTACGTCTCATGCGTTAAGTAATCCAGTAAAATTTTATTTATTTGTTTTATATCGATGACCAACATGACTTAATTTCCCTATATGTTAGATAACGATCTGCCATTATCATTTCTTGTACAGCATCAATGTTTTTTGATGTTTTTGATCTACCTTTACGAAATTCATCACTAAGGCTACTACAGTCAACTTTAAATTCCTGATACTACCGAAAAACAGTTGTTCTTGAAATTCCATCCATTTTTTAGATTATTATTTACTTTAAAATTATACTATACTCGAACTGCGCATTATTCTTCCACTCACATTTGTTTGTCAGCAAAAACGGCAAAGTTTACGAATTTCTATATGTCAAATATCTTATACGTACAGTGTTGCCACATCCCGACATTTTAGCAGCAAACCTGGTATACGCAAGCCTTCTTGAAGTTCAAGTAGATAGGTTGTGTATCAACAAAGCACTTTACGATGCTGATTAATTAGTCTTGATAGTTTGTAGTTCTATAGTTTGCGATAGCCTCTGGATTAGTTTCAGAGGTCAAGATCGCAGTCATGGTGGTTCGATATCAGTCTCATCTGCCGTCACTCATGTAGACAAAAGTATAGGAAAGCCACGTACTATATCATGATTGTTTTGGATTAGGGTCAAGCGGCGTAAAAACTAGACAGCACAAACGGGGGGGGGGAGGGGGGTAAAAAAGACAATTCTAAATATACCTCGTAAGATACGTTTAGTCGAATAACACAAAAATGGTAGATTTTGGTATTGGTAGTAAGCATAACTAAAAGTTTAGAACAATGAAAAAGGCGTTCTTCTTAAAGATAAAAAATAAATTAGTTATGCCTGTAAAATTATACCTGTTAAAAATATGAAAATGACATGTAAAACTTTTATTGAACTGATGTATGGCTGACATAAATTGGATCTTTATTTTAGAATTCTGCCTGGTGCTAGCCAATGACATGAGGTGATGGTGCAAATATTACACTATTTTGTTGTCTATTTCACAGGCATTTGTTTTTCTTGTGCTAAAGACGAAGCAAAAAGTAGACAAAATATAAGGGTTCATTTATGGTCCAATTTGTACTTTTATTTTGAACTGTTTATTTATTTTGTACTTTTATCGTGAAGTACTTTAAGTGAATGTTTTCAAATTTTAACGAATATAGGTAAAATGAATATTAGATAAATATATCAATGGTGATCTGACAGAAGGAAGTAAGTGCCAAATTGAGACCGATTAAGCTGGAAGTGCAAAGCGAGCAGAATCCCATGGGACCCATTGCAGAATTAAGTGCTTTTTGAGTGCTATTTAACTACCCAACAAAAGATTTGAGTGCTCGTTAATTTTTTTAAAAATCGGATGTTTTGCTAGCTTAAGTTTAAGCTAGCAAAGCATTATTTGTAAAAGCATGCATACGTGAGCTAAATCATTTCTGCATACACAATAATTAAGTGCTTTTTGAGTGCTAAATACTACCCAACAAAAACTTTTGAGTGTTTTTTAATTTTTTTTAAAATCGGATGTTTTGTTAGCTTAGGATTAAGCTGACTCGCGACTAATGACTCGCGTAATTTAGGATTCACATAACACTGATTAACCGATTAAAAACAAAAATAGAGAAAAAGCAACTGGTATGGACATATTATAATTAGGATGAAACATACTATAATTGTAAGAAAAGTAATAGAGATAGGAAAAATACGGACAAGGAGATACAGACCAAGGAAAAGGTAGATAGAAAGAATAGAGAAGATGGTAAACAAGAGAGGAAAAACAACAGAAGAAATGGATTAACGGACAATGAGAAGAAAGAAAGAAGAAGATCCAACGCATTAAAGGTAAAAAGAGAAGAGAAGAAGATAAAACTGATTAATTGTGATATCCACAAGTATGAAAGTTAAATTATATTGACATATATGTAATACATAGCAAATTATAGTGATACTTGTCGTAAATGCTATTAATAAATTTAATAAATGAAGAGATTTTTTTAAATGAAGGCAATAATTTAAGTTTTAGTGAAAGAAGATAGATCCTTGGGAATAGTAACATTTTTTGTATAGAACACAACTTTCTATGCTCTTTTTATATAAATTGCATGATAATTATATAGATACACAGTATTACAGCAATAATAATCCGAGGTTGTAAGGATAAATAGCATATGAATCATTTTCTCAAGCTTATTTTCAAACATCATTATTATCAGAAGCAAAGAGGGTTTGTTATAGAAATGTTTCTACTTATATAAAAGCTTAACGTTTCAGAACAGAGCCAATATTTATTATTTCTGTTTATTTCAAAATTCTACACATGATGCTAACATTCTGCTTAAGCAAATTTATGAATGAAATAAAATAAAATATGTGCTGTGAAAGATACCAAAAATAGTTTGTAACTACGATGAAGTGTTGTTCAATACACAATTTTTAATTTGCCAATTTATTTATACAACGAAGTCGAAGTATGTACATGGTGCCTTTAAACATATTTCTTTATGTATTTTCCGGGTTGGCTTCTCTTCAAAACTCACTCTTACTATAATGGTTTGGTAATGATTAGATGTCAATCCACGCGCTGGTTTCGGTTTGTATATACCTAAGCGGTTAAACAAAAAATTAAAAGCTTAATGAACATGATATGTTCATACTTTTCTTCTAGGCAGATCAAGCTTGAAAGCGAGAATGTGCCACACAAAAGGCCTTAACGACGAAAACTAGGTGATGATTGAAATAAAGAATTATGTTTTAGTAAGAAGAAACGTTAGTACCTATATATCTGTTCACGGTGACAGTATCGTCCTAGACATTCTACGACACACACGGGCGGTAACTTTAAACCGATTTGTTTCGTTGTTAACAGAAATATATTTGGTTTATTTAAATAATTCTTATTTTCTTTTTCTTCATCATTAGTTTCGACTGGAAGATGCATGAGAATAAAATGCTGTTAAACGTGGTCGCAAGATAAATAACCCATTATGTTTTAATTCTAACGCTAGTAAACTAGTAATTAAAATGTTAACACGCAAAAAAGGAAATAATTTAGTAAATAGCAAAGGTTATTAGCCTTATGTTACGCAAAAGAGGTTAAACGTAGGAAGACGCAAAAAATAAACCTTTGTAACATTTTTCCTGTACAACTGCCAGTTTTCCACTTAAATCTAAATATTTAAGCGCAGTAATTATTCTGCACTGTATTACTTTTTAAATAGACGTAACCTACAGGTGGTCTGTACTTTTTTGAACAACCCAAGCTTTTTTATACTTCTTAAATAATTCTATTAATATGCAGTATTGTTTATTTTGAGAAACGTCTCATTCTTTGCTTATGTGGAAGAATTTTGCCAACATTTATTCCTTCGAGTGAACTTAATAAATAAGGATTTCCTGTAAGGACACTTCTAATCCTACAAGGAGGTCGTAGCTTAACTGCTTATAACTATATTTTTAATTTTTTTTTGTTTCGTTTGATCCGAATTAAATGTGGGTATTTAGTGATCTGAGTGGTGAATATGAAGTATTTACCTATGAAAACGAATTTACGTCACGCTGTGGCAAATATTACCGAAAATCTTTCAGTGTATGCTAGAAACTTTGGCGGTTCAATTTTAAGAAATATTGCTATTACCGCAATAAACTGTAATCTAAACCCTAAAAACGATTCTAATTTAATAGTAAATTAAATTAGTCCTAAGGTGGGCAGAGAATTAGGTTACATTGTATAAAATCAACCAATTTTGATGCAACAACATTAAATTAATGTTAAATATTTCTTTTCAGATGTAGAGCATTTAATAAAGATTCGGTTATAAATAACGGAAAGAATAATTACAGATGACCTGGTTACGTAAATGGTAAATCTAAATTAACAAAAATACCTGAAAAATGCTTCCCTTCAATATGAATTTTAACAATTGTCTTTGACACTTAATAAAACATAAATCAATAAACTAACTATAAAATCAATAAATATAAATCAAACTAACTTAACGCGCACATTTCTTTTTTGTAATGGATACACTTGGCACGAATTTTATGAGGTTCAACAGCATTTTTAATAAAATTGTTAAAAGATGCTGCCATATAGTTCGCTTTCGTCGACCCGTCATCATGAATATATAATATTTCTACTGATTTTCTATTTATTAATTATGTATTCTTTTTAGAGATCTGAAGACGCATTTAAAAAGAATAATGGATATAATGATCCTTGTTGTGTTGACTTAACAATATAATATATTATATAAAGTATTATATTATAATACTTTTGTTTTGGCGAGGATTGAAGTATGCTTTTTATTATTGTTTCCTTTTATTACTCTTTACTAGGAAATCGCACAATTAAAAAAGTTATGATAAGAACTTTTATTATTATTTCAGGTATGCATAATCATGATTCATGATGGTAATTTGTACCCGAATCTAATAAGAATATCTATCTTGAAAGCTCTTATTTCTAATATTTCAAAATATCTATTAATTTAAAATATGTAGTTTAAATCACGTTTTTTTTGCCAAACCTGGATTTTCCAGAGGAAAAAGTTTCGAAAATTCATTTGTACAGGCTACTGATAAAATTAGAATGGAAATGAGTTGTATAGCACAGTGATTTTTAACTTGTGATACGTGTACACTTGAGGTAATTAGAAAGAAATTTACTCTTGCTATTTAAGCTATAGAAACTCAAAATATTATGTGACGTGGTGTTTCAAAACAGCCAAGTAGCAGCGCGCTCTTAGCTGTTTTCGAAATAATGTATTTGGAAAAAGTTCGATGATTGTTATGATTTTATTTCCATTTGTACAAATCAATTTGTACTCTTTATAATCAAATGAAATGGAACTGCTTCAGAATCAGCCTTTAATATTCGAATTCAAGCAGATGCGAACCTATACAATTGTAAGCACAGATTTTTCCGCACTATCCTATCCTATTATTAATAGTCCGCTATTTATTAGTTCATTACTGTACCTACTCTGACACTCTTCAACTTTTTATACTGACTAATTTTCAATTAATTTTTTTGAGAAACTTCACCAGGTATTCGATTGACCAAACTCATGAAAAAAGTTCATATAAGCACATGTCCGAAAATGTACTATTTTCGAGATATAGGGCGCTGAAGTACATTTCTAAAAGATACTTATTTAAAAAAAGTTAGCAGTATATAAATATTTCAATAACGATAGTATTACAATTAATTATTATCTAAGAAGATGCCAAGTAGCACAACCATATTGTTCCAATATTAAGCCAATGCCGTAGATATATTGGGCCAAACAAATCACTCTATATTGTACCAATACATTTTGAAATATTGACCCAATAACATATGCCAACATTTGCCTAACAGCATACCCGAATATATACTCAACATCATTTCCCAACATTTGCCCAACAACATATGCCATTATACCAATATTGTCCAAAATAAGTAAGTGCTAAGTATCTGTATAATTCACCTTACATTATACAAGTTTAGTATTCTTATTATTCGCTATGCTGTTATTGTATTTTCTCGGGAAAATATTTCACTTTAACTGAGAGAAATCGTTCATTATAAATTTTAGAATTTAACATATGTATAGCACTTAGAGTACATTACATTATTTAGATTAGCAATGACATGATGCGCAGTTGCCACGTTTCATTATTTGTGTGAAAACTACTTTTAAGATAAATTGTCTACGTCATAATTATGGGCAATAAAACTGTTGAAGCAACTATTTTTAAGTCTCTGGGCCGATATTCAATTATTGGCATAAATGAATACTTAAATATTGGCCCTATAGTGATATACTATATTGGAACAATATTACAAACACCAACATTGTAAAAACATATTCAGAACTAATATTGGCAAACCCAAACATCAACTGAAACTAGTAAATAGGTATTAGGTTAATATTGGCTTTTAATATTTTCAAATCACTATTGGCAGGATATTGTAATCACAATGAAACTGAATGAACATGGGGTCAATATGAAAACGATGTTTGCCAATACCATATGCTACTTGGCATGTTTAAAATCCACAGATGCATTTCCTACAATACCGAATCAATTAATCAATCACGTTGGATATTTGCAACGGACTCGTCATCAAATCATTACAAGCTTCTTCAATTCGTAAAATGAATAATTTTAATCGCGAGTGTTACGTATGTTATATGTGAACTATCGAACAGGTCCAGTTCTTCGAGCCTTGACCAAGAAAATTCACCAATTCAGGTACAATTAATTCACTTAACTAATATAATAATAATGTGGGTACGGACCATGAAATTAAGTACGCTGTTTTCATAGCAAAAGAAAGCTGCTTTTATGTCTGGTTTTTTCTTCGCAAGAACTTAAGATTTTCACCGAGCAGTGGCGCCAGCTATAAGGACCACTCGGAGTATAGGATATATACCCCGAACAAGCTCGTTATAGTATATATGGATGGATAACAGAAGGTCTCCTCATTTACGCCTTGTTAGTTATAGTATCTCAATCGTACTCCTCAATCGTTTGTGTCAATTTTTTGTGTCTGAAAAATATTTGTTTGCAATTGTCATCTTTTAATTTGTACTTTTTTACTTTTTGAAAATAGTAAAAAAAGGTACTTTTTCAATCGTTTCAGAAAATTAATAACTTCGAAAAAGGGTATTTTTTAGTCATTTTGGAAAATTGCAAAATACAGTGTTATGCAACAATTTCAAAATGAATTTTTCCCACACGTCGTATTTCTACGACTAGTAAAAAGAAAACACTTACTTTTGCAACTTCTATAACTATTTTATAACTAAAAAATATATCTACAACACTAAATTATTTTTCCTGTTCTCAGTCATCTCACCCCTCCCTTAGCAAGGCCTGCTTAGGTTACTGATTACATGTTCCAGCTCTATCTCGCAAAATCAATGAGATGTTAAATAGAATCCATGCAGCTGACAAACTTCAAATTAAGAAAATGTTGCAATGTAAAAAAGTCTGGTATTACAGAAATTATCTTAACATTCCTATACCTCCATAGGTAAGATTCCTAAGTAGCTCTAGAGTAATCTGAATCTGCTCGGGTACTCTGAATGGGTAAAAATAACTATGGGGATGGCATGATGTATTTTTGGTTCTTGACTGTAACATGTCGAATGCAATTTAATCCTGTCCAATATAATTCATGCTTCGTTTTATTTAATGCAATTGTAGCTGTGTAAATTGGGAACGGAATCACTAAGAATACCTTAAAATATCCCTGTTAGTTACTTACAACTATTCGGGGATAGATAAATCCACTTTCACGTAAATACATGGACAAGTTTTTGAGGTTATATTTTACTTAGTTTCATTATAAAAGCATACACTATAGCAGCCAAATCGAAACTATGACGCAATCGCTATAGTAATAACGTACGTGGTTAACACTCTTTAATAAATCATATGGATTCATATTTTCGGTTACAGGTTACAGACAACTCACCTTTAAAATTTGTTTACAAAATTTTGCTATAATACAATTTGCCTACTAAAATTATCGTAAAAAACATGTTTTAGGGCTTTAAACAGGTATCAAGTCCCAATAAAACAAGTGTTGTGTCTAGAGGAGTTATAAATGCAAAAAGATTTATAACCGTTTTATGAAATTTGACAGCTTGATTATTGGTTGAATCCGGTTTCAGCCGTTTATGTTCTCTTAAGCCGTAGCGAATGTGAAATTGACCAAAGTGTAAATGCTGTTCAATATGCTATAATAAATGTTCCTACAAGACTGGAACTAATGTAATCAATTTAAAGTAGATGGACGGAAAGACAAGTGAGGATAATATTATAAATGGAGAAGTTATACAGGTATACCAGCTACTGTATGGTTGACATTTTTATTAATTAGGTCTGCCTATAGACGCATTCTATACTAATGAGCTTGTTACCCTCCTACCTTGTGCTGTACTGGGTTATCGTTAAAGTAGAAACAAGTTTGAATAATAGGTTTCAAGCTACCATGAAGTAATGACTTGGTAGGTGTGAGCAGTGAATCGGTAGTCTTGGATTTCTTTGAAGAAATTTAAATAGAGGAAGCGAACAAACAGAATGTTGTTATCGCTAATAATTATTCAATAAAGCAAAAATAGTGTTTGTTGTTATTGCAATATTTTTTTACTACGTTTATTTCATTTGCTATGATCCAATTAAAAAAATATACATTCTTTAACAATTTGTTTATTTTGTCATGTATGTAGATACTTCGATTGATCTTACACGTTTATATCACAAAAAGGTTGAACTGTTATTACAAAGAACAATGATCGAATAATTTCATTATTAGCATAATCTTCTATAAAAGGAAAAGTATATAAATAAGTTGAAAATAAAATATGCATTTCCGTTAGAGGTATCTGTTATCTTCATAGTAATAGTAGTGATCGAAGACGAAGAGCACGTGGCTGTAATAATATAATTTAATAACTAGATTTAAAATAAAGCCAACTCCACAACTGCTATCTATCTTCAATGCTTTGGTGATAAGAGTTCATTGGCACTTTGACAACATCCTTTTGACTTGAGATTTCAAAGGGAGGAACCTCATTTGAGGCTATGGCTTGATGCAGTTATACATCACACACTAATAAGCATTAAAATATCTATAAATTATCAAATACTTAAATGGTTTCCTTTCTTCACTTTGTATCTTCATATTTGATTTCCCATTGGCATACTACTTGTTATAATGAGTAAAACTTGTCTGGCTGTCCTAATTTCTCAGAACACGCAGGAAAGATTTCCTATGAAAAGAATCGTTTTCTGAAATTCATATTCGCACATGCATCTAAATGTACGGAAGAAAAGCAGTGTAATAGTCAATAACACTGGCGGTATTAACAGTTCATAAGTTATATAAAATTGCAATTTTTTAGTTTGGATTATGTCAAAAAAGAATAGAGTCACAGTAGCTCAATATACAATCAAACTGCAGCTGAAACTCTTGCTGCCGAAGAGGAAAATGATAGGGTTAATGTCGGAATTTTTTGAACATTGGCAAGAGTAAACACAATTAATTGGTTGATACATTGAGATTTTCTACTTTTACTCTTAACACGAAATACTGCGACGAGCCCATTTGCAACAAGTAGACTTGAACATATCAGAAAAATTGTTGCTAGAAATTAACGAGTTTGTTTACTGGTGCATATGTTTTTAGAAAAGCTTAGTTTAGAAAAAAAAGCTAACAAGGCTTATGTTAGTATGTTCACCAAATATATGTAGTAGTTGTACTAGTAGATATGGAAAGGTTTCATTATGCTGTCATAAAATGTATTGATTGATAAAAACCGTCATGATTCATAGTAAACAAATCTAACAAGGTAGGATAGGTCATAGTAGACAAAGGTAGGAATGTCTAGATACTGTAAAACTTCTTTTTCGGAATTTAAAGATATTTTGTGTGATCAGGTTTTTTAATGGCCCTCCTTATTGAAAATGCTAGCAGAAACAATATTTACTAGAAGAAATTTCTATTCATACTGAGCTTGAGAAAATCATCAACCCAAATTCATTCAATTGGAATAACAAATCCAGTGTACATCTTTTCGACACATCAAGCAGAAGAAGAACAAACCCGTTGCAAGAACCCCAATCATCCTTATTCTTTTGGATCCAGCGTTAGATCCGACAAAAAATTGGATCATAATCCTTCATTTAGGTAAAAGTTTTAGCAGCAATGCATTGAGTGGAAATATTTTGTTTAGACGGTAGTTTTTGCTTAATGTTCCCTAGAAGGCGATAAACGAATATAAATCTTTGCATCAATTATGATTTATTTTTCTGCCATATATTGGCTTCATTTTTTAGAGTATAGCGAATATCCTACAAGTTAAACTAAAAATGTAGGTACAAAGAGAAAAATATATTAAGTAGGTTTTAGAACACTAATAATAAATTGTAAGGACTGTGATTTATCACAACAATATAATTTAACGGTGTCTCCTAACCACACATTTTGACTAATTGCCAATACGTATTTCGGTAACGATGTTACCTTTTTCTTGGCATAAAACTGCCTGATTCTAAAAGTTGTTAATAACACTCTGTGGGTGAATTTAAAAAGTCCATCACAACCATACAAAAAAATTACCACCAACTAAGGATATAGATATATTTTTAAACATAAAGGAAAGAAAAAGAAAAACTTGACCAATTTTGATTGCTACTGAGGATAACTTGACCCAAAACAGTTTAAAAATTTCTTGTTGGTTTCAAAATCTTCCTTCTTATGCATAAAAAAATGTTATAACTTTTACAGAGAATCACGTTATTATTTGAAAACAATGTTAGAATAATTCCTAACCAGTAAAATTGATTATAAGTTTAAAAATATTTTTGTCCACTTTGCACAGGTTGTCCCGGCTCTTTGTTTAATAAATTTTTTTTGATAAATATACTTTCGCAGGCATCAAGTTCTTTGACTGAATAATTGACTTTTCAATAATTTCAATTTATCAATTTTAATCGCGTGCATTGTGTCGTATATACTCGTATGTTTAGCGACACTTGATCTTTCTATGCCATTGTATTTAAAATCCGCTATATGTTCTTTAAATCTAGTCAAAACTTATCTCTTTGTCTTCCCAACGTAACTCTTAACATATTACAATCATTGCATTCAATTTGGTATATTCCCGATTTTAATTTTATCAGTTTTATCTTTTGGATTTTAAAGAATTATTCCAAGCTTAAGATACTCTCATGCACTCGTTTTTAAATACGCTCTCCAAACCTTTGGTGATTGGTGAAATGTGTTTGTATTTGATTTTCTGTAATAATTTGTCGATGTTTTTAGAAGAGTAACTATTATACAAGGCTAAATCTTTTATAAAACTAGACTGTCAAGGAAGGGCAGTTGTTTGTTAACTTCTTTTACTATCGTGAGTTTAATGGTGTTAAAGTTTAAATTTAATTTGTTCATAAACTCATCAATCAAAATTATGCCTAGAAAAAGATAACATCGTTACCGAGATATGTATTAGCAATTAGTCAAATACAATCTGTGGTTAGGAGGCACCGTTAAATTATAGTGTTATTTTTAGAAGCATAATAAAGAATAATATTGAGATCAGTTGTAAATAAGATGATTCCTTACTTTTGATCATTAACATAAGATAATATATTCCGATAATGAATTGTAAGTAAGTTCTACTACTATTTTATATACAAAAACAAATTGATTTCACTTTTAATAAGAAATCGAATTAGAAATGTAAATAGTATACGTGCTCATAATCTGTAATAAAAACTACTACCGTTCCGTTTAATTCTTACATAATAAGAATTCTAAATGGTTGCTACACGAAATAACTCATGCAACAAAATCGTTAAATGAACAAAAAACAGCTCAAGATTTTTCTAACCACTTCATTGATAATACAATAAGACTATTTATAGTAAAAAGCTGAATATTTCAACTTTTTAAAAGATTTTAAACTAGAAAGTTTAACCAACCGTATAATTAGGTGTAGATTTTTGAATCATTTTGTTTTTATCTTCACTCACAGATGTTAGGTTCCTTTCTGGCTTCATTTTATCAAAAATTACAATGAATAAGAGGTTTTGCCTTGAATCTCAATCATTTGCCACAAATATAATTAAATTGAAAACGATGTAGTTAAAGCTGTGTCTCACTGATTCTTCTACCATATAAGACCAAGTAGAAGTTTATTGTTTTTTATACACTGAGAAAGTATTCAAAATGCGTCAAAGGCATTTGTTTTCTTAATAATGTAAACGTTGCCATAGCTCACATCAAATTCATTATAAATTTATAAATGTTATAAATTTAATAAAGGGGTGTCACAAGGTCTACCTCTAGGATCTGTACTGTTTTTAATTCCAAATATTAAATTAGTATAATAGGCAATATTTGTCTTGCTTGCTAAACAGCTAAAAACGGTCTTAGGAATTTTGATTCTCATTTATGGTCTGACTTGTAAGTAAATAAAAATCTAAACATTCCCTACAGTGCGCATAAACTTTCTTAAATATAATCTAAAATATTACAAGATATTTAAATAAATCGTTAGTTGATTTTTTAACTTAATGTTATATCGTAAGCCTTCTCGTAAGTCGTTAAATAGATATAATAAAATAAAATGGTGTTTAGGTAGCTTTAGATAGATAACTCTGCATGAAACACAAATCATATTTGAAACCATACAATCGTGAAGATGATGTAGGCAGTTATGTAAATTTTTACATACTAGCTTTACCTTAGTTGGAATAAGTTTGATAGTTACAACGTTGGCAATACCTAATGGATTCTTCAAACATGATATTAACATTATATCTAGATAGAAAAACAATGGAGAAATTAGTCTTTTGTTTATTTATTATTACGATTCAATTTCATGTTTTAGTAGTATTGTACTTGTGTAGGTTCATAGGATTCTTAATGTTCGATGGAGATTATTAAATATTATTAATTAGCAACAGATTGATAAATCGATGTTTTTTTAAACTTTAACCTTCCTTTTAACCTATCGTCCCTAACCTTCCCTATTGGAAAAATCTATAAAATCGTAAAATAACAGTAAAAATTCTTGATGTTAACGTCATTTGATACAAAAGGAAAATCTGATTATTTCAGGATTTAATTGTTATTTCTATTTGTAAGAAGATTCTCGAAGAATTCTATTATATTTTTATCAAGTTATACATGAAAGAAGAAACGCTTCACCGCCTGACAATCTGTAATCAATTAATTTGTTGTCTTTTTCTTGATTGAATTTATAAAACACTTTCATACTTGATTTATTGAATATGTCCTTTGAATTAATTTATCCAGCAGTTATAATAAAGCTCCTTCAAGCACTCAGAAGCGTGTATCAATAGATACATGATCAATAGATCTCATTAACTCTAAAAGTTACCTCCTCAATTAGATATATTTGCTGAATTGATAAAAACAAAAAAAATCTTACACCTTAGAACCACTTGAGCAATAATGTAGAAACGAAAAAAAAGAAGCGTGAAATCTATATATTTTTTTGACAACCAGGATAGCACTAATGGCATATAATTGCTTGTTAAATCATAGATTTATAGTTATATAAACAAGAGAATTTCAGTTTGGTCGGGTTCTTTAACTTTTAGAAATAAAAATCTCATAATTGAGGCAATTACGACCAATTCATGGTTTGTTTCCACAACAATAAGTGTAAATTAAGCAAACACTTCTTTACATCACACTACATCACGTGTCAGTGGCAAACGGATTCATCTATTTTAATTCCGACAAAACAAAAAAAACTGCAAGAAAATATTTTCGCAAGGCATTTGAGTTGAATTAGAAAAGATCAAATTTTTTAAGATATCTTTTCTTGTTATTAACTCAAACCTGCAAAATCTTTGCAGTACCAAGACCAATTAATGCTTAAGTACTGCCAGATTTAATGATTCAGTTGGAATTATTTGAAGGTCTCTTGATGTATATCTATTTGTTTTTATTAACTATAGAAATAGTATAGTGTAATGATAGCTATTACCCATGAGGGTGATGTCTTAATTCATCCGAATGAGTAATAGCCATTACACGCGAGTAGAATACTATACTTTTCTTACGACTATTCTATAGGAAATTGCACTTTGCGGTTTAGAAATAAATTATTTATTGTGAGTTATTTGGTTGCATTCCATAATCATGAAATAAATAAATCAGATTAATAAAAATTAGGTGTCATGTAGATTATAATAAATTGCAATTGGGAATGAATAGACATTTTCTAAAGGTTTCGCCAAGGTTCCCTAAAGGCCACTGTTTCGTATTTTTTAAATTTTCCCGGCAGTAAATTTATATACTTATGTTTTTTGCCGCTTGTAAAATCTCTGGTGGTGTACAACTTTCATCGGAATCCATTTTTTAATTTTTTTATTTATCAAAAAATGTAAACAGACTCGAGAATTGTAACTGTCAGCATCAAATTATTAATACCACAACACCACACTTATTTGGTGGCATTGTTAAAACCCTGTACACAAAACAACTAAAACATTTGAATATCGCGCTACGTCACACGTAGCGTCATGGGACGGATTCGTTTGTGCAATCAATGCACGTACTTATGCGTTTTATCCTTATTGTACAAATTGTATAGAGATATCCTTTCTCCCTCATCTATGGAAGCGAAGTGTTTGGATTAAATAAATGAACTTGCGCTTTTGCTCTTGTAGATGTAACTTTTTTGTGATTGGTCGCAGCCCGTGGGTAATGATTACTATTACTTATTAAGAGTCGCATTTATAATAATGTAATATTTAATAGTAATAGAAAAATTATATTTATTTTAAGTTTACCAAAAAAACTAATTGTATTTTCATAAAGAAATCAATTTGACTGATTACAACTCTTCAGAGTTGTCAAAAAGTAAAGCCAAGATTTTAACAGGTCAAATTGAAAACTACAACAAAATTTTTTCTAGGCCAAGGTCAACTCCCTACAGAAGACTGATTCCTAATTTTCATTAAGTTAATAGTTCCTTTCTATACAAAGCCGTTTTGCCCCTGGTGACTGATAAAAGCGGGAGTCACCCTCTAGTGAATCTCGAGAACCGTGATTATGGAGTGGTATAGAGAATTTTCGCATAATTTCTAATCAAATCGGGAACAAATAATTCAAATTGATTTATGACTTGAATTGCAGTTTTAATGTGGAAATATTTAAAAAGAACTACTTCGATTAAAAAAAAAACGGAAAACATGCCTTCTCCTACTATAGGAAGTAGAACCAGAGGCTCTGTGTTAATACGATGTTTGTTACTGTAGATGAAATTACCCTAAATTCCGCAAAGCTCAGTATGGTCAGTCGTATGAACAAGCAATCGGAGTCAAGGAGTGCTACTATGAGTGCTTTGTCACTCAGATAACTTACTCAAACTAAACTTTTGGGAAAATCTACGCAAAATAGCAGTTATAAATTAATAATCTTTATATTATTTTAAATTATTTATATTATTATTTTAAATTATTTACAAAAATACATTTTTAGGAAAACTTTTGTTGGCCTGGTAATTGTTTTTCATTAAAAAGTGAATTGGCATAACTCCGAAAAACGCTTTTAAAGATATTGCCGTTGGTGACTTTACATTGATTAAATTTAAATTGGAGCTTTGCACTTTCAAAGAGCAATAAATTCATCGAAACCATACAAACTGTAAGTAAAATTTGTTTTTAAGCTCTGTAACGATAAAGCAACGATAGATAACCATTTCCTCTGTAAACCTTCTGCACAATTTGCCAAACTTCTGTCTCAGTAGACTAGTTGCTGTCAAAACAATTCAACAAGAATATATGTTTATTAAGTTTATAGTTTTAGTACTTTTGAATAACGTTAGTACTTTTAATTTATATTTTGCACCCTAAATGATTTGGACTGGTGAAATATTGAATGGTTCCGTTTCCAAAAGAGGAAGGGATATCTCTTTACTAATTTCTTATTATCACCTTAATTTATTTAAGATACATCATAAATTAATTTAGTAACGAATTATCTAATAATTCCATAAGACACTATAACAAAACTAACTAAACCTAAAAAGTGCATAATACCGCTTTGGTGGATTTTTTCACGTCCTAGGTTCTGTTCCATCAGTCAAAGTGAAGGTCTAAAAACAAAATCGCTTAAAACGTTTTTGGTATTTGACAAAATTAATAGCGTAGCTTGGTTATAGTAGTAAAAAAGTGATTATTCAGAAATGTTGGAACAAGTCTATAACTGCAGAACCCCTTTTTCGGAGGTGCAAAGCAAAAAATTGTTTTGTCATAGATTCGCCATTCCTTACACCTTAGTTTTGGAATTTGTCACGTTCCCAATAAAAATCCTTAATTGATATGAATTCCTTCTAACATATTTCAATAGATGAATTTGATTAGTTTAGGTAAGTTTCTCAGAAGCCGAACACAAAAAATTGCTTCAGTTTTAAACACAAGATTATCCTTCACTAAAAGCTTGTATCTCTTTGTCAATTACATTAAAGGAGTTTGTAATACGAAAACAAAAAATAAAACTAGCTTCGTGAAAACAAGTATTGTCTTACAATGGCAAACTAAAAATTCCTTTTGAAAATGAAAGTTGAGCTGCAGAAACTAATACTACTTTCCTTATTTTGATGCCAAAATCAGATTTATTTTAAAAGGTGTAGAATATGCATACCAATCAGGGTTTCCGTTGCCGAAACGCCAAATAATTGTTAACCCAGACAACCTGCTCTTAGTTGTCTCAAAGCAGCCGGAACCAGATCTGCAAAGGAATGATTGGTGTATCGCGAATCGCGATTCGGTAGTAGTAGCAACTGCATTTTATTACAACCTTCGAATTTATTCCGGAAAAACTGATTTTCATATATATTTACAATAGGAATAAAATATAAGCGATCAAAATTTGATATTTTTAAAATTGTCATGTTATAAAGTAAAAATAGATTTTATAGTTGTCAATTGCATGTAAAGATAGTATAAGTAGGATATTGAACAAAAATTGGCATTTAGCCATAAAAACTGATGACAAATAAGCTTTCTGAAAGAAGTACTTCCTTTAGCGAAAATAATACTTTTTGCTTATACGAATAACAAAAGAGTGCTGAAAAGGATATGCACAAGATCATAAGTTGATCACAATAAGCTCGTGTCAACAAAATGTGTCAACATACAACATTTATACTGAATATGCATATTTAGAGCAGACGCTGAAAAATGTTAGGGTAGGCAGCAAGGTTAGCATATACAGGGTGAGTTATAAATAAGGAAACGTTCTGATATCACGAAAACGGTTGGCGAAATGACGAAAATAAAATTTGATATTCGAATATTTTCAACTTTAACGCTTCTAGATTTGGTATCGACGCTGTTGACAGGTCTACTCATTTTGATATATAGGGTGTTCCATTTAAAATAAAAAGTTCCACTGGAAAAGGTAAAACTTGACAACAACGCCAATTTAAATATCTATTTATTTTATTCGACGGTATTGGAAGACCAAGTTTGGCTATAATATGCTAAGCATTCTTGAGTATATCTGCTATATAGGTAATTATTTATTTTTTCATACTTTTTAAATATTTACAAAGATAATCATGAGATTTGGCAGTAAATGTTAAATGTTTATTTGGAATGATTCCTGTCTGTGACTACATATTTAAGCCTACGCAAGATTACCTTGTGTAAAATTATTGTTGAGTGTTTTCGAACCATGCTGAATACACTGCATTTTAATCTAAAATAACTGTGGATGTCGACATTGGTTATTTAAATTGGAACACAAACTTATTTTCAGTTATTCGACTTGACGATGACGGTTGTGAATCATTCTGATTGAATTCTACAGAGTGGCAGATTATGCAACAGCAAGTTGACTGACAAATAATAATTTTGAGTAAAAAAATATTGAAATAAGATAAGTTTATTTTTTAAGGTATTTTATGACAAAAAATGTTCTAAAAATAGAAAGAATAATAGTTATAATTAAACTGAAAATGAAACTACAAGGAAATATAAATTTTGTGTCATACACCAGCTGTGCAAATTTCTAAAAGAGCACATGCTATACGATTATGTCAAGCTTGAAGTTATTGTTCGAACTAGGAATTTTAGAAGGAACAGAAACAAAATTATTCATGAAAAATTGGCTATATGTAAATCTAGTTATGTGCATTTGCCAAGAATCTCGTTGACTCATAAGAATCGAGAAAATTCATTAGGAGTTAAAAAACAGTAGAATTTTCCCCTCTGCTTAAAAGATCGTTAAAGTGCTTATTATTTATAATGATTAAAGAAATCTTGTAATTGCGAATAGACGGATGTGAAAAATAGAAATCGTTAAAAAAAGGTAATAAATAACAGTTTTTGGGACATACAGTTATAATAATTATTTTATTTTATTTGCCATAGATTTATTAGAATATGGTTTATATATTTAATACACACATTTACTAGCAAACTTGAATGTTCACTTTTTTTTTATTTATGTAATTTTAACATCACATATTTTATATTTTCATTGTAAACATATCTAAGATCCAACATTTATATCTTGCAAACCTTAAAAGGAATTTATTTTGAAACTTCCAACATTCCGGGAGTATAAGCTGTTAAAGAGTTTAAAAAGGAAGAAACGATCAATAAATAAAAAAACTAGACAGTCAATTTTTACTACAAAAGACAAAATTAAAAGCTAAATCTGCTAAATATTGTTAGACACTGTATAAGTCTTAACGGTTTTACTAAAATAACATGTAATTTTCTTACATTTAAAAGAACACGCCTCTGTTGCCAAATGAAGGGTATAAGGAAAAAACAAGGAACGTCACACTATCTTTGCCTAGAGATATTTTCATTGTTGTTGTCAACGGAATCATTTTGAAGGTAGTAAATATAACACTGTAAAGATTTTTTCATGGATTAGGCATATTCTTTTCGCGTGGTACCTTGTACACTAAATAGTCACACTAGTTCCTAACAGATGCCGCACACATAGCAGATTTTCCAAAATTGTGACATTCCTTCTGATTTCCCCATACCCTTCAACAGCATATCTATTATTCAGCTAGAGAGTTCTGATTAAAAGTAAGCAAGTAAACTAACTCTTCGATGGGTAACCATGTTGCTTATACCAACTATGCAGCGAAAATTCCCTCCTCTGGCGGATTTATCTTTAATACTGTCATTTATTTTTACTAAAAGCCTGTCCATTTTCAACTTATTGGTCACCTCGTTGCAAACTTCATAAACACAGTGAAATCGGTTGCATGGACTAACGCTATGAGTACTGCTCAAACAGTATTATTGTAGTTAAGTTACATTGGCCCGTGTCAGAAGTTGGGTGGGTGACCCCTATAATGGTACGAATGTCGCAACCGGTCGTGCTTTCGAAGGGTACGTTAAACCGTTGGTCTCGGTTCCAGTGCATTAGTCGTTAGGTCATATCGACCTGAAAACTCTGACAATCAGGGAATGGTATACTTCTTTCTTCGGAACGTAGGTTCCCCAGCAACGCTATTTATTTAATATACTTACAATTAAAGAATGGAAAAAATACGCATTTCTATATTCATTGCCAAAACATACCTATCGTTTTCTGGTGTTCTCTTCATAAGTTTGAGCACAGTATCTAAAGCATTTCCATATATACTTATTTACCTGGTAAGCATAGAATTAACATTAGCCTTTGGAACATATAACCCTTTTAAAAGCCTAAAGCAGCTAGATTTCCAAAAGCATTTTACCGTGGATTGTTTTTTAAAATGTTTTGTTATATAAACTACCAACTATGCAGCATGCACCTAGAGATTTCCAAAATATTCCGAATAGGGGTTGCTAATCTCAAGAAAAACTGAAACCCTGTGTCGATGTCGTAATGAAAGAATTACTGTTACTTAAGTTTTGATTTTTCCTGTATGAGGACAGAATTTATTTGTCTATTGTTAGAATCTCTTCATTTTAAAATTTAACGAACGCTGAAGACTAAGAATGATTCAATGGTTTGTTCTAAGACTGAACTTATAAACGCGTGTTTATATAACTAAAACCAACATAAATTTAGTTTTTGTCATTTCAGATATTAGCCAAGGCTAAGAGAAATTCAATTTCAAAAAGTAGATTGTAGTTGATTTATTCTAGTTAAATACAATTTGTGAACTGAAATGACAACAATTTACAGCTCACAGACCATGATCAGCAAACCTTTGATTTTTATCGAAAGGTTAAAGATCACATAGATTTGCAAAAATCGATGCAAGGTTAGAATTGAGAAAAAATTACTGACCATTACTTCCTGATTTTTTTTATTGAATGCTGTAGATTAAGGACTAGTCATGAATATCGATGAACTTCTGTTGAAACTCGTGAATATTCTTTACTATTATTTATTGTGTGGAGCACATAATGTCATAGAAGACCTATTGGAAGTATACCTACATTATATTTTCTTGAAACTGCATCTTCACATTAATATATTGATTTGACAGTTTGTCTTAGATTAATTGGATATTTTACGGTATACAAGCTAAAAGAATCGATCGTTTTTTACATGTTTTTCTTTAAACAGAACAAGATGGAAAAAGTCAGGAAGTGAAATATAAAACGGCTTTTTGAAATGATCTACACGCCAAAGAAAACATTTTACCGTCTACCTATACTGATTTTCTGAATATGTATCATAAAAGCTAGCAATTATGTTTGTAATAATTCTTCAATAATACAAATGTTCAGGACTATCATGTACAATAAATACATCCATACCTTCAAAGATTTCATTACTAAACAGTATAAGTAAGAAAGTAGCGTTTAATTTCACAGGTTATTTTCTTGACGCGTTATTACATTCTTATCAATGCAACTCACTATTACGATCTGGACATGACAATAAATCTCTGCTACTAGAACAACTGAATGTGAATGGAATTAATAACTCTTTATATAGAGACATCTAGGTCTAGCACAGTCATGCTTTGCAAGCCAATAATTCTAAAATTTGACAGTAAATCGTATCTAAATTTCAGGAAACTAACTTAAAATTAAAACCCATTTAGAAAATGCTAAGAATAACAAAAAAAAGTTTTGAGAGTTTATATTTACCAACACTTTTTATCCAACATAGTAAGGTAGAATCTGCCAAAAGCAAAATCTTGTCCAACTTTTTCCCCAAACAATAATAACAAAATACCATAAATATTTTAAACTGGTTATAATTAATTAAATCAGAATCTTAAACTTTTTTTCCCATATAATTTACATACCTTGTTCGACTTTTCTAATTTTGTTTTTCTTTATCTAAACAACACTGCTAAAGATTGTCAATATGACCTACAGATAAAACTGTATTTAAAAGTTAATTAATGTATTACTGAACGGAAATAAATTTTTTTTCTACTACTTTTTCTAAAGGAATCTGGCTCTCCCACATTATTTTCTGAAATTTGTTTAAGTAAAGCTAAATAGTTTCCACGTAACAATAACGGACAGATAAAATATTAACAGCTTCATTAGACTTCTTCTTTCATTCTGTTTTAAATTAGATTTGAACTGAAGTATTTTGGTTTTACTTTTGTATCGTTTCTTTGTTCTTGTCTAATAATCAACATTAGTACTAATTTATTGGGAAGTACTCCCTGGGAGACTAACCCCCCAAGGAGTCAGTACCTTAGGTGGCAGACAGGAAGTCTTAGAAACACGATTGCCGTGAATATTCATTATTAAACAACCGCAGATCAAGCTTTGTTAATGACACCTTCGACATTTAAGTAATCATTAACATGACGTTTGAAATCTTGATGGATAGATAATAAATTAAGTTGAAAATAATAAAGGAGATCAGAGATGTAGATAAAAAATAAAATTGTTTTAAAGAAATATTACAGTTTTAGATACAATTGAACTACTTATACCACCAAATTGCTAAATAGCGTAATACTGAAAATACCGAAAGAATAATTTAAATAACCACAAAATGTATTGATAACACAGGTCAACAAAGGTTTTTGTTTTCTGTACTCTAATACGTGTATCGTATATATCTCTTTATGCTGATTTTGAAAATATTTTCAAATCTTTACCAACACATCTGAATTTTGAAAAATTTGCATTTAACTTTTGTCCCTAAAGTGTAATATATTGCTTTATTAGACTATATCTTTTTATTTTCCTCGGTAGCTTCCAAATAGCCTCGGTAGTGTAGTGTCTAGCATGCAAGACTCTCACCTAACCGGCCCGGTTCGACTCCCAAGACCAGCAAATCTGGTTAAGGTTTTTCAGCATTTTTCCTTATCTGTAATACAAATGTGGCATTTGGGCTATACCATCAGTAAGTCGGCTGCAGCCATACGGTGGTCCTGCGTAATAATATTAATCGCCCCCTCCCTCCCGCACAAGCTTTAGCTTATTATTATTATTTTACTGCAATAGTGTTAAATAATGACAGAAATCTAATGTTGACTGACTTGTTTGATCAAATATGAACAAGTTTCAATATTTTTCCTATAGCACATCCCTTAAGCCACGACTCTCTTTGCTTCTAAATCAATCACAGTTAAAAAGGGAGTAGTGAAAATAAAAGATAAAGATATGTTATTATTTATAAATGTGATCGGTTTAAAAATAAAGTTTGTGACCGCTGTCCTCTGGGCTAGCTAATTTATCTGCTTGGAAGTGTTATTGTCCACTGTAACCTTTACCGCGTAGTAGAAATAAGGGCTAAAATCGTATTCAATGTTGGTAATCGTTTACTTGCTTCTTCATTATTCATAATATGTGTTATTCATTTTTTTCAAAACCTTTTTAACATTATTATTAGAAAAAGAAAATAAAAATAATTTGTATATAGATGATAAAGAAAAAAAATAAAAATGTGTTGTCCTGTGTAATTTGGTTTATGGATCACTGTCAATTACACAGGGAAACGGTAGTTTTCACCATACAAGAATTCATAACCAAAACAGCCAAAAAATTCTATGATAACCTCAATCAATGTAGCAGTGCAAATCATTATCATTTGGGCTCAAGATCAATAAGAGCACAAGATTGAAACGAAAACTACCAATAGACTTACTTACAAGTGACAGTGAATAAAACAACTATCTAATAAAGTGCACGGATTAAATCAACAACAGAGAACATCTAGTGCCTCAATATAATATAAACCTAGAAGTTAGTAAGAGGTGTAGTTAGGAACTCGTTAGTGCTATATCCAGTGACAAATCTATAAGTTAACACTACCATGTATGGCAACTATTGCTGATCTGGTATAAAACATTTAAAAAAAGGATCACTGTGAATACAGTCCGGTGTGCTGATGGGAATAGACCTGCTATAGCAGACTAAAGGATTGTATATGACACTACCGAAAAGTAGACTCAAAAAAAGACTCAAACATTGCTTTAATTTTCGCAGTTTATTAATTGCAGTAGATAATGTAAAATGTATACTTAAATCGATTATCATGAATTACCAGCTCTAATTCAAGTTTTTCAAAAAATCATTAGTCAGGAGGGCATCATTTTAAGAAATCAAAAGAATATCAAGAATCCCCCAAAAGAATTCCTCATTTGTCTCAAAGTGCCTATCGTTTTGGTTTAGTATTCATTTACAGAAAGAATTTTCTTAAATATATCCGTTTCCAGATATTTCTAAAAATCTGAATCTATGGCTATACACTTTTCTTGACTTGATCATATGCTAACAAAATAGTAAAAAATTATAAAAAATTCTCACAATTAGAATTCAATATGATAATTAATCAATATAATAATTATATAAAACTGTTCTTTTAGAAACCGGCTTCCAGATTCAGAGCTTTCCGGATCAGTCGCTCAAAACGTCAAAAGATCAAATTCGTTTCATAGATTCTAATATCGAATTATGCACAATTAAAACGTCATGCATTGGAACTATTACGCAAACATATTGTTTTCAATCGAAGTTATTCCAGGTATTGAACGCGTGTTTGGAAAGTTTCATCTACACCGATGATGTTTATAGCCTCCAATCACACTACTGTACATATCCATACATATTCAGATCAAAAGATCTATATATCTGTAACTTAATAATGCAACGTTTTAGTCTTGCACTCACAGTTCTCTATCGAAATTTGAAAATCTTTTTACAAAAATTAAAAACGAGACAATAAGCATTTTTAGCATTAGCATTAATGCAATAATAAGTTAACAATAGGTGCATAATGCATCAACTGTTTTTCTAACAATAGAAATGTGACGTTTTTATTGTTTTAACTATACGGTATAATTTATAACTCGCGCCTTAATTTTGATTACTTTGATTGTAGAAGAATTTTATTTTAAATGCCCGTCATGCCAATAACTTATTAAAGTGGTATGATTTATTATCATAATGTATACCCAAGTTTAATAGTTTTAAAATTGCAGCTATAAAATAACATTATACTCGGATATAATATTACTGTTCACTCTTATCTCCCTAATTATTTCCTATTTGACTAAAATAAAGATCTATTTAGTCCAATTACATTATTTATTTATTGTTTTTTAATATTTGTTTAGGTTGTAACTTGAAGATGTAAAAAATTGTTTATGGGTAGTTATAAGTAACACTTGAATAGCAATACTAACAGTAATGAATGAATCATCGTATTTTATTTTAAGCAAACCATTGACTAAATGCAGTTTTCCTTAACGCCTTCCTGAAGTTGTCTATCTAGTCCAATTTTCCAGATTCATATATCAATTTGGGCAATAGACTAGTATTTTTTGTTTGTTGTTTCCAGCCTTACTTTTGTGAAACTATACTTAAGAAAGATCATAATAACTATGCAAAATTCCAAATTTCGAATTTGTTAAAAGAGATGTCTTTGAAACAGGACAAAATGTTTCAAAAGATATTTACATACAAAAAGTTAATGAATTTATTAATAAAGAAAATTTAGAAACTAAACAAAAACCCAACCACAAAATTCCAAAAAGAAATAAAACAAGGTTTAGAAAACTGCAATATCTGCTTTTCAGAATTAGAAAAGCAACAAATCATTAATAAAAACCCACAAATACCTAAACTATATGGACTAGTCAAAACACATAAACAGAATATGCCAATAAGACCAGTTGTATCATACATCAATGCACCTATTCACATTTTATCCAAAAAACTGAACCAGATTATTAACACGATAGGTTACAAATCGAAATACTCTGTTAGAAATTCATTAGAATTAGTAGATAAGCTGCAAAACATACATCTTCCACCACATTCAAAACTTGTTAGTTTTGATATTTGCAACATGTTCTCCAGAATACCCCCACAAGAATGTATTCCTTTATTAGATAGTTTCTTGATCAATAGTAATATAGAATTAGTTAAAAGGTTAGAGTTAATTCAATTATTTGACCTTTATATAAGTCAAAATTATTTCACTTTTAATAACATAATTTATTTACAAAAGGATGGTTTACCTATGGGTAATTCTCTAAGTCCTCTATTAGCTAACATATTTATGGACAAGTTTGAAGATCGAATATTTGAATTAAACCTCTCTAAACACATTATCTTCTGGTTTCGTTATGTTGATGACATTTTACCTTGTTTTGACAGTTCTTTCGAGGTTATCAATGAATTTTTAATTCTTATTAACAGTATCCACCCTAATATAAAATTTACACTAGAAATAGAACAAAACAGGGCTATAAACTTTCTAGACTTAAATATCAAGATTAACGCAGACAATCTATTTGAATTTTCCATACACAGAAAACCAACACAAACAGACATAACAATACCAAATGAATCTTGTCACCATAATACACATAAAATACCAGCCTACAGATCATTTACTAATGACAGTTAAAGCTCTGTGTACTCACAGAGCTTTAACTGTTCTACTAACAAAATCAAATTTTAGCAAAGAGATATCAACCATTAAACAACTAGCACATGCAAATCATTACAATCCGAACATGATTGACACTTTAATTAAACAAAAAGATTATAGGTTAGCTATCAAAAGAATATATCCCATTGACAATCAAACAGAAGACACAAATTACATATCTATACCATATTTTGGCAAAATATCAGAAAAATTGCACATATACTAAGAAAAACCAACAACTATAAAATAACATTTAAAACCAACACTAACACTTTTTCATTTTTATTTAATGCTAAAGACAGAACACATGATATCATAAAATCGGGCATTTACCGTTTAAATTGTTCTTTTTGTAGTTCGGTATATATTGGACAAACACTTCGAAATTTTGACATAAGATATAAAGAACACGTACGTCATTACAAAAATAAACATCCTGAAAAATCGAATTACGCCAAACACCTTTTAGAACAAAATCACACAATGACTCCTCAAAATAATATTAAATTCCTACATTTTTGTAATAACAAACGCAAATTAGACATTTTAGAAGCCTTTGAGATATACAAACACAAACTCAGGGTACCTTTAATGAATGAACAACTTGAGCTCAGTAATTCTCCGTTACTGGAAGTATTAGATATTTAATTCTGATTATTAGTATTTTATCTAGTTACCTATTTTTGTATCTACCTTAGCGACGTGTTTGTTTATAATTATATTACCTTTGATAATGACAGCATAGCTGTCGAAACAATATTGTCAGGTTGTATTTTAATAAAACTGTGAAACTTTTAATAATCTTTATTTATTTCATAATAGACTAGTTATTATATAATTTTTATATTTATTTAGATTTAGTCGGGTCTTTCAGAAATGGCGCATATGTTCTAGATTTTGATGTCCTAGATAGTACAACTATACAGTAGAATATTGTTGTAAAGTGTCTTTCATTGAGTTTTTTCACGAAATATTTCCAAATCCTCTAAATCATATTTACATTACAAAAAATCCTCATTTAGAACAAATATTGCAATAGTAAATTTTAACGGTGTCTCCTAACCTCACATCGTATTTGACTAATTGCAAATAAATATTTCCGCAACGATGTTACTTTTTTTTCGGCATAAAACCGTATGCCGAGATAACAGGTAACATTCATAACATCTGAAACGAAGAAAAGATAGCTTTGGCAAACTATAAGCATATCAGCTTTCACGCATATCAAACGGACATCCTGTATAGGAGGCGAAACTGGATTTGATTTATGTACCGAAAGCGTATGTAACAGCCTTTATGCATATTTCAGCACTGGAATTCAAATTAAATAAAAGAGGTGTCAACATGCTGACCGTTAAATAAAAATAAAACTAACCCCACAAACAAGACGCCTATTTGTTAATTTCACGAATGTCATCTTAAACAATGTGAGACATATTCGCGAAGATGAAGATATGTAACTCAAATAAATCTAACTGGAGCAAAGACGATCATATACAATAGACAATTAAAATGGTTATTGTAGATATTCAATGTACTCAATACAGAATGCAATAATCGGTTGTTAAAAAGAAAGGAACAAATTATTTCCGCGTAAGGTAGCCGATCTCGAAGAAAATAACATAAGGCAACAAAAAAAGGAAAGAAAAAGTTACAAATGGAACGTCGGCATATATAAAGGCCAATAAAACCAGCTTTGGTATCAAGCACAAGCAAAATTAAAATTTATGAAAGTGTTTTCAATAAGAATAGTAAGGTAAGGTTAGGTATTTTTTACAGGGTCGTTTTCGGACAGTGACTAAGAGGTTTATTTGGTTTTCTGAAACATGGTAAAAATTGAATTAAGAAATCGAAAATCCACAATTCTAAGTACAATTTCTCAGGCTAGCTAGATAGAATGAATAGATTATTTTTTGTTTCGGAAACCCTTTTATTCGCTTGATGCTTATCCTAACGCAAGTAATATCCTATCGGATAAAAACTGTAACCAGGAATAATATCAAAATAAAGGTACCATACTCAATAAAAACGAAATGGTTTCCAAGATTTTTGACGTTATCAAAATAAGATATTTTGCAGTGGTAACGATTCGGAAAATTGTAAGTAAACCCTTTGGCAGTCAACTAATTGTTTCTAAGTTTTTGACATTTAATCTTGGGTGGGCGATCCAGTATGTTCAAACCATGAAACGTCCTTATCTACCTCTTGAGTAGCAAGGTATATCATCGAATGACACAGACGCTTAGACAATAATGATAAGTGTCAACCAGTGCCTTAGAAAATGTTACGTAGAAGAAGGTAATTCCGTTTACAAGTTCTCGAGATCCTGTTCTAGGACAATTATAGTGGTTTCTTCCGGTTTTGAAGTTCAAATGCTGCTATTCCGACGACGATTGCCTAACTTAGACATTTTGAATGGTAGAAATCTTGGCTACTATTGCTATTTAAAATTGTTATCATAACAACATCTCTCACTTAGTACTATGTTTATAGTATGGTAATAGAGTATAACAGTATCTCTAAGTAGGAGAGGGGTTTCTTGCAACCTTATGAACGCCCAAAACACAATCAAAATTAAATTGAAATGAATTTCTCTACTAGAACAGATCAGACATGAAGATTAGTTATTTAAATAAATTATAACTGTGCTTTTTATTTATTTGCATTCTTTAAAGATATTTTGAACGGAAACAATAAAATAGAGCTTAACAATAAGTAAAAATATCCATTGAAAAAGAAGAAAAATGGAAGTACAGCTTTCACTTTTCATTCAAAAAGCGAAAATAAATAACTGATGGGATCAGCTTTAATTTGTGCAACGCTTAAAATGTCATATCAGATTTGGCTGCTACTTACGAAAGTAGATCATATTTTAGACATGACCTACAAGTAAGTACATACATATGCGCTATTTATAGATAACTTACTAGAAGACTTCTGACCTGACTTTCAATGAACATATTATTTAATCATGTATGCATTAACATTTTAGTTAGCGCGTCTTCTGATAAACAACAAAGTTCCATTTAGAAAGGAAGAGTTTATTAAACCCTGAAGATATTGTTAGTATTCCAGAAGGTGGCAATTTTGAGATGTGGTAAAATCTTTGGAAAACCACCGCGGTCGTGGTAGCAGAAAGGTGCGTGTGCAAGATTACAGGCTGATTATAGGTTTTACTCTCCACTGTCTTTAATAATAATCACGTATCCACGTGTATAGCCACTGCTCGGTTTTTCTTGTTAAAGATTGTAACGCCGGCATAATAATTAGTCGCACTCGAAGACGAATCGATGTGATAATTGTCGTTGTTTACCAGCGATAAAACGTCAATTAATTTCGATATAAAATCTGATATAGCCTCTTTCCTTTAAATTAATGGATGCCAGTTTAATGTGCGATGGGAACGCTGGTTCTACAGTGCTTTTACCTATAGAATGCAAGATAAAATTTCTTAAAATGCAGTCTTACATTATACTAATGTAAGAATGAATAGATTTAATAGGAATGAGACGAATTTTTAACGTATTTGGTTACATTAGGCTTTTAAAAACCTCTACATCGTTTCCTCATTATTAGTTATAAATACTACTGATCGACAGTGATTTTGCGTCAGAAGGTATGCATACAGTCAATTCTATTAAATTTTGATTGGTGAAACTGCGTGTGACCATTGAAATGTTCAGTAGTTAAAGGCTTGGTTGTGCGCAAAATTGAATTGAGAATTGAATGAGAACAATCAATTTTGTTCAGTTTTGACCTAGTGTATGAGCGATGACCAATGAAATGTTCAGTTGGTTACAGTATTGGTTGTGTGCAAAATTTGGGCAAAATTAGTAAATTTAGCTGTTACAGTAAAATATATTTATATGTTTTAAAGCCAACTGAGATTATTGCACATACAGGCAGTTTATGACACTTAAAAGTGGTACAAGGGGTACTATTGGGGTACTTGTACTATAATTACAATTTTCGCAATTCTGAATATCTTACAATCAATTGAAAATTATATAAAGCTCCACTGCCGCAAAAGAGTGTTATTATTAATAAAGTATCTTTCACAAATAAAAACCAACAAGATTTAATAACTTTATAAAAAGTGAAGACCCTTTCTCGACGCAGATTAGTCGTATGAGTTCATTTTCACTTCCGCAAAGTTGAAAATTCAGGTTACTTATTTACTATAATAATAATAGATTTGTTTGATTTTCTCCAAAAACGACTTTACGAATATTTTAAATTCTCATCTCGATAGATTTCAATTTTGAAAATTATTTGTTTCTATATAGTGATCAATTTCCGGATTGTTTATACTTTCGAACAGCTTATTTGATTTTCTATTCATTAAAACTTCATAGTTTCTAAAAGTAATTTTTTAAGTAACACGATAAACAAGTCTTTCTAGATGTACATAATAACTCTGTTGAGATTACTGCAACGTGCATTTTGCCTATTTCCGCGTAAGCTATTTTACGCCTGATAAATGTCCCAGAAGTGAGTTTGTGGAGAGTTTGTAGAGTTCGCATTTATCGCCCAACGAAACTCCCTTCGGGTCCATCTCTTTGTTAATTAGATTAAAATTTATAGTGCATGTGAATTTTTTAGTTCGTATTCCCAATGGATCAAAACACATATTATATATTGGATAAATGTTAATTGCAATTAACATTGCCAAACCACTGAGTAAATACATACTTCTGCGTGTTATTTTTAACCACAATCACAGAGAGATGTATGTGGTTGTCGAGACCGACTGCTTAACGTGCCCATCTGACAGCACGGCGAAGTGTACTGAGACTTTTTCTACGAGAAAAATGTTCTCGACAGTTCCGTGGATAGAATCCTGGCCGCTTGAGTAAGAGTTGAATTTGTTACAATGCGGTCGCCCACTTCACTTATGGTTAGTGTTGTAAATGAAAACCGTCCTGAAAATGCTGATGAGAACGTTCGTGCATGATAAAACCGTATCAAAAAAACGTTCTCGTCGGGAGCACAATCACGCACGTTCGCGAACGTTCTCATAATAATTCTCTAGAATTTTCAGAATAATACAGCACAAACGAGCATAAACAAGAACATAAAAAATCGAAACTAAACGATTTTAAGCCGCATAGCCACGCAAAATGTACACATGCTACTCACAGCTGCTGTCGGCATCGGGTGTTCAAAAGGTATACTAAACACAACCTTGCCTGACGTCGCCTTTCAGTAGTTGCATCACATTAGAAGCATGCAGTGTTTTACTTTTATAAGCATAGTTTGCACAGTTTATGCACCGCCCGGTACCATCTCTTTTGTTTCTTGTTCTATTTATACAGGGTGATTCAGAAATAACTGATATCCTTTAAATGGTAGGTAGAGGGGAGGATCTAACCTTCTAATATAAATATAATGAGTTTAATATTTCCCAATTTTCTATTATTACATTACTTTTCAACACATTACCTTCCTACAAGCAAAGCAAATACAACTAGCATTATAAAATAGAAGTTCCCGAGGAAAATTGGAAAACATTCGAGCATTTTCAGCATTTTGAGAATATTTCAAGAACTTTTGAAATGATCCTTATTTTGGGCATATTTTTGCAAGTTAAAGGTATATTCTCCAGTTCTGCTTACTTTTGAGGGTTTATTCTCGTTTTTTCGCGTTTGTGCTCCCGGAATATTCTCCAAAAATAAAGGTTCGAGTATTTTACAACACTAATTATGGTAACTCTGACACGCCACACTGGTAGAAATTGCCGATCTAGGCGTTCAAAAATAGTGTTACTTATTGTGACCCATCTGTTTGAAATTGTAATAAATCACTTTTTAGAAGATCAAATAGCTGGATACCACACTTTTTGTTTTATTAGAAATGTCAGTGCCCTTGCATGAATGGGGTTAAGTAGGTATATAAACCCTGACCGTAATTACATCTTTCTCAGTGTACTTTTAAGTGCAATAATCAACAGTGCCTTTCTGTTTATTAGTAAAGATTTTTCTCTTGAAAGTGTTATGGCTGTATCATCTGAAGGTAAGACTGTCATTCTGTATTAAATATAATATTTAAATAAAAGCTTCAGTATTGTTTAAATTAGTTTTATTGTTAGTTATTAAAAATAATATTACAATTTGTACTGTGGAAGTTTGATTAAGCTTACACTTTTTGGCAATAACTTGCAATAGGTTTTGTTTTTTTTATTCGATAATATATTTATCTGCCTCTTTGAGGGTGCATAATCATTTGTCATAATATGTCATAATTATTTTGTATGATTTCTTTTAGTTCCGGTCAATGGAATCGTGCGGCGGGAGTTGGTAGATGTGTGGCGAGATCGAGCAAACAAGGAAAACAGAATCGACGTGATTTACACATATATAGTAAAGAAGCTTCACCTAGACAATTTAATGGACAAATCCGAAGACACTTTAAGAAAAAAATGTGTAAACATTTGCAAGCAAATACGCCAGAAGTGGCAGGAATGTCATTCAAGTTTAAGTAATTTTAAGCACAAGTATACTCATTGACTTGAAGCCTATTTCATGTTTGAAAACCTAATTCAACAAATTCCGAATACGCCGACATCAAGTAAAGCAGTCGGAAGACCACGGACGAATTTTTCTGAATCGTCTCAGGTTACAAAACGTCGAAGAATTCAACCGTTACTAGGGGTAAGCACGGAAGAGCTAAGTTTTGCTACGCAAGTCAGTTTACGGACCGCAGCAGCCACGGTGAAGAAGATTTCAGAGTCTCCAGAGGAAGCTCATCAATTAAAAAAGTCAATTTCGCAAACTATTAAAACCCCAATCAAACTTTCGCCAGACCAGGCTTTAGCTTCATTTATCCACAAAAGACTTACGAAGGACCAATATATATTAATACATAATGAGACAAAGAAACAAAATGCAGACATATATCCCATCTACGATGACTTATTATTAGCTAAAAAGCGTTGTTATCCTGAAAATATCATAGTGAATGATGTTTCAGCCGAGGTAAGGTTACAGTCACTACTAGATCACACCTCTCGCCGGTTAATGTTCGTACAAAAGAATGTTTTGGTACAAGCGAATCCATCAAGTGTAACTGCTATCTACAAGTGGGGGTGTGATGGTGCAGCCGGACACCAAAGATATAAGCAGGGATTTACAACTGCCGACAAAGAGCAAATTCAGTGTGATGACTCATTTTTATTCGTGATTTCGTGTGTACCTCTTAGGCTTGTTGGTAATAATTACGCGATTATCTGGCAGAATCAACACCCATCATCCACTTCATTTTGCCGCCCAATTAAACTTATGTTTAAAAATGAAACTGACCAGTTGGTGCTGAAAGAAATCGCTGTCATTAAAGAACAAATATCTCAGCTTATCCCAACAAAAGTATCGATTGATGACTACGTTTGCGAGGTAATGCACTCTTTGCATCTTACCATGATTGACGGCAAAATCTGTAAGATCCTTACAGAAACTCCATCTTCAAAATGTTTTATTTGTAAAGCAAACCCGAAAGCAATGAATGATTTGCAAAGTCACTCTCAAAGAAGCCCAAATACGGAAGCACTTACTTTCGGTTTTTCAAGCCTGCATGCTTGGATAAAGTGTTTCGAGGCACAATGACAAAGAAACCGTGCAAACGCGTAGAAAAATAATTCAAGAGAGGCTACGTAGAGAAATGAATCTCCTCGTTGATATTCCCAAACCTGGTTTTGGAACAACCAATGACGGAAATACAGCGAGGAGATTCTTTGCTAACCCTACATTAGCCGCAGAAATAACAGGCGTCGACGAAACATTAATTTACCGATTATCAATTATTTTACGCATCATAGCTTGCGGTTTAGAAATTGATAGCAAAATTTTTGGAAAATACGCATTTGAAACGGCAGAACTTTATGTGTCTTTATATAACTGGTATTATATGCCACCAACGATGCACAAACTATTAATACATGGGGAGGAAATTACCAAATCAGCCATTGTTCCTATTGGTCAGATGTCTGAAGAAGCTCAAGAGGCAAAGCATAAGGACATTAAACGCTTTCGGAGGGATAATACAAGAAAAATTTCCAGAGAAGCAACAATGGAAGATTTGATGAACATATGTCTTATCACATCAGATCCTGTGATTAGTAGCTTGCTACATCGACCATCTAAAAAAAGCGGTCCATTACCATCAGATGTAATTAATATGCTTAAACCTTCTTATAACAAAATTGAAGTACCATGTGATACCGAATCAGATAACGAATTCTAGTGATTAGATATATAGTTATAGTTACTTATTAATTAAGTAATAGAGCAAAGTAGGCAATTTGGTGAGAACCTGTAATTTTTACGTGGATTTATTTTGCAGGTGTCTTATCCATGCAAGTGTAAGACACGTGCGAAAGCAATCCAAGTAAATGTGACAGATTCCGTGGTGACAAGCTTTTTAAGTTTTATTGCCAAATAACCTAATCACCAAATTACCTTTGTCCTGCTAAGTCCTTCTTATAAGTAATGTTGTAAGTGATAGTTACTCGTTTAATGTTATTATTTTAATGATTTAGTGTTTTAGCAAAATGTTTTATATTCCTGTGTTCTTTTGGCAAACTAATTGTGTAATTAGACATGTGTTCATTAAAGAACTATGTATATAATATTGCTTTACTAGTATTTTTGAAATGTTTTAGACGAAACAGTATTTTTAGTTACTAAACTACCTACTAATAAATTAGAGATGATAATCGAAGGTAAATATTGTTTATTTTTAATGATAATGAGACTCAATAACATGTTTTATTATGAAAATACTCCAACAGTTAATTTTGAACGGCTAGATCGGCAATTTCTACCACTGTGGCCGCTGACTTTTTTAACACAAACAACTTTCACTCTGAAATTGCGCGAGTTTTTTCAGTAATACTTAACACGATTGACGCTTGGGCCCAAAAAGATACTTTAATGACGGGTATGATGTTTATGAATGTAGCAGCAAGCATGTTCTTCGTATTTAATATCAAATTTTCCAAGTATCTCTAGCCTACGTAAACAGTTATGCAAGTTTTGCAGTTTCATTTGCAAATCGTAGATTTTAAGATATTTTGGTATAATCTGTTCTTGGTATTGAATAAATCTTTATTTAAATTAGAAACAAGTTGGTGTAACTCGACTGTAAATAGAAATGGCTTAAAGGTTTAACCTACTAAATGATATTCGTCAAAATTCAAAAATCTATTGAAACAAGAAATTTGTAAAACGGAAGTCTTAGTGCTTAAACTTTTTTAATAAATGTTTAGATTTGAATTGTTGACTGTTGGTTTTTTTATCACTATTGTCAAGTTCAGTGACAACAAACTGATAACATATGTAGGTTATTCTTATCTAATTTTTGGTAGTCGTACTTTCAGGAGCCACGAGTTTATTTTGCATATATAAATAAATGGCGCTACAATGATTAGATAGTTTCTAAATAAATTATCAACAGATCTACTGAACGTTAATTAAACAGTTTTATGTGTTTATTGCAACGATTCTTTTTGACATATTTGTTTATCACATTCGAAGTCGTTCAAAACAATCATTGCAAAATTTTTAATGTATTGTTCTTTAGCACCCACCTTTATTGTTAAATAAACTATGAAGTACCTATAAAACAGATTTCTTCAATGTTTTTTTAAATATATAATAGTGTTTTGTATCGTTATCTATTTGTTAAGCTTACTATTTAGACATAGAATTTAAACCATGGTGAAAATAAAAATTAATATTACAACGTGTGAAAATATCAACTACTAAAGGGATTTCCAAGATAGAAAGTTCTGTAAACGGTATCTGTAAATATTTAAACGGTATTTTGCAGTTTCGTATTCATTATCTTTTTCCTTCAATATAAACATTACGTAAACATCTACAGATTTAATCTCCACGAAAAATCATATTGAAATTGAAAATTACATTTGATAGATAGCCACTATAAAACATTAGATATAATTTCGCGTTATCAACGTTATTATATTCTAACAAAATAGATATAGGATATTACTTTTATTACAAGTTGCTTCCGCTACTTAATAGAGACATGATTGCTCATTGTTCAGCATTGGCCATAGTGTCTGAACAATTCTGAGTTTAGAAGAGATTAGCAACATCTCCCATTTTAAAATATTAGAACATTTAATGACCTCTGGAGGTCAAATGCTGTAAGATCAGTGAAAGTGTACCAACGAAACATTCAGAATTGCCTAAAGAATCTAAATCCAAACTTTCAGCGATATCCTAAAAAAACATATTTTTCCCTACTTTGCGTCCTACGGTCCTTTTAATGAAGCTGTAACATCTTTTCTTTAAAAAGCTATCAAAAATTGTCCCTAAGTTGTAGTTAAGAAATCTCCTCCACCAACTTTTTGATGTTACGTTGAAGGACTTTGTATCTTTAATAATAATATGTGGGTTCCCATCAGAAGAGACCAGTTCTACGATGACTAGGGGCTTATTTTTGAGGTTAGTGTATTTTATTTGTTGCTTCTATATCTTAGATTATAAATCCATACGTAATTTGATACCGCGTGACCGATAGGATATAGAGAGAACAGAATATTGCACAATAATCTCGAAATCTAGAATTTTGACAAACAGAACTTTGAAATAATACTACATTGAGTTCGGTAGGACAAGTACAACTCGTGTGAAAACCGCTTGAATTGAACCATGTCATCCATTTTTTAGATGACATGACCACCCGCAGCTTCTGTTCCAATAGAAAAGGAAAATTAAGGTCTTGATTTTTGATTTTATTTATGGACCAAACAACGATGTTAGATTTCATGGAAATTGATGATGGTGAAGTTTGGAATTATGCAAAAAGTAACAGAATCAAAAATTCGTGACATGCACGAAATAATTGAGGCCTCTTTATTTTCCCTAGTTCTAAGATTCAAGATTCTTCATATTCATTTTGTTTATCTAGACGGTTTTTAAAAACAATATTAACCAGCCTTGATTTTGTGCTTGCACCAGTCACTTTAGCCCATGTAAGTGTAAGATATGACAAAAAAGTTGAAGTTAGTAAAACGATTTTGAGAAAGTGTACACAATTATTCAGCATTGCAAGAGAAATGAAAATCTTCTTTTTAGCGTGTTAAAATCATTTGCTGTAATAGAGATCTTAAAAGAAGAGTTGACGTTGACATCAACTTCCTTAGCGCAAAAACGACAAGCATAAACTTTAGGTGTTACAAGAAGCAAGAAATAGTTAAATTTCAATTTAATCGTACCCTTTCGCGATCACCACACTTTCATTTTATTGTTCAGCTGTTTACACCATAATGAGTGAGGAAACCTACGTCAAAATGGATTTTTAGGACACTTCTAAGGCATTAGTTATATACTGCAGGTATATTAATAAAGAAGTAGCCGAGAGCTTATTCCATCAAGACCTAGGCTTCAGAAAGTTCGGAAAAAAATTCAAAGAAATTTGATAAGTGATCCGCTTTTATGCATTATAAATCCAAGAGTTTTTTTTATGAAGCTGCGATGCCAAAGTTACCAGAAAGAATGTCTCCAAAAACGACACTAACCTTGATTAACAAACACAACTCTTTGATAGTAAAATTTAGCGCTTGTTCATTACCCTACGGATGCCAGACTTTTAACCAAAATCTGTCAGGTCAATTATTTGCTATAGCTCTTAATATTGTTACATAATCTTTGAAAAGTACTGCAAAAAAAGACAATGTATACTATGTCATTGTAGTTCATTCGAATATCAATGCAAAAGCTGTAGTACCTTTCAAGTACTATCTAGGGATACCAGATTTAGTGTAGAGTGACTTCTAACGAATTTTATTGTGTTTTAAAGTAAAATCAGAAAATTTCTAGAGATCGAAATACTGTACCGAAGTTACTTAATTTTGGTTATTTATTTTGGGTGTAAGAATTAGTGCAATCTCAAACCGTTCGGATAAGCGGCCGACTCAAGCGAGAGCACGCGTCCCTTCCCTAACCGATATTTGGCGTGCGCCGCTCCGTTTTACTCCTACCTTTTCCCCCACGCTCCGAGAGCGCCTATATAAACAGGTGCGGAGTGACGATTTATTCAGTCCCTGTCCAAGACTCATCTCCAGCAGGACTACCAGCCCGGACCAGCCAGCAGCCTACCGAGCAGGCAGCGAGCAGTCTTGCAGCCAGCCAGGAAGATTAGGTGAGAGCTTTAGGGACAGGTGGAGTGATCTAGACTGGGCCGACCTCAGCAACCCCAGCAGTTCCCTGGATTATCCTTTTCTCCACTAGCAGTTACCCGGTTCCGTGGAGCATACCACGTTAAAATAACTGGCGCCCGTCGAACACCGAAAACCACACAAGCGCCACTACGTAAGCGGGGCCCTTACAAATACCGAGACAACCCAGGGGCACCCTCCAACCCGTCTTACAATACTATGGCGCCATTGAAGCATTCAGGCAATAGAGAATCTAAAAGAATTACTGTGTTGACCTAATCTTGTTTGTGACGGTGAAGAAGATGAAAGATTACTTTTGAACAGTTCTAGCCGGGATTTCAGATAGGGTTACTCTAATTATATTTGGGCAATATATACAGGGTGTCTCTAAAAAGTCTGTACAAGGTACTACTACATATTTCTGAGACCAAAATAAAATGATTTAACGAAACTTATTCTATCCAAAAGTGCTTCGTTAAAGCGCTGTAGAACGTCAAAGAGCTTAAAAAAATGTCTATTTAAATAACAGAAGAATGGTTTGAGCGGGAATTAAATTCGGGATGTCAGTCTGTAACGGAAACAGGATTTTTTTACGTAAGTTTTTGTTCGTGGATGTTACGTAAGTGGCCAGAATTTGAACATCCATGTGCAATGATCTTATGCTTTTTTATGGTTAGTCAATACCTTTCAGACTCTTTCTACAAACAAACATTCTAATTTCAAATATTTTTTTGTCTGTAGCTAGATTTTGCTATCTGCCATAGTTTATGCAAAAAAATTAATTTGATTTGCATGCGCTGTAGTTATAATATATCTAATGTAAAATGTGTTGGCGTTAAAAAAATTAATAAAACAAAAGCTTAAGTAAATTTAATACAACAAAAAACCTACAGCAAATGTTCAAAGTAATCACCGTTTACACGCATACATCATTTCCTCTACCAATCCATCTATTCGGGTATTGTTGACTTAAATAGCTGCAGACATTTAAAGTGAAATGCATATTGCACATATCTCGGCGAAGTTCTAAGGGCAGATCATGCAATAAGCCTGGTATGGTAGTGTATTTTGGAGATGTTCCAAATAATTTAAGCCATTTAATCGGCGTGGTAAAATGGCAGGTCCAATAATAAAATTGTGAATGATTCCTGCCTACATGTTAATCTTGAATTAATTTTGACAATGAATTACCCTAGTTGCATGCGGATTCTCATCAGAATAAACTTTGTTTTGTGTTGCCAGTTTGTTACACCCCTCCTCGTAAAACAAGTTTCATCAGTAAAAATATTTTTTTGCCGAAATTCACATTTTGGACTCTCTGTTCGTTGATGAACCGGCAGAAACCCATGCCTTGATCGGGATCAAAAGGTAAAAGATCTTGTACTGATTGGATATGATATGGATGAAGAAGTTCTTTTAAAACTTTATGATCGACATCTTTAGATGCTTCTACTTCAAGCCTAAGCCTCTAGTACTTAATGTTGGATCTTCGGCAACCCGTTCCAAAGTACTTCTTTTGGCTCAGGAGTCCTTCGCGGAAACGTTTGATGGTTTGGTAATTTGGGAATCTTTCATTTTTGCGACCATCTCCTTTGTCTATGCCCAATAACTAATAACATGTCGGCCAGTTCTCCGTTAGTGTACTCTATGAACTATGATAAATCAAGAAAAGTAAAAAAATAGCTCTTATTACTGTGAATAACCAAGTACTGACAGTTTAATAACATTTTGAAAAATTGTTTTGTAGAATGTTGACGTTCGATGACGATTAAAATGCACTATTTTTGGACAGAGAAAGGCTGTTTTTCAAATGGTCCAATAAAATAGGTCAGCAAATCAATTTATTTATTTTTGCTTGAACTATGACAGATATGACAAAAATATATCTGAAATTAGAATGTCTGTAAAAGAAGTCTGAAAGGTACCAAACCATTAAAAAATATGAGTTTTTTTTTTAATTTTGACCACTTACGTAATAACAACGAGTAAAAACATCAAGAAACTTTTTTTTTCTATTACAGACTCACATCCTAAATTTCATGCTCATCGCTAAAAGCGTTGTTTCGTTATTTAAAAAAAATTGTTTTATTATTTTTGACGTTCGATCGGTCTAGGACATTTGGGCGCGGCCGTTTAGGGACGACCATCTCAGCGCGGCCGTTTCTACCCATTTATCAGTGGTACGATATGAATGTTAATATGAATTTTCCTATGACAAATTCCTTGCACAATGACATAGGAAAATTTGTACCAACATTGAATATCGCACCACTGATAAATAAATACGTGGTCCACTTCACGAATTTTGACTCTACTGTCGGAATATGTTGTGCCAGGCATTTGATATAATCACTAATTTAAATTTCTGGATCCACGTTAATTTAAAAATGAGGCACAGCGTAGATGCAAAACTCACTCTTTGCAAAATTACAAAAATTTACTTAGTAATCAACAATCATTACGGATTTAGAACAAAAGTAATTCTGTGATACCAAAATTAGTTCAGAACATTGAAGATTTGTTAATAGTTATTAACATTAACTTAATGACTATTCAAAACACCTTTATGCAAAAAACTCAAAATAAGAAAAGTAGCAATGGGTGAGTTTTGCAACTATACGCTTCAAATATGAAATTTCATAAAATTCCACCCTTTTTTTATACAAGTATCATTTTTGCAACAACGTTTGTAATTAACGTTGGTTTAATTACACTAGGATCAGTTCCAGATTATCTATTATGTTGGATATGAATAGGTCCGTAGTGATGGGTAAATTCCGAAATTTATTTTTCGATGAATATTCCTGGGAATATTTCCGAAAATATCCCCAAAGTTCCTATTTTATCAGGAATTTATATTTTTCTTTAAAAAAAGTTCTACCATAAGAAAATTGTTTGAAAGAAAGTTGATTTTGAAATACACGAAATCTTGCATTTTATTACATGTTGATTCTGCTTGGTAGTATTCAGGCCTGGATTAACACTGAAACGTACGAAGCTCGGGCTTCAGGCGTCATGTTTTTGGGGGCGTCAGCGCCAGCCATGGTTGGTGAATCGAAAATTCTTAGAAAGGTCTGCGACTAAACCACCGGCAGTATTCGTAATGGCTACAACAAACTGCTCTGGAGATCGTTCATTTTCAGCCCTCAAAAGGGTCTTAGATCCTTTTTTGGCCAAGAGAAATTAAATGACCTATCAATTTTATGCATTGAGTTAGAAATAACTGATTCTGTAGATTTTAAAAATTATATAGATACATTTGCCAAATTAAAATCACGTAAAAATGATAATTTATAAATAAATTTATAGTCAGAATTGTAAGAAAATTTGTAATAAACATTCCTAAACCTAAATAAAACACGAAATAGTTGTTGACTTTGATACCTACTTTTATTCATCTAAATTCTGGTCGCGTTAGCTATTCGGAAAGCGTAAACAAACCAAATACACCTATTGGTGGGTGTGCTTAATGGTTGATGACTTTACTTAACCGCGGAAATACAGATAAACGTCCAGTACTAATGTTCATCTTACACGGTGCAGTTGCATTTATTTTTATATTTTAGTGTTCTGGCTCTGCAAATTCAAAAAAATGGCCGAAAACCTCAAAAATGTTCCTTTAAAAATGAAAACATTATAAAGGAAAAACTAAAATTTAAATACGCTCGTAGATGTAGGAATGCCATGCTTGTTGACCGGAAAGAGATGGCGCCGAGAATTTTTAAGGTAATTAAAAAATATCGCGAAGAAAGACAATCGATATTTTTCACTGACGAAACTTGGGCTAACGCTGATGAGGGTTGTTTTTATTTCTTTTGTGTTTTACGAGTTAAATACATATTTTGCAATTTTTTTTTAATAATAACAGCTATTTGAGTCTTGAACCTCTGTTTATTATAATATGTCGTAAAAAATGTCCTTTTTAAACAAACACTTTTTCTCAACGTTGTTATTGGTAATGGTAGATACGTAACGAGTCTAACTTAATTGTGGTGTTAAACATTTTCATCATCGTTTTAGATTTCGGGCACTAGAATGTATACTGTAAGCGGTAACGCATCATTACGTGAAAGTAGTTTTGAGCGGTCACTTACTGACCACTGTTTGTTTACGCTTTCCGAATAGCTAACGTGACCGAAGTCTAATGATATATAATCAGAAGGCACCAGCCGTAGAAGTAAGTGGCAGTATTATAAAGTGGTTAGTGGCTACGCATCAGTTTATCGTGTTTGCCCATTACACAGTCAAAACACGTAATAACAGCTTTAATCACTGCACCTGAAATAAATGTACATTAAACTCAAGGCTAGAACCAGCCACATGTCAGCAACAGGTCTTAGATTCCAAATTCTATGAACTCGCTTTCGTTTAACACATTGTAATAGAAAAAATAAATTCCCATTTTTCTGGCATTTATCAGTGATTTTTATAAATTGCTAAAATAAATTCCCGAGAGGAAATATTCCTCACTGGGAATATTCCTGTCGCCCATCACTAGGTCCGACCCTCCAGGAGACACTGTCCCTTGGTGATATTTATTTTTAGATGCCAAAGAATTTGTATTAGCTAATTAAACAGCACTAAGTATATCTATATATATAAAAGGGAAAGATTGTCTGTCTGTCTGTATATATGTATGTATGCGATTTTCTCCGCAACCACTGGACCGATATGGATGAAATTGGTATCATTGGAAAGGTCTTGGCCCAGAATAGAAAATAAGACCAAATTGGACTCTGATCGGCCATCGTGGTCCGAAATAACAGCGAAAAACCCATATATGGAAGTTAAAAATGGGTACTGAGATTGATGTGAATAGATATGTTGTCAATTGTCAAATTTGGTAATTTGACAATTACAAAAAGTAAAAACATGTAATTTCAATAAAGCGTAGCAAAGCGCGCCGGGTATTTGCTAGTTAATAATAAAGAATACTCGCACAACAATTGATAAGCCCCCTGCCAGTATATACGAGCTTTTGTTAATTGGAAAAATATTGATTTTTTTAAATTGATCATACTGTATTAATTACCTGAGAGTGTTTTCCGCGCCAAAGTGGCCTGCGCCGAAGTGTCCTTGCGCCAAAGTATCCTTGCGCCGAAGTGTCCACGTGTCGAAGTGCCCATGCCGAAATGACCATGTCTAAACAGCCGCGCCGAAATGTCCGGCTACGAAGTTCGATAGCGCTTTAACAAAGCACTTTTAGATAGAGGTAACTTTGGTTAAATCGTTCTATTTTGGTCTCAGCATATGTTGTAGCGCTTTTTAGAGACACCCTGCATAGTAGCCATATTTTATAATCAATTAACACTGCAGGAAATAATTGATAAGACCATTATATCATCATATGAATGGGAAATAATTCAAAATTTTGGTAAGTCAACCATTAGTTTCAAAATATGGAAATGCTTTTCAATAATAAAATAAATCAAATACAGGTACGGCACTGAATAAAATATAAATACGTCAGTTTCAACATTTTTAGACATTAAAAAAAGATAAGATTAAAACAATTCTAATTACGTAAGAAATAATCGCATTTTATACATTAATTGATATCTTTTAAAACAAAACAGTGGATTGTAAACAGGTCTGTTTATGTTAACATGCTCAACTACTATTATGGTTATTAAGCGGTAGATGACACCCTTATCAATTAAATGTCCTTGTGTCTTGCACAACCGGTGGGCAATTACAAGCTGGGGCCGCGGCCGCTCATGTATTTATTTTTATGGTTCATTTGATGACTTGTGTATTATTATTTTTTCTTTTCTCAATGCGAATTTCGATGCACATATATTTTTATTCGTATAAATTAATAATTAAAAACGACTTATCTATTCATAGATATTGACGTATTACTGAAGAAAAAATCCATGGCATGCTTAGAATTCGATTCGATATCCTTCCTGGTACGCCATCAACAAAAATAAGTATTTTACCAATAATAACAAATTTCAAATAGGTACTATAAATAACAACACATAAAAGTTACCGAAATGAAAATATTTTTCATTCATATTTCTTGCTTTAGTTCTAATATTGTTTTATGATTATAAAGCCGCATAATGAAGATATTTTGGTGAAAGGATATTTTTAAAGCACATTACGCTTAAGTTACGGATTACAACTTAAATAAACACCGTAGAGACGGAAAGATCAAACATTTTGGGAATTCATACGTATTTAAAGTAATCAAACCACAACTACAAAGGTTACAAATTCAGGAAGAAACGCCGAAATAGCTTTCAGGAAAATATAGACTCGCATAAATTATAAAAAAGAGCTCTAGAAAAGAATTCGCAAATTCTAAATTTAAAAATATAATTGTTTCTAGTGTTAAAAAGCATTGCAATTATAGAAATAGTAGGGCGAAAGCGAAATGCTGTAACTAATATAATTAGAATCGTTAATCATTAATTGGAAGGTTACGAGAACAATTCAAACGGAAAACCGGCAAAGCTACGTGCCAACAGTCGCGTACCTGTAGCAGTTTTGCAAGCGTAATCAAAGGCTGCCCGCGTAAGTTTGTCGCTATTATGCAATAATAAAGCAAGAATGCCCCCGCGGATTTACCCTGAGACTGCGTCATGACGCGCGTACTCTCGTTACCTTTGACTTGTTTATCACGCCTGTAAAAACTGCGAAAGTTCAATTATGTTAATCTGTTTCTATGCAACTAGGTAAATAATTCGCAACTTTATACTAATACTACTATAAAGGTTTCGTTTATAATTTAAAGCTTACTTTGTTAATTTTAAAAATGTACGCCTTACGAAATTTTTAATCCAGTGTTACATTTTTTTTTAATTGCTTGTGAATTCAAAAAAACGATAAAACAATTTATCTTTCCAGTGGCGGAGCTGTTTTTAAGTAAAGGCCTTTACTCTCTTCGGATCCTTCTTTCTGATGACAGTAAAAAATTGTGACCTTGTAGTATAAGAATTCTGAAATTTAGAAAATTTTAAAAATTGTTAATCCACTACTGTCGATTTGTAATTGTAGAAGTAATTCCAGATTTAATGATACGTAGTAGCTGGATGTTATTTCTTTTAAGATAATAAGACGCGACCACACTTTAAATTAATTTATCTTAACGTATTCCTTATTATATTTTTGATAAAAACATACACATAGTAAAGTATAGATTTCTCTTTGATTATCCTACCGTGCGTTACCTAATCGAACGGAGAAGGGCACTCGACACGTTAATAAAGCTAGCACCCCCACTTCAAAAAAAATATAAAAAAACTAGCCTATAATTTAGTACTAATTAAGGACAAATTTGTACCAAAAAATTAAATTTGTACCAAGCACCGTTTGGGCGCAATTCGCATTTGAAAAGTGGGGGTGCTGGCTTGAGCTCAAGCTAGCACCCCCACTTTAACAAAACTGAAAATTTTCTGCACTACCAATTAGTTCTAATTAAGGACAAATTTGGACCAAATTTCTTTTTCTCGTAATTACAACCATATGGCCGCTATTCGCATATAAAGACTCGCAGCGTTAATTGGCAATCAAGCTAGCACCCCCACTTTAATAAAAATAAAAATTTTCTACACTACCATTTAGTTCAAATTAAGGACAAATTTGGACCAAATTTTTTTTTCTCGTAATTACAACCATATAGCCGCTATTCGCATATCAAGACTCTCAGCGCGAACTAATAATCAAACGCGTTTCTTTAAGCCCCCACTTTTATAAAAATGAAAATTTTCTACGCTATCATTAAGTTCTAATTAAGGACAAATTTGGGCCAAATTTTTTTTCTCGTAATTACAACCATATAGCCGCTATTCGCATATCAAGACTGTCAGCGCGAACTAATAATCAAACGCGCTTGTTTAAGACCCCACTTTTATAAAAATAAAAATTTTCTACGCTATCATTTAGTTCAAATTAAGGACAAATTTGGACCAAATTTTTTTTTCTCGTAATTACAACCATATAGCCGCTATTCGCATATCAAGACTCTCAGCGCGAACTAATAATCAAACGCGCTTGTTTAAGACCCCACTTTTATAAAAATAAAAATTTTCTACACTACCATTTAGTTCAAATTAAGGACAAATTTGGACCAAATTTTTTTTCTCGTAATTACAACCATATAGCCGCTATTCGCATATCAAGACTCTCAGCGCGAACTAATAATCAAACGCGTTTCTTTAAGCCCCCACTTTTATAAAAATAAAAATTTTCGACGCTATCATTTAGTTCTAATTAAGGACATATTTAGACCAATTTTTTTTCGTAATTACAACCATTTACTAATTAAAGACTAATCCGGACCATTAAGCCAAGTGTAGGTCCGTGAAGCTAGCACAACTATTATAGCACAATCAAATAAAACCTTCGTAAATATTTAGTACTCATTAATTACTAATTAATTATTAAAAAGAAAAATTTATTACTGTTGCCTTTTAAAAAAAAATCCGGGTTGTTCCAGCCTCACAGTGAAGCTAGCACAACCACACCGAAAATAAACAACGATTACAAAAAACTAACGTACTTATTAATTACTAATTAATTACTCAAAAATCAATTTTATCACTGTTGCAAAAAAAAGATATTAATGTTAAAACATCTAAAAATGTATCTAACGTGGAATTTTCCATTTGGAATAAAAGAGAACGGGACTACAATTTATTACTCCAGCACAACCGACAAATTATGGTTTATGTCAACAAATTTGACTAGTCAGAACCAGATTCTAGCATATTTCGACATAATTACCCCGTCCAAAATCCTTAAAACACATACAATACACCTTAATACGGGAATTTCCACTCTGAATGAAGTAGGACGAGACTACAATTTATTACTCCAGCACAACCTACAAATTATCCTTTATATCAACAAATATCATTAGTCAGAACCAGATTCTAACATATTTCGACATAATTACCCTGTCCAAAATCCTTAAAACACATACAAATCACCTTAATACGGGAATTTCCAATCTGAATCAAGTAGGACGAGACTACAATTTATTACTTTAGCACAACCGACAAATTATCGTTTATATCAACAAATATCATTAGTCAGAACCAGATTCTAGCATATTTCGACATAATTACCCTGTCCAAAATCCTTAAAACACATAAAATACACCTTAATACGGGAATTTCCAATCTGAATGAAGTAGGACGTGACTACAATTTATTACTCCAGCACAACCGACAAATTATCGTTTATATCAACAAATATCATTAGTCAGAACCAGATTCTAGCATATTTCGACATAATTACCGTGTCCAAATTCGTTAAAACACATACAAATCACCTTAATACGGGAATTTCCAATCTGAATCAAGTAGGACGAGACTACAATTTATTACTCCACCACAACCGACAAATTATCGTTTATATCAACAAATATTATTAGTCAGAACCAGATACTAGCATATTTCGACATAATTACCGTGTCCAAATTCGTTAAAACACATACAATACACCTTAATACGGGAATTCCCAATTATGTCGAAATATGCTACAATCTGGTTCTGACTAATGACATTTGTTGATATAAACGATAATTTGTCGGTTGTGCTGGAGTAATAAATTATAGTCTCGTCCTACTTGATTCAGATTGAAAATTCCCATATTAAAGTGTATTCTATGTGTTTTAACGAATTTGGACACGGTAATTATGTCGAAATATGCTAGAATCTGGTTCTGACTAATCATATTTGTTGATATAAACGATAATTTGTCGGTTGTGCTGGAGTAATAAATTGTAGTCTCGCCCTACTTCAGTCAGATTGGAAATTCCCGCATTAAGGTGTATCTGCATGTGTTTTAATGAATTTGGACAGGATAATTTTATCGAAACATGTTAGAATCTGGTTCTGACTAATCAGATTTGATGACATAAACCATAATTTGTCGGTTGTGCTGCAGTAATAAATTGTAGTCCCGTTCTCTTTTATTCAAAATGGAAAATTCCACGTTAGATACATTTTTAGATGTTTTAACATTAATATCTTTTTTTTGCAACAGTAATAAAATTGATTTTTGAGTAATTAATTAGTAATTAATAAGTACGTTAGTTTTTTGTAATCGTTGTTTATTTTTGGTGCGGTTGTGCTAGCTTCACTGTGAGGCTGGAACAATCCGGGTTTTTTGTTTAAAAGGCAACAGTAATAAGTTTTCTTTTTAGTAACTAATTAGTAATTAATGAGTACTAAATATTTACGAAGGTTTTATTTGATTGTGCTGTAATGGTTGTGCTAGCTTCACAGACCTGCCAAGTGTCCATAATTGCTTACAATTAAACAAAATGATACAAATAAATCGTAATAGTTTAAGCATATATTTTCCTATTTGGAGTGCAGTTTGTGGTAATAGCTTTGAAGCTGGCAGCGGGTGGTTGCACGTCACCCTTTGTACGTTAAGATTATTATTTACGACTAGCAATAAAATGCTATGGGTTGAATTGGAAGTGCAAAGTAGCATACCGCCGTGCTAAGCCCATTGATGGTATTATACACTTTTAGAGATAAGGTACTTTGAAATTGTGTATCCCAGAAATTCATGACAGTAACCGACATGAAAATAAAAATTGGCAGATAAGGTAATTCTAAGCAAGTTTCTCAAGATAAAGGATTTTAAAATCAAAAGACATTTTAAATAAAAAAAATGAAGATACCGCTATTTTTGGTTAACAAAAACAAACCTAATCCTAAGCTAATCAGCAGTAAGTGCTCAAACTGTGTAAATATTCTGATGTAAAGACGTTCACTGCTAAACGTATTCTATGTTTATTAGAAAAAATATTCTACAAATAAAAAATGTGTAACTAACAAAAACCTAATCTTTATCTAGAAGGAAATCTACATAGACGTTATCGTCATGATTTGCAGGCTATGCGAATAGCGGCTATATGGTTGTAATTACGAGAAAAAAAATTTGGTCCAAATTTGTCCTTAATTAGAACTAAATGATAGCGTAGAAAATTTTTATTTTTACTAAAGTGGGGGCTTAAACAAGCGCGTTTGATTATTAGTTCGCGCTGAGAGTCTTGATTTGCAAATAACGGCTATATGGTTGTCATTAGGAGAAAAAAAAAATTGGTCCAAATTTGTCCTTAATTAGAACTAAATGATAGCGTAGAAAATTTTTATTTTTATTAAAGTGGGGGTAATAGCTTGATTGTCAGTTCGCGCTGCCAGTCTTGATATGAGAATAGCGGCTATATGGTTGTAATTACGAGAAAAAAAAATTGGTCCAAATTTGTCCTTAATTAGAACTAAATGATAGCGTAGAAAATTTTTATTTTTACTAAAGTGGGGGCTTAAACAAGCGCGTTTGATTATTAGTTCGCGCTGACAGTCTTGATATGCGAATAGCGGCTATATGGTTGTAATTACGAGAAAAAAAATTGGTCCAAATTTGTCCTTAATTAGAACTAAATGATAGCGTAGAAAATTTTTATTTTTATTAAAGTGGGGGTAATAGCTTGATTGTCAGTTCGCGCTGCCAGTCTTGATATGCGAATAGCGGCTATATGGTTGTAATTACGAGAAAAGAAATTTGGTCCAAATTTGTCCTTAATTAGAACTAAATGATAGCGTAGAAAATTTTTATTTTTACTAAAGTGGGGGCTTAAACAAGCGCGTTTGATTATTAGTTCGCGCTGAGAGTCTTGATATGCGAATAGCGGCTATATGGTTGTAATTAGGAGAAAAAAAATTTGGTCCAAATTTGTCCTTAATTTGAACTAAATGATAGCGTAGAAAATTTTTATTTTTATAAAAGTGGGGTCTTAAACAGGCGCGTTTGATTATTAGTTCGCGCTGACAGTCTTGATATGCGAATAGCGGCTATATGGTTGTAATTACGAGAAAAAAAATTTGGTCCAAATTTGTCCTTAATTTGAACTAAATGATAGCGTAGAAAATTTTTATTTTTATAAAAGTGGGGGCTTAAACAAACGCGTTTGATTATTAGTTCGCGCTGAGAGTCTTGATATGCGAATAGCGGCTATATGGTTGTAATTACGAGAAAAAAAAAATTGGTCTAAATTTGTCCTTAATTTGAACTAAATGGTAGTGTAGAAAATTTTTATTTTTATTAAAGTGGGGGTGCTAGCTTGATTGCCAATTAACGCTGCGAGTCTTTATATGCGAATAGCGGCCATATGGTTGTAATTACGAGAAAAAAAAATTTGGTCCAAATTTGTCCTTAATTAGAACTAATTGGTAGTGCAGAAAATTTTCAGTTTTGTTAAAGTGGGGGTGCTAGCTTGAGCTCAAGCCAGCACCCCCACTTTTCAAATGCGAATTGTGCCCAAACGGTGCTTGGTACAAATTTAATTTTTTTGGTACAAATTTGTCCTTAATTAGTACTAAATTATAGGCTAGTTTTTTTTAATTTTTTTTTGAAGTGGGGGTGCTAGCTTTATTGACGTGCACTCGACTGCGTCCGGCGGCGGCAAGCGAAGCCCGCATGCCTGCCACGAAATAAATACGAAAAACATTAATGAGTTGCCCAACTATGTCATTATAAGAAATGATTGGCGTTATTATTTTGTTGTTGTATGGACGGTTGTAAATTTTAACCATTTTAACCACACGACAAATGCACATCTAGAATTCGACACTATACGACATAGATAGTGCATTAGCCTAATAACTGACGAACTGAGATGAGCAATGCAATTTTCTATTTTAATTTTGTTATTGTTATTTAATTTGCATAAAATAGAAATTTCGGTAGTTACCTACATGTTTATAGATTAGGGGGGATTTACTTGATGCGATTCAAATAAATGTAGTTAGTCTAAAAATTGAATGTTTTAATACATGGGTAAATATCTGCTATTTGTGTACTGGCTACCCATTTTTGTGACCAACAAAAAATATAAGAATAAGTTTGTGTGTTTTATTATCTAAAAAGTAATTCCTATTTTCATACTAATTTAAAGTGGGCCAGTAATTATTACGTATTTTCGGAGTTTCATGGTGACCAAGGGAAAATTGTAACCCAAGGGGGTTGCGCAAGAACCAGGGTAGTGACAATTTTGATCAGAGATATAAAAAAGCAGGGGAGGAGACACTAAATTTGTACGAAATGAAGAAAATTTCAATAATTTAACTTTGTATTAATCTTCACTATTTCTTACCTTCTACTGATACTAAGAAACTTTCTGGTTTAATAATACCAACGACTGAATATTGGAAAGTGAGTAGTTAACAAATAAATCAAACTTTTATACATAAATCGGGTAAAAAGACATGCCAGGATAGAGACATTTTCAGCATTCAAATATTTTTGCTAGAAAATTGTAAATACTTTTCCTCTTAAATTCCAACGTACCTAATAGTGCAAAATTATTGCTATCTTACGAATATTTTATGTTTGTAATATAAATTACAGTTCATTAAATATTTGCAGAGACACACTAAAATAAAATAGCAGATATTCACCCACATATACCCAAGCAGCACTGCCATATTGTCCCAACATTAGGCCAATATCGAAAATATATTGGGCCAAACGAATTACTCTATATTGGACCAATGGAAACTGTGAACATTCTGCAATATTGACCCAACAACATATGCCAATATTTGATCAATAACATATGCCAATGTTATAACATAGCCCAATAACTTATACCAATATTGCACGAATAACTTATACCAATATTGTAGTCGAAATAAGCAAGTTCTAGTTAAAATACCTGTATAAATAATTGACCTTACACTATACAAGTATTTTATTTACTCACTATGCTGTTAGCGTGTTTTTGAAATTTCTCTGTAAATTATAACGGTTTATGACCTTGATAAAAGCTTGTCATTATATTTTATAGAGAAATTAAGTACATACCAATAAAAATAAAAAACCGTTTATAACTTTTTAGATTTGATTTATTAAAGTTGTTTATTATATAGTTATTATTCGCAACCTTTTATTATATTGATTACCATCTTTCATGAAAATAATGTAAGAATCACTACAGTCACAATATTTTAGATTAGCAATGCCTAGGTCATTAATAATGTTTAATACCAAAATTACAGGAGTGGCAGTTCTCTTCTCAATGTTCACAAATTGATAATTAACAACCGCAACAACAAGATTTATCGTTTACGACAAAACCACCATGAATCTGCTTAGCGAATCGCCAGCCACCAACCAGAAAAGTCAGTAACTACAAAACAAACGCAACGGTATCCCATGATGCACAGATGCCACGTTTTATTCATCCAACTGTTCCATCAAGTTATGCGAATTATTATTAAGTTAATTCCAACATTGCCAGTGAAAACTGAGATAAATTGCCTATGTCATAATTATGAGCAATGGAACCGTTGAAGTAATTATTTTTATACCTCTGGATTAATATTGGATCATTGGCATAAATGACGACTGATAAAATTGGCCATATATTGATATAGTATATTGCACACTCCAACAATGTAAAAACACATCCAGGGCCAATTTCACATTTCCAAAACATTATTGCGTCAATATTGGCAGGATATTGCAGGAACAATGTAACTAAATGAAATTAATGAAATTAATGTTGTTTATTATATAGTTATTATTCGCAACCTTTTATTATATTGATTACCATCTTTCATGAAAATAATGTAAGAATCACTACAGTCACAATATTTTAGATTAGCAATACCTAGGTCATTAATAATGTTTAATACCAAAATTACAGGAGTGGCAGTTCTCTTCTCAATGTTCACAAATTGATAATTAACAACCGCAACAACAAGATTTGTCGTTTACGACAAAACCACCATGAATCTGCTTAGCGAATCGCCAGCCACCAACCAGAAAAGTTAGTAACTACAAAACAAACGCAACGGCATCCCATGATGCGCAGATGCCACGTTTTATTCATCCAACTGTTCCATCAAGTTATGCGAATTATTATTAAGTTAATTCCAACATTGCCAGTGAAAACTGAGATAAATTGCCTATGTCATAATTATGAGCAATGGAACCGTTGAAGTAATTATTTTTATACCTCTGGATTAATATTGGATCATTGGCATAAATGACGACTGATAAAATTGGCCATATATTGATATAGTATATTGCACACTCCAACAATGTAAAAACACATCCAGGGCCAATTTCACATTTCCAAAACATTATTGCGTCAATATTGGCAGGATATTGCAGGAACAATGTAACTAAATCAATACGGGGCCAATATGAAAACAATGTTTAGCCAATATCATTTTTGCTACTTGGGTAGTAACGAAGTTTTGTTTTTAATGCCATTTATTTTACACAACTATTACAAATTTGTTCAGTTTAACATCTTTTATACATTCTATAACTGTTTAACTATCCAACTGATTTATTTTTTTATAAACAGTTTAAATTTACAATAACTCAAGTCCATTTCCTTCTGATGTTTCGTATATGAACGTTAGTAGTTTTATTATGTAGTCGCGTTTAATGTGGGATAAACGTGCCCTATCGCCTTAATTCAGTTAAGTACATGTAAAACGTTCGCGAAATGCTTTCAGTTAATTGTACTCAGTAAAATCGTCTGTCATTTATTTAATATACATTTAAGGTCCAAGTGTGCCCACAATTTAACGGTATATTCAAAAATTCTAAACTAAATCACAGTCGATTTACTTGTATTGTGAATAACTATACCAAATTTTAAAGAATCGTTACAATGGGGCCATTTCGACGCCCAAATAAGGCACATAAATCTTAACCGCATGATTAATAAGCGTTTTTTTTCCATAAATAATATAATAATCTGATAACTTTGGTCATATTAGTAGGTAATTTTATTACATGTGAACAAGTGTGTTTTTTCTTTTATAAGTTTTTAAAGAATGCAATTATTTAATAGTTTTAAATTTGATACATAGGCATTTTTCGCTAGCTAAATAAATTAAATCATTTCATACTTGTAAATATGTTATCATGTCTATAATATTTTATTTAAAACTTTTTAAATTATAGTTTAGATTTTGTTGTAAAGATACACCACCTATTTTACAGTCACAGTTTATGTAATGTATTATACACCGCATAATTAATACATCAATATAATAAATTAAAAATGCATTCTATCTTGAACGATAGCGAAGTAGTCATTCGGTCTTAAACAGTAGAGAAGTAAATTACGTTCTGTCTTGAGCAGTAGTTAAAAAGGTCTGCCTTCTACAGCAAATAAATAAACTATATTCTGCCTTCGCATATAGAACAGTAAAGATTATTCTTCATTAAGTACAAATTATAGCAAAAATAAAAATCATATAATGTATTTACACACACTGTATTAAAACAGCTACGAAAAAAGAAAGTAGTAAACAAATTATAACGGATTAACAAATTGCCCAGAATTATTTGGTGCTTTCCTGAATTAACTTCGACATTTCTTGAATTACTTAAAATACTACAAATTTATGGTAATTGGTTTTGGAACATAGATAGTAGTAGAAAGTGGTTTTGGAGCAAACAGCAAGTAACAGTTTTGGATGGTTATTGGTACAAACTATATAAAGGAACTTTATGTTTTCGATAAACAAATCATTGGTTTGGCATGGTCCATTCTATGGAGGACAAAATATGAATGCTACTATTGTGAAGCTAGAAACGACATCTAAATGAGGTACAAACTATATTATTTTCTAAGAAAAAACGGAGAGTTTGTGGTATTTTTTTCTACGGGTTTCTTCTGAATGCGTCATTAATTTAGCATTTATTGAATTCATTAAATTTGTTTAATTTGATTTGATGAAACTCAAGATTCAGTAATTTAAGAATAGTATAGTAATGACAGAATAGTATACACACCATATTTGAACACCCTTAACCTTGATATTATTTTTGAGTCTTTTGAATGTTCTGCGTTATTTGTTTTTAAGGTCAATTTTTCTTTTAGTGTTACAGAGAACTTACTGCATAGTACTTATTAAAGCTATCATTTATTTAGGAAGTGTCTCTCAGGGATAATATGGGAAGTCAATTCAGAAATAACTAAAAATCAAAATGTATCCTAATAATGATTATTTTAGGCGCCGCCGGACACAATTAAATAAAAGGAATTTTTTTTTATTTGCATTTATTTATTTGGTTGTCCCAACGTCGAGGATATCATCGCATATTTATTTATCGCTGCCAACGTGCGGAATTAATTAATTAGTTTATTTGCAGTGGTATAACACAAATCGTGGATTTCTAAATTTTCTTTCTACAGATTTCTAAACGGATAAAGTCTGCCCATAAGATAGACTGAAAAAGTAAGCTTTTAAAATTAAAACATATTATATATACAGGGTGTAACTAATAAAAGTATAAACCACGTAATGGGGGAGGGTAGGTGTAATGACTTAGAACGTATTTTCCTCATCAACATACGGTCGCTTCTTGCTAGTTTTCCAGAAAATCGCATTTCAAATTTTAAGTACGCCCTCACATTACATTAAAAATACTAAACAAATTGTTTTTAAATTTAAAATGTGAATTTAAAATTCCATCTAGTAGCTCCAAATAATTTTCCTCTGATACGTTAGATACAAATACACGGAAAATTATTTGAAGGTGCTTTAAAGGACAAATGAGAGATTGATGAAACATAGGACTGCCCATTGAACTTATAATTTAAGTTAAGTTTGAATAATTTAAGAAAACGCAAAAATACAACCAAATTAGGTGACTTTCCCTGTTTATTGAGAAATTACTACAAATCATATTTTTAATACAGATTAATTAACAAAATTGAAACTTTCTATGCATTATTTAATGTTCTAAAAGTAAAAATTAATAGTCAGTTTAATTAATATTCCAATTTATTCCAAAAACTAGCACACCGCAATTATATTTGATTTTAGTTTTTTAACAATAATAAATTAAACGAACCTTTTACTTTCGGTGATTATGTATTGCTAAATACCTAATTATATTATTAAATAATATTTAACAATAGGGATGTTCTGGGCTACTGTGATTCTGCAAACTTCGGGATAACCCACAGTATTTAAAAGTTCACCAATTAATTCAAGATTTATACACAATAAAAACAAATAAGAAAATCGACTGTCAATATACAATTGTACATGCATATGAAACCGAATACCCCATCAAATTTTAATTTATGGGTGAGAAGTCATAACATTCTATTAGCATGTCTTAAAATCCAATGCAGTTGAATACACTCGCGCATAAATTTCTAAAGTCGTAAACTTCTAGGCATCTTAATGAATTTAAGTTTTTAAACCTAATTCGGATTAATTACTTATTATCATCTGTTAGTTTCGATCGTCCCTCGTATTTATTTACTCCCCGCTCTCATCCACAGCATTTGAATGTTGTAACTTGTAAACAGTTGTAAAAATCTTCAAATAAATTTTAATTACATATCATCGATTTTTCCGAATTAATTGTCAAACGTTTTGTGTTTTTTTTTATTGAATTAATTTTGGTATGGACACGCATTTTTAGCGGATTTCGGTTTATCTTTGGCTAATTATCCTGAACAATTTGAACATTTACGTTTGCAGGATTTGTTGGGACTTTGTAGACTATTAGCAGCTTGTTTTCGCTCGCAGTGGCGCAGCTAGTGTTGGTGTCAACCGGAGCAATATTGATGATATCACCCCAGCCCCACTTCAATCTATATTATGTTCAGTCTATAAATGATTTTATTAAAAATAAAAATATATTTGATGTTTAAAAGATTACAAATTCTTTGTACCGTACAATAATTAAAATAAAATTGTTAAACAAATATTTTAAATTATTTAAAATAGAATTAAACTAATGAACACGGTTTTGCTTATCTACATAAACGTCATTAACAACTATCCAACTATATAATAGTAATAAAATTTATAATTAAAATTTATTTCAATTAAAGAAGTGGCACTCTTTATTGTAATAATAACTTCCAATAGTAATTAGAAACCATCATAATTAAATTAAATTAATTTACAAAATTATCGTTAAAATTAACATAATTATATGTAATTTTTAAATAAAACTTTCAGATTATATAATTTTAAATTCAGATTTTTGCGCCCCCTTAACTACGCCACTGTGTGCTCGCACTCTATAAAAAAGTTGTTTTATTCAGATTGTACTCTGTTGTTGGAATTTTAATAAATGCTTGAGGAAATTTCACATTACATATATTTAGGACCTATCTAGTTAAGACATCTATTAGGACCATCTATTTAGGACCCTTAGACAGACACACTATGTCTTCATTCTATTATAGTCGTACATTTTGAACTACCCGTACATAAAACTGCACCGGTATTTGCTACATATATACGTATATGTTCTACCATGACATTGCACTACAGTGTGTTCAGAAGATTCAGGTAACGTTCAGAGAAAAATGCAATATATCAGACACAACTGATCATATTATCCCAGTTGCATTACAGCCACGTCACTGGTCAGTTGTAGGAAGATGATCTTAAAATTTAACTGTGTTAATTACCTTTTAAAAATAACGGCCATTTTGGCGGACAGTGCCTAACGACGACATCTTGACAGACACAATATCTGAATGACGGATGTATGGTCAGGTTAGATTTTGATAAGGGTTAAATGTAATAAATACCGTAAATAGCTCTTCAATAGATAAGGTATTGTAGAGAACTATCTCTTGGAAAAATATATTTTTCGAGATTTGCACCTAAGTAGTACATCGAGGTTTTTTAACTATTTTAATGAAAATAGAATAAGAGTAGATAACTGTATCGTGAATAGTACACTGTGTATATGTCAATTAATTGCATCAGTCAAAGTGGCCTATTGTGATCCAGTACATTGAGCTGTATGGTATTTCACATTGGCAGTATCCAACTACAAACTGAAAACTTTATTATGTCTATGGCTTATAAAGTGTCCCTTCAATTGAATTTTATGAAAAGGAATATATCGAGATGGAACTCTTTTATTTTCTGTAACTGGAAGGTCTATATGGACTGTAATAAAACGTATTATGAACAAAATAGTTCCACTCATATTTTTTAGCAAGCACTATCAGATGTCGTATGAGCAGGATGAGGATTCAGCCTAGGTTGAAATGTTTATACCACAACCAAGCCCAAATTTTACGAAGTTAGATTTATACGAAAACTATAATTTGCTTGCCAATGTGGATTGGTTTGCACTTAATCCCAATGTATCCACTATGTAAAAATAAGGTAGGTAAACATATATTTACCTAAATAAAGGTAAACCAAATAATGTTTGTAATAAAGTAGTCCAACTGTTAATAACAACTTTCAGAAAAATTGAGGTTATCGAATTTTCTCTTATAGTTACTACTCTTTATATATGTAGATTTAAAAAAACAATTAATTGAACAAAAAGAGGAAGTGAAAAACAATTAATGAAAGTTGTGAAATATTGTTAGAAATTGGATATTGTGTTATCTCCAAAATCAAAATCAAGTCCTACAAAAACCTAAATAAAAAGTAAGAGTTTCGTCACGTTAAATTTAATTATTGTAGCTTTGTCAAGGCAAATCGTTATAACAAGTAACAAAAATTCCAACAAGTGTAGTTAAAAACTTAATTCTATCTTGTTACAGGGAAAAAACAATCCAAACGATCGTGAAGAAAATGTTAGTTCCGTATTAGGTAGAGGTTTTATGTATCACTTAAGCTCAACTAAAATGACTGTTTAATGCTTATGGTTTCTTTAATTTATCGGAGTTTTACTGTCGGCACTTTATACGCCAAGCATCAAGTTCCGGTATGAATGTATAATTATTTACACCGGCTAATAAAATGGCAAAATTTATTAACTACCGTAGATATTCCAGAACTGCATTCCTGATGAGGAATTCCAAAAACAAGAATTTGAAGATCTCCATGGATCATTTTGATTTCTTTATGATTTGTGTGAAATCTTGGTCAACATTATTCCATGTGTAAGCAGGCCCGTAGCCAAAATTTCTTTCGGGGGGCTAACATATCACATCAAATATAATTATTACAAAAAAGATTGTGTACAGTAAAATAATTTTTAAAGTGAAAAAATTCGAAGTCGCATATATGCTTCGAGGGTGCTCCAGCCCCACGCACCCCCACCCCTGGACAGCGCCGCCTTTTAGATCTTGAGGCCCCGCGCACAAATAAGGTAGCTCGTTACAGAGCCCCACTAGTTCCTGGGGCCCCGGGCGTACGCCCAGCTGACCGACCTTAGGGACGCTTCTGCCCCTGGATACGTGCCTGTGTATAAACAACAAACGAAACTAATTGTTGTAATCAATTAATAAGCAATTTAGAAAAATATTTTCCAACAACACCCCTGGTATTAATACTAAATATTCCTAGTCTCAGAAGCATGAAGTTCAATGCGTATCTAGAAAGAAATTAATAATAGCTTCCCGCCTTATGGTTGTTTTTTCTTTATAGAGTTAACACGTATAGTATTTTAAAGGTGTTGTAATTCTCTCTATTCTAGATTACCAAGTCTATCAACTATCACATTGTCTCTATTTTGACATTTTTCCGCGCGTTCCTGTCAGTTAATTGCTTAGTTATTTAATCAATATGACTTATTAAATGATCCGTCACTAATAAGATTATCCTAATTCTTGATTCAATTTAATTAAAAATTGACTTATTAAAGAAAATTGCTTTATAATGAGCAAAAAATATCTTCTACTTAGTTAAGCATTTTGAGAATGTTAAGTCTATATCAACTACTACTACTTCGTTAGTTATAAGAGGCGTATTTTTACCGTTGATCTCTAAGGTTTATTACGCATATAAAATAAGAAATAAGCGGAGGATTTAGTAAAAGTTGATTTGAATACGCACGATTTCTTAAACTTGCGTGCATAAAACTCGCTTATTACCATACATATCGTTAAACGAATTATCATAAGAGCTTCTGACATTGTTGTATCAAATTAACAAGTTTGTAAGAGGAGATGTGGGTTATTTTTTCATGTTGTCTGTTAACGAAGCGAGATTCTTGATGTTATCAGATGATTTATTACCTATTAAAGTCTCAGCTAATTTCTGAATATTAATAATTATTATTAATCAATAACTCTGCATATTTCTTTTGCAATATATGGAATACCTAAGAAGTTAGATAGGTGTTTAATAATAAGGTACATATGGTATGACCCTTATTCACTAATACTCTATGTACAAATAACAAGTTTCTGCGAGTCTAGACTCCAATACATAACTACTGAAAGTGACAGTATTCAAGGTAAAGTTTCAAAATATCAAGATCTTGGAGATCTAGAACTTTCAGTTTTCAAAGTTTCAATCTAGAAGCTTGAGAGATTCTAAATTTTCCAGTTTCATATACCAAACGGTTAATAGCCTAGAAACTTCTATACACTTTAATAAGCAGATTTTAAAAATGAATTCCCAATATGTCCAGTTTTAGATTTTAGATCAAAACCATAGATCAGAAGTGTTTCAGGATTTCAGGTTTTCAAAGTTGTGTCAATGATGTTCTCTACAATGTGTTGCTATTTGCTAAAATTCTTATGTAGAATTTTTTCTTATACAGCACGCATTTGTTCGCTTAGATGCTTGCACCCTTTCTGTTGCATTCTTCAACTTTGTCTTACATACGTCACAACTGCCGCTTACTATTTCAATTTAGGCAGCTGTGTTAATCAGAAATGAGGATTTTCGGATTTTAACTTCAAAAATCTGACAATTCTGACCAAACTACCGTCAATATCTATAAAAAATTAAACAGATTTAATATCACACGTTGTCATTAAATAAATTTATTGATTAAAGGAAATGAACAAAGAAAATTAGTTAATCTTCGATCTATTTTTGCACTTATGATTTTTAGATAAATTATTTGATGTAAACGTGTAGTTGTATAAAAATGCACTAGAAGAATATACTTGGACTTTAGTAAAGTGTTTGATAGAGTATCTACTTATTTATTAGAATAATTGAAAAGCTTCTTAATCATCCTGATCTCCAATTAAGTTCAGATGTAGCGTACTACCAGATGCAATGTAGAAAACGAAGTTACTTAGCGATCAGGAAATGATCCAACTCTATTTTGTAGTTGTGTTTCTCCAATCTGTACTAATGTTTCTGCTGGATCAATATCCTTTTAAAATTATGTAGAATACTATTTTATACTATTTATTTCTCTAGTTGTCACAAAAATCTAACGTTTTATCTTCTTATCAGTAGCAACCATTTTAGGACTTACACAATTGTGGTCGTTTCGATTTTTATTATACCAAGAACACGAATAAATTTAATTTAGTTAAAAACCCTCTTCAAATTAACAAAATAATATAAACTGAAGTTTACAGCTGATTTGATGGGTTTTTAATAGTGGTACATAGCTATTTGGTTATTTTCAGAATCCACTCGTTCATTTAAATCTTCTAAACATTTACTTTGACAGATAATGGCCGAAATATAGTATAGAAATTATTTAAATTCGTCTTGCTCGTGTTTTATTTATTTAAATGCCATTTCCCAGTGCTAGATTACCAAATAGGATGACTAGGTTGCAGCCTAGGGCCTCAAGATTTGAAGGGTCACAAAGTTTGTCTTTTGTCAAACTTTTTATTTATTATTGACTATTGTTAAATACCTTATTTGTTTTAATTAATTAATAATTTATTTATTTATTTATTTTATTTTTAAAACAATAACCTTAGGTTTACTTCCAACCTAATAAGGCAACATAAAGCTTATATTATAGGAGCACCAATTACAATGTTTAATTTTGCGAATTAAAGATAAAGTTTGCAAATTGTTTTTATTTTAAGCAATCATTTTAAAATTTGTCGCAGAAAAACCGCAAAGAGTAAGGTGAAAGGTTATGTGAGATGAAACATAGTCCAATGACCTTTGGTTGCAGTAAAAACAATGTTTTTAGTTTTATATTTTGTTAAAATAGTAATACTAAGAAAATAAATAATGCAATTCTTACATAAAAATTAGTTCCTTAAACGCCACAATCAAAATAATAAAAATGATAAAAAAACTATTAAAAACCCCATTAGTTATTAATGTAAAATGACGTATTAATATTTATAGATTCTTAAACAAAATTTTAGATAGGTATTTCTTGTAAAACTTTATAATTTTAATGGCTGATTCCAACAAGATATTTTTTTTATTGAAAAGTGTTGTTCTTGAGTATTATTGCAGATAGACAATAGATTGATGGGTTTTCAAATTGGCCATCTTCGACTTGTTTGATAACGAACTTAGAATAATTTTATGTTGTAGATAATATCTAATCAGAAGATACCATGGGGAAAACTTTGACTTTTTTGAAAAACTGTTCAGATTTTACATATGCTATTAAAAATACTAAGAGCTTCAAATTAACGTATTGAATATCCAGAACACTATAGGTTAAACCGCAATATTAGTTGTTTTCTTTTTTCAGCAATAATGAAAATTAGACTTTTGATAACAAAACATCTTTATTAGGTGGAAGACGATTGGTTGATGAGACTAAAATGAATGAAATCTAGGTAGATAGGCTTGGGTCCTTGATTTCCCTCTTCATAAGATATAATCTGATTTCCAGTAATATAGCAGTGCCATAGCTACTCATTGAGATCTTTTATTTGATATATGACACGCCCATAATTGTAACCTGAAGGGACAGCCAATAAGGGTTGGGCCACACTCTTTATAACAAATTCGTTATTAAAGAGATATCTTTTAATTGAATCCCTCAAATTTCAAAAAAATTGCCCGCCATTGCAGTGCAGGCACTCCATTAACTCGATTTATTTATATAATTAACATAACATGTAATAGGATCTTTTCGGTTTGTAATTGCATAAGAAATAGAAAAAGAAACTGAATTTGATTGATGGTATCAAACTAATGATCTTAGATTTCTGATAATTTGTTAGTTTACTATGATTTTAGAAGTGGAAGGGTTTAATAAACCCTAAATTTAAATATATTATTATATCTGATTATATAATGAAAGGTTCTATAATTTCTCAATAACAAAATACAGTCTAGAATGGAGATGTTCGTAGCACCGCCAAATATTGGTTTGTACGCCCTTTACATCTCATATTACCAACGATTGAGTTTAATAAGTAAAACTACCCTTATATAACGACCAAATCTATAAGAAACCACAGGAAAATGTCAGTGAACCTTCGTTTTTTTTGGTGGATATCTGGGAATTAACTTTAATGAATTGCCTAATATCAACTTGGGTAGGCCATTACTCCTTAAACACGATTTAAGTCACGACACGAATCTATCCAATTATTCATGAAAAATCGTTAGATTCTACGTGTACAGGCTATAATTTCGAAAAAAACGGAACAAATCTCTGGGCATAGAAAGGAAACATTATTCAATCCTACTATCTCTTAGGAATCAAAGCAGTTATTTTACTAATAATCAAGAAAAAATTTAAATTTTCCAATATAAATTTAAAACACTATCCAAATATGCTAATCATTTTCTTGAAAGCTGTTAAAATGGTTGATCGAATGCTCATGAATTTTTTAAGTTAGTGCAAACATCGTAAATTTAATTTTCTTCTCTATTATTACCCTACATAGTAAGTATGTTAACATGATACTATTTGCGAAAATGAAGATGGGTCGTGTTCCTAAACCGGTTTCCAAGATTATTGATGGATTTTAAAAATTTTAAATTAGAGAATCGTAATTAATGTGCAATAACATACCTCAATATGATGCAAGTAAATTCCTTTGAATTTTTTAAAAAGTTCTAATATTTATAAAACTGGTCTTTAACTCAAAAAATATAAAAAAACTTAAAAACCCGTTCAAAGGTGTGAAACCTAGCATGTCTTTCAAAATTTTTGAAATTGCAACAATGTTTTGACAACTGTGCCGGTTGGTTATCTGCAGGAAGTTGTGGAAAATGTAACATTTGTAGAATGCCATACAAAAAGATATCGTGTTCATTATAATAATTTTGAAATAAGTAATATAATAAAATTTATCAAAAGTCTATTTTATAAATTGGAGTAAACAGGTTTAGTTAAATTGCGTTTTGTTTGTTTTATCTATACATTATAATAATTATGTGTTGTCTGATTTAAAAATTAATTTTTTCATAGTATTTTATGGTATTATTTGCATTCTTTAATAATTGTTAATGGCTCCAATTATTCATGTTATTGTTGTATTTAATATTATTCAAAATAAATGCACTTGAGAATGTGAAATTGAAAGCAGAGGTAAAATATGTGAATAAAATTATATCTGATTTTTATTTTAACAAATGGCAATTGAAAGTGTAAATTGATCTGTTTGATCTGGAAGAAATATTTTACCCATTACTACTATTCTCAAATGAGTAAGCACACCAATCAAGTATTATTCATTTGTTTTGCTATAGTGTTTGTAACAGACAGGATTTCTCGATTTTTTCTTTGTGATAAGTGCATTTTTATTGTATTTTTCTCTTCTGTTAATCAATAATAAATACTTTGTTTGCGACAATGACGCCTGAATTCAACCAATTAAAAGGCAGCTTGTTGGTCACGAGACCCACGCTTCTTTGTTCGTTGCAGGGAAGTTTTTTCTTTCCCTCTCTTGTGAAGACCTTGGGCAGTAAACACGTAATTATGGTGTGCTGCTTAACTTTGCAAATTCACTTTTGATCAGCCAATTATAGTTTGATTAGTGCATAGAATGGTTTTGTGATATTTTGAAAGTATCAATTCTATTGTTAGGAATTTATGCAATAACGAGATTAAACATTTCTTTTTGCTGTAAAGCCACGCTTTGCCTACATCTTGAAAAGCTTTGCCTACATCTTGAAAAGCCCTTGGAATTCGGAAAGTAATTATCGTTTTTATTTAATTAAAATTTTTCTATTTGTAATATAGGAAAAGTCGATATAGACTTTAGTTCGAGAATATTTATTCAGACTTGCAATTAAGTTGGGGTTTTAAGAAAATCGATCGATTTAAAATAGATACAGATTTTAAAACCTAAATTGTTGTTTGACCTTCACAGTTGAAACTGCGAGTTTTCGCCTTCGATAAAGTTAAATTTTAAAAAAGAACCGTTAATTTGGTTGTGAGGCCCTAACATTGGCTTTTAAGTCTTCTCCAAAAGGTCCTTAGTAACCTAGTGATCGTCTTCAGCGAGTTATTTGAAGTAACGTTTGAAAACCAAATTAAGTTTTTAAAAATAACCAGGTGGGTTCTTTATATCCTATTTTTTGCGGAAGCGTTAATAAGTTCATTTTATCAAAATTTAAGAGTGGATTGTTATAATTATGTGATAGAATTTTTAAAATTGCAATTTAAAGAAAAGTTTTGATTTGAGAATAAGTAAATTTTTATGAGATTCTGGATTTAATTTTTCAAATAAAATTAATAAACTTAACCCTAATGACGATCATAGTAAGAATTTTAAAGTATTTTTTGAATTTAGTTATAATATTATTATAATCAATTGGAAATATATTATTTAAACTGAATGCCTTCCAGTATTTTTTACTATCTAATGGTTTTTTATGTGAAATAAATAAATAAATGGTATCACATGTGTTATTTATTATTTTTTGGTTGACATTCTTATGCTATAACGGAGTGAAGAAAATGGGTCCTTACACGATTATAGACTGATCCATGCAATGATCTAAGACTCCGTTATTGGGAGTTTAATGCTAATATTTTGTTGTTTAAATCAATCGTGCTGGCGCCAGAGAGAGTTCTCATTGATGGTGTTTAAGCTAAGCCGAGGCATAGATAAGTGGTATAACGTAAATACTTTTGTCAGTAAAAATAAGGTTACAAATTGACGGTCCCATCGTAGGGCTTTTGGTATTGGTAAAATAATTCTTGCTAAAAATTGGCGTTCATTCGTGGGGCTGATTTTTTCTTTGCTAGAAATTGGCGCCGCTACAAGTATAGGGCATCTATTTTTTGTAAAATTAGTTGTTACAAATTATATTTTATTTTCAGAATACCGGTTAATGGAATAGACGTACCAAACTAAAAGATAGTTCGAAGATATGTATGATGTAAGTAACTGTCCGAAGACAAATAATAACTAAATTATAAATGCTACAAGATGAACTGTGAATTAACTTTTAAGATCGTCCACTATTCAATGTATACCCAAAAGTCTAAATAGATTTTAGTAGAGAATGCGAAATTTCTATAGTAAACTTGTTTGGCAAAAGCAATTTCATTTAGCATCTAAAAGGAATGTACTGACGTATGTATGTATTACCAACAACAAAAACACTTAACATGTTTTTAAAAGTTAATACTTATTAATCAGATTAACATAAGACTGAAATTGATTTACAATCAAATCAAAGTATATTTGTATTTTCCTAAAACTGTTAAGCAGATTTACATAAACAACAGTTATTATTGCGATAGAAGAAAAAAGATTGATAATGCTGTAAATCTTCTTCCCAAGCAGTCTGCTGGATGACCTTGAATTTACATTGCGGTAGTGAGCTTTTGCAGATTTAAAATTTCTAGTCTACAATCTGAAAGGTAAATATAACAACAATTCTGTTTGAAGTATTTACTGATTCAATTATATGATTACAGATTAAAAATGCAAATCTATCAGAATGTATGAATGTATTCTTGGATAGAAATTCTAATTCTAGACAATTATTTTGATTATACATACGAATCTTTTCCGCACTATAACGGCTATTAGATGTCATGGATTCACTGTTTTCTTTATAATAATAATTGGAAGATAACAAATAGTTTGTAAATCCAAAACTATAAATCCCAATAGATATTTTTTAGTTTTACTACCACCTTGACATTTAAACATTTACAGGTACTACCTACGTAATCAGGTTTTTCTTATTTTAATACAAGGTTTTATTTCTATACCTTAGATTCATTTTTTTACTTGTCTGCCGTAAAAATAATAATAATAGTAACTCTATCATTACAATTTTATATCTCTTCCGCTATAAACAATAACATTTTATCATTCTTACATTCATTTTGTTCTAGATTTGTAGCATCTTTTATGTGTTTTCTCATACAAGATATAGATAAACGTCAGGGTATTAAAATTTCGAAGCTGGAATTACAATAGGAGAAAGCTAAGCTAGACATAAAAACAAACAAATGAATACCTTTGTGATAGAAGTTTTTGCTAATAATGTATTTAAAAAGTATAAATCTCTAGAATGCAAGATCGATAAGAGTCTCACTCTTTTCTAATGATGTACCCTGATTACCATCTCGTGAACATTTATATTTGACATTTTTCTGTATTTTTCCATCATAAACGTAAATGTATTGTTTAAGCAAGTAATTGAATCAATCCATGTATAACCATACGTAATTCTATTTTCTTCCGGAATGGACTAAGCCTCGTCCAAACTACCTATAGTCACGATGTTTCTTAATATCCATTTCAAAATTTCGTAAAAACTGTTTTAAATGAATGGAAATCGCAATATTTTATTTGTTTATTTAAATAACACATTTCCCATTGCCAAATTACATTCAAATGTCAAAAAGGTATCAAAGAAGATGACTTGAGTTGACTATTGTAATTTAAATTAAGAAATTACAAGTTCGTGCAGTTTTGTTAATGTAATATGTAAACTAACCTTTATAATTAATTACAACAATTTAGCTAACATCGATATTACTATTGAAAGTTGCATGGTTTACACAGAATCAGGTTTTCTTATATCTCAGGAAATAATAAGGCGTAATGCATCTTATCTTCGTGCGATTTCAATATTATTATATACAGCTTTAAGTAGATCTCGTAAAAAATCTAAGCTGAATACATTAAGAATTAAATGTCGAAAATGTATTCTTTCGACAGTGTTTTTTTGCTAAAGGCAATGCCAGATTACATCACGTGGTGGAGTATGAACTTGGGTTCAACCACAAGTTGAAATGAACTGCATAAAATTTTACGATATTTGTAGTTTTACAACTGTCTAGCTTTAAACCATACGCGTACTGTTATACTAAGTTAGATAAATAATACAAAAGGAGTTTGCAGTTTAACAACCTTGCGTAACCATAACTAATTTTGATTTGTATAAATTGATTGCCTTTTATGTGCGAAAAAAACATAACTGTATAAGAAAGTATTCATAAATATCTACATCTACTACTCTTCACAATAACGTACTATATTCTACTACGTAGAAAATGAAAGTGAAGCTGTTAGGTCAATTGAATAATAATAATTATTCAGTTTGATGAAATAGCGATTGGCTTTTCTTGTACGTTTGTATTTCCTATTTAATATTGTTATTTCAACCTAATAAATACGGGGCAGTAATTTGGGCAATATATTCTATTATGTTCCCTACCAATACAAAAATGGGTAACAGTTTCGAAATCTTGAAATTGGTATTCAAAATTCAATACAATAAAAGTGTCAGACTAGAATTTCCTTTGTGTAACCACCTAACAATATGTGCAGTATATGGTACACAGAATATTGTAATAATGCATTGAAGATGAGTTTACTGTGGCAGTGTGTCAAAAACAATTATCCTCAACATAATTCCAAATATGAACCATGGTTTAACAATTGTAATGTCAATGCTCTGTAATTATTCTTGGGCACTAACAATTGTACAAATAATAAGCCCGACAGTTGAGAAAACATCTAATTACGAATGCGGAAGTTGCTGAAATGTTTCCAACATCACACAAACTTGGTATAACTAATTTAAAAAGAATTGCAAAAACCAACACATTTAGAAATTTAAGAAAATGTCGCTAGGAACAGTTTATCGAAATGAAGTCTCAAATATAATGCAAACTGCTTTGCAAAATTACTTTTGAATTACTGTTTCGCAATCTATAAAAATACATATGTAGTATCTATCCACACAGAAGACGTTACAAAGTGTCAATTGTCCAGTACTGACTTTTCCTAATGTCACTACGATTTTATTTTTCTTTTACTTCTTTTGTCTTTAGATTATAAAAGTATAAACGTGTGTTTAAGTTCATCGTTGACGACATCGAATAATTCAGAATGCTAATTTTCTGTATATTTAAAAATGTCAACATCCTTGAGTTAGCAGTGTTTATGAAGAAAGAGGCAAGTAAACGGGCATATTCCAAACTGCAGTTCAAATAGTTCTCCATAGCTACCCGGAAGAGTGAAACATGCTTAAGAATCATTTTCTAACCTTTTGACAAAGACAAGAACAAATTAGAATAAAAATAAACGATAACTGTTCACGAAAGTTCTAGATCGATTTAATAGAGATCTCTATTTAACCTCAGTATGGCAAAATGGTGTATTTAGAAACCAATTTAGTGAACCAATGCAAATATTGATACTTTAAGAGTGCACAAGAGCAAGAAAAAACCCATGTTTTTGTAATTCTGATTGTTTTTATTGTGTATTTATATTTTTAATATACTGTTTACGACCTGAAATACATGAAGTATGTAATAGGCATGAAAAAAAACATTGATATGCTTGGTAAACATTACAATTGCCGTTTCTCGCCTGTAGCTATGGATAATTTCCAATAATGACATAGACATGACATAGTTTGGTTATTGTCCTGCCTCTTCCAATATAAACCAACTAAACTCAATTCTCTTGGTACTTGAAAACTATTTTATAAGTTTTTAACAAATGATTATTACAAATGATCATTTGAACGTTGCCACAAAGCTAATGACTTAAGAGTTTACCCAAACTGGATTAAAACAATTTTGGACATTAAAATTGGTATTATACCTCAACTATTTTCAAAGAAACGACTAAAACTGACGAATTAGAACGAAATAAAAGGAGCCCGCAGAATCCTTATGGAAAATCACTTTTACCAGATTTCTCTGAAACTTTGCTGAAAGGTAGTTTTCGATGTGTAGATCAAAATGTCAATGGGCACAAAGTCCAAAAAATTATAGTTTTCGAATTGCAGCTGTTTGAAGTTGACAACTTTTGCACCCCGCAGGTAGGAATGACTCTAGGCCAAAACTCTTGAAACTTTGATAAATGATAGTCCCTAATGTGTTATCAAAGAATTACAGCCGTTTGAAGTTGAATAATGCCAAGACTGCTCTAAACTTCAAAGGACTGTAACCAAGGCCCTTTAACAGTTTTGGTCTAGACATTATTAGGGACTATCATTTACCAAAGTTTCAAGAATTTTGGCCGAAAGTCATTTCCCATAAAGATTCTGTGGGGTGCAATTTAAAAATTGTCAATTTCAAACTATTGTAATTCGAAAACTATAATTTTTGAGACATTCTGCCCATTGACACTTTTGATCTGCACATTAGGGACTGCCATTTACGTTTGAAGAATTTTCGCCGAAAACCATTTCCCATAAGGATTCAGCGGATGCAATATGCAAATAGTCAACTTAAACGGCTGTTATTCAAAAACTATAATTTTTCTTTCAGCAAAGTTTCTGTGCAAACAATCTGTTGAAAGCTATTTTATATAAGGAATCTGCTGGGTCCTTTTCTGAAGAAGTCTAAAAAGGAGACCATTCTTTAAATGTAATGTTAACTGTAAACTGGTAAATATCAAAGTTGTAGACACGTTTTTTTCTGGAACCGTCAGCATTTGCCAAAGAAATGGAAACTTTTTCTACGTTTTACAAATTTTACTATAAACGACACCGCGGCCTCAATATCTAACGGAAAGTTATAACCTAAAGAAAATTAAAACATAGGAAAATAGATTTTTTTTTATTCTGGCCTGTACGTTCATTTCAGTAGGACTTGTCATTTGCCAAGTAAAAGTAAAAATCCGAAAAATAGAGGTCTTTCATCGCCGTTTTTACTCTGTGGCAGTAAACATATTTTCAGATATTCGCATTCAGATGAACTTGAAGTCTAAACAATTAACATGAAAAAGCTACTGTACACAACACATGCATTCCTATATTCTTGTTTGCTAATCGGTAAACTGCTCGGTAAACTTTAGGTTACATAACTTCGGGAATTTTTTGGGTTTAATTATTAACAATTGTTTGCTACTTTTTGAACAAGCTAAAAAAGGTCTTTGTCATGGTGGAGCCGCGACGTCCAACCAAACAATTTTTATATGGCACGATGGGTCGAATGGCAGCTCATTGGAAAGCCCTTTTCATTCTGCATATAACACATTATTGTTTTTATGTTTCATCGATCTAACCTCAACCATTATCCCTTGCGGATTTCTGTGATCAAATGATACAACATGCAACAGGTTAACCCCAGAGACACTTCGGCAGAAAGATTCGACAGGAGTTCCAGAATAGACTTTTGTATTGTCGAAAAGTTCAAGGAGCGCATTTTAAATAAATTTGTGTTCTTTGAACTAATTTAGTTTATTGTTACTTTAATTTGAATCGATGAATGAAAACAGCGTATCATATGCAGAATGTAAACGGATTTTAAAATAACCGTCACTGGACCCTTCATGCTATTTAATATTATTGCGTCGTTGGGCATCGCTGCGCCACCTGACCATAAATCAATATTTTTGATAGTTTGTTCAAAAGGTAGCATTTTTAGTCTTATTTCATATCCTACAGTTTGGATTGCCTACTTTAAGTATTTCAAAATTAAGCTTGGGGGCGGAGTACTAGGTAGCATTTAAAGATATTTCCTGTGATTTTCAGTCATAACTTCCCATAAATTCGAGAACATTTAAAATTTGTTGCAATATCCGAAATATTGGTCATCCACATAATAGGCTTTATCGTTTTTTACAGTTAGGAAAAAGTTAATGAAGCCTGTTATTACTGAAAGGGTTTTCAAATGAACCGTCACTCGACCCATTTTAAAATTATTGCTTCGTTTGGCGACTGCAATTAATTTTTTGTTTGCTTAAAAACTAGCATCTTTAATCTTATTTCGTATTCAAAAGTTTGGTTTTTCTAATTTAAGTTATACTGTAGTGTATCTGAATATATTTCCTGTAATTTTTGGAAATATTCGCCATTCACATTAATAGGCTTTACCGTTTTTTGAGATAGGAAAAAGGCAATGAAAACCAAAGTCGTGTTTAAATAAGCAAATAAATACAACTATTACATAAAACATAATACTCTTGTTAAAATAGATCTATCTTATCTTAATCCAGCATAGTAGATGCATACTATAGAGTATAGACGAAACAGATTTAAATAAGTATTTCTGAAGGTGTTTGTTTTCGGATTTAATGATTGGATCGAACAAAGTTAGATGTATGAATTATTTATTAGTTATTTGAGGAGGGAAAACGTAATTACTCCATAGCATCAGAATAATTTTCGGGAATCCAAATATGTTAGTCGTAAGTCGTAAACAAGTAATCTAACCAAATGCAATTGGCTGGTTTTAGAAAAATATCTTGCACCAAATAAATACATCGAGTTTTGCACTAGAATGCAGAGCGAAATCGTAATGGTCTGATAAGATCTTTTAATTGTTTTGATAAGCTATATATATTCGGATTAGATTAGGGAAGTGTAAATAAATACGAAAATTATTTATCAAAAATAATGAAGCACGATGAGGAAAAATGTTTTTATTCCTTGAATTTTAATTTTACATTGTAGTTGTAAAACGGCATGGCATGCCTTTAAAATTTGCTAATTACAGGTCTCCAGAAATAACTGTCGATTGCAGTCAATTTATCTTTGTAACTAATTTAAGATTTGAGAATTACTTTACTACGTGAACTGACTTAAATTAAGCAGACGCAAAAGAAGAATAATTTTAATTATTTAATTAAGAAACATACCGCTAAACCAGTCGAAGTATTCACCATACAATTTATATCGACAAAAGCATCGCAAGGAACATTTTTTGTCGGTATTATTAAGGTGCCGATAAGATTAATTAAATAAATAAAAAGAAATTAATTATAGTTGATATAATAAATAAGGTTATAGTGTTAGTTGAAACGTACATACAGAAGCTTGGGCATAACCTCAAAATTGTATTTTATAAATTTAAATCGTGTAGGTGTTATTAATCATGTTGATAAGACAATTTTAGTTTCAACGAACCTGGATAATAATTATCTACGATGTTTTTAACTTTAGTTAAGAAAATATCACAAAAACCTTTAATTAGGTTACTTCCGAATTGTATAGTTGCAGGTGCGTTTATACAATTCCTATCGCATAAATATTAACGTAAACGTAAAACCTGACTGTGACACAATCTCCCGTAAAGCAAGTAGTAGTAAAAAGTCTAGTACAAATTACGTTCGCTTATCGCATATCGGTCGTTTACCTTACGAAATGAAGGTTATAATTATCTGTATATAAAGTTAGCGCAATTGGTCAATTTAGTTAGGATTATCAAATATCTTGTGCACATATTTATATCTAATTGCAAAATTTTGTAATTATTTTTAACTTAAAATCGCGAATAATCCAAGAATAATTTAATTAACATTAATGACATTCCTGAAGTAGGTGATTTATACAAATGTTACTTGTTCAACCTACGTTCCTTCTATTATTGTGTATATCATCAAATATACTCTATTTCTACTCTAGTTAAGCATCTACCGCGAATTTCCGCATTTTCTGTATTACAGCCTAAGTAGGAATTAAATACTTAACAGGGTGTAATTCATAAATGATTAATTAATCAAGTGTAGAAAATCGTTACAAAAAGACGATCAAGAACGACCGTTTCGATCTTATTCTGATCCCATCAGCAATTCCATCCCATCAATATTATCTAGTTTTAAATTACTTTTCGCCACTTTCAGTACGTAATCTCCCAATTACCATCGTCAAGATGTGATAATTAACAGTAGTTTCTCTTGCTGTGCGTTGATATTATTTACTCTTGCAAATTAGTTACAGTATGTGAGACTATTATGGAAATTATGTATACACAACTAATACTACTAATATTACAACCATTCTTACTACTAATCGTACTAACACGACAAGCAACACCTACAGGATCTACAATTTATTTATCAAACAAGACACATGCATAAGTTCATTCATAAATTTAATTTATGCTGTCAATTATTTATAATATGAACTGACAGCATGTGTACACTAATTTAGAATTAATTAGCAATACATCTTGTTTAATTCGCCTTAGAGCGATACTCTTTTAGAGCCATTTTATTTTGGTTACATTGAGAAGATCCCATTTTGCAGGTTTATGGTTTATATTTAATTTAATTTCTACATTTTTCATCTTACAAAAACTTTAAAATGATATTGTTAATTACCCATCAAGTTTTTTATATGTAGTCGGAGTCTAGTCAATTATTCGGCCAATAGTCCAATAGTTAACATATTGAACAATGTCTTAAGCAGCATAGAATCGGTTTTGAGTAACAAAAGCATGGATGACCCTTTCTAGGCCCTAGGATAGGACTTTGTAATGCATTTGAACTGTATGTAATTCCTTAATGCAAACAGTATGTCACTGAAAATCGGTCTATTGTGTAAGCAGCAGTTTCTTGATACACTTTTAGTTCAGTACATGAGTAACATTAAATTTTACTTCCAACATCGTAACTGTACAAAGACTTAAGAGCACGATAAAATTATTCGTTAACTTTTTTGTACAAAGCCCTAAATAATCATGTCTAGTGTCATGATATACAGAGAATTAACAAATGCTAAGAAACAAGACTATCGTTATTGAATACTGTAATATACTTTTGCAAATCAGTGTTGGATTCCTGCACAGACGTATGATATGCAGAAGTGCTCTTCTGGACTCTTCAACTTAAAGTCAAAAACCAATTTTCCAGAACTATCTATTTTCGATATTTCTTTTGACGCACTTTTTAGAAAATCTTAATCTTACCATAAATCCCAATCCAAATTAGAAGTTAAAAATTACCAGCTCGATCTGAACTGTTTTCATTCCATTAATACCTATTTTGACCTATTTGACTCTGGCTGCGCCATTACAGTTACTCAGTTCAGAGTGCTTCATAGATATTTCGATATTGGAGTTCGTTGAGTTTCACTAATACATCATTCTAAGATGACGAACGACTTTAATTGTTAATTAATTGTCTTGTAATTACTATATATCACATTCAAATGAATTCATCATCATTAGAGCTACAACCAATTGTTGACCTTGACCTCATTGAGCTTCTTAAGCCATCCATTTATTTATCTCGTTTGTGCCATCCAGTTAGTGGCATAGACATCTTGTTCGATTCCGTTCATCCCATCGGCAGTCCTGTCTTTAACACTCTCTTCCCGTAACATCATGACTTTCTTAGGCAGGTAAATGTAGCTGGTTTTGATGATATGTCCAGCCCATTGTAGTCGTTTTATTTTAATATCCGCCAATACGTTTCTGCCGTTTCCAATTCGCTCATATTTTTCATACAGCTCATAATTAAACCTTTGCCGCCATCTGCTGCTCCAAATATTCTTTTCAGAATTTTCCTTTCAAAGATGAGCAGTCTTGTTTCATCTGTTTTACTTAATGCCTACGTCTCTGCTCAATAGGTCAGCACAGCTGTTTGCTCTTAAATGTTGGTTTAATCCAAAGTAGCATTTATTTGCTAATGCTAGTCGCCGTTTGATTTTGTCAAACACGTTGTTATTAAGGTTAACCAGGGAACCTAGGTGTGTGAATTCGTTCACTACCTCAAAATTGTAATTGTCTACACTCTAGTTCTGACTCAGGGTCTCGCCTTCTGTTAGTTGGATGTGCGGCCATGCATTTCGTTTTTTGCTCATTGATCTGCAGGCCCATATTCCCTGCGGCGGCAGTGAAGAATTTAAATTCTTCTTTACTTCTTCTAGTGATTAAGTCCACATCATCGACATATCCCAGTGTATGCACTAATTTATAGAATATAGTTTTCCTATTTTATAAATTAGCGTCTCTTACTATTTTTTCCATTTTAATATTGAAAAGGAGATATGCTAAAGCATCCCCTTGTCGCAGGCCTCTGGTACACTGAAAAGGTTTAGATAGATCGTTCTGGATTTTAACATGGCACGTTACGTTGGTCATTGTCATTCGGACGAGTTTAATTAGTTTCATCGAGATCTTGATGAGCTCTAATATGGCTTTGTACAATTTCTTTCGTATCATGGAGTCCATCATTAGCCTTAAAGTCAAGTCAGTCCGAAAAGGTGGAACGTATCTACATTGATTTTGTTCGTTTTCTCCACGATTTGACGTAGCACAAATAGTTGGTCTAATGTTGATCTTGCTGGTCTGAACTCACTTTGGTGTTCTCCAAGAAAGGATTCGGTATATGATTATAGACGCTCAAAAAGTATATTAGCACGAACATTATAGGTGACATTTAAAAGCGTTATGCCCATATCGTTTTGGCAATTCAGATGGTCTCCCTTTTTATGTAAGTGACATATAACTCTTATGCTCCACTCCTTGGGCATACTATGGTTCTCCCATTCCTTGATTATAATTTTGTGTAATTGTTTGGCTATTTTAGTACACCCATATTTAAAAAGTTCACCTGGGATCCGGTTTTCTCCGGGAGATTTGTTATTTTTAAGTTTCTTCTTATCCCTGCTCTTCCGTCTGAATGTGCCCTACTGCAGCCTCTTCGTTTTGTTTTAGTAGTTCTCGAAAGTGTTCGGTCCATTTTCGCAGGATATTATCTTTATTGGTTAGCAATGTTCCATTTACATATTTGTCCTAGGTTTGAAGTCTTTCTTCATTCTATTTATCTTCTGATAAAACTTTCTAGTTTCGTTCTGGGATCAGGAGAACGGTATCTTAATGTATGTTCATAGAAGTATTTTCATGGAACAGGATTAGAAAATTGTTAATGCACGATGTCCTCCTCCTAATGTGTGCTCGATATCCAATGCCTTGTATTTTGTATTTGAAAATATAAATCATCCACTTAAAACAGTGCTTCTGTCTAAATGTACAGAACACACGTAGACAACAGATTTTTAAAAAACTATTATTTGAGTTTTAAATTATAATGATTGTGGTAATATAAAATATATTATATGAAATCTGAATACTGTAGATAATAACCAAAAATATTTGGTTTTGAATTATTTTGCAATGAATTCTATATACAGCGTCTTTTTGTAATAGGAAATCCAATGGGATTTTAATATTGGAAATGTTGGTATCAATCGAAAGAAGAATTTATTTTACGTTAAAAATATTAAACTTTATGAAGAACATCAAAAGCTATTCAGAAAAATACTTAAAAAGCTTATTTAGTTTAATGGTTTAGGTAATAATGTATAAGGTAAAGCTTGAAGTTCTACACCGCATTAACCTAGCCGAATTACCTTATAATAAATAATAAATTAATAGTAAGTAATACGTACAATTAAAAACAGTATACGCGGATGAGATTTGAACCCGCAATTCCTGATTACAAGTTTGGTCTACAACTTGAAGCTTTTCCTTATACGTTACTAGCAAACCATTAAACCAATAAACTTTTTAAGTATTTTTCTGAATTGTTTTTGATTTTCTTCATAAAGTTTCACATGCTTTTGACGTAAAATGAATTTTTCTTTCGATTGATACCAAGATTTCTATTTACATTTGTAAGGGTACAAATTTAGGGGGAAATGATAAAATTCCATTGGATCCTATATTATCGTTTATAAAAAACTGTATACAGGGTGTAACTAATGCTCTAGAAATCTAAATCTGTAACTAGAAATCTCGTAATGGGAGGGGGGTAGCTGTAATGATTTTAAACATATTTTCTTTTTCCTTTACATAGTTTTTCAGTTAAAAAAAATTAAAATGCAATTTTCTCGAAAAGTTGCAGGAAGCGACCAAATGATAATAAGGAAAATATGTTCTAAATCATTCAAGCTACCCCCCATTCCAAGTTTTCTAGTTATATTAGTTACAGCCTGTATATTTAAACCATTTAAGAATTTCCTCTGATTAATCTTTCTAGGATTCCATATTGATCCATCGATTTCTTTCTTCTAACAAAAAGCACGTCTTTAAAAAAAAAATTAAATAATGATCACAATTCAGCAACATTATGGCATCCAACGTCCGCTAAAATCATAAATACTAAAATAAGCCATAATATTTGTCTCTCTACAAACCGAACATTACTAAGATGAGACCCACAATTAACATACAATATTGTAGTTAATCTTGAAATGTAAAATCACTTGATAAATCATAATGAAAGAACGAATTGTTCTGAATATGTATCAAGCTATACGAGTGCGAAAATCATAAGAACACTATATGGGAACTTTTACAAATACATACATTTGATATCAATGCATTTTACATAATATGGGTCATATAATTTACATAATTCTAATAACAAACGTTGAATTGTTTATGCATTCAAACGATAACACACTTATTATCAATATTACACTAATTTTTCCTTTTGGAGCTTGGTGTGTGTTCGTGTCAACGCTTCCTATTAAAAGATTTCTTTATTCCGATCAACTCTTCGTAAAATATTGATATAAAATGAAAAACCTTTATTATCGAACATTCTATTAAAGATTAGTACTTTGAGGTATTGGACGTATATGGTGACATAATATCTATTCCTGGTTGGTTGATTACACGACTGGATCATAGTTATCAATTGGATCAAAGTCAAAATATCATTTTGATAAAACATCTTGCTATGGGAAAGTTCAAGTGGTCCAGATTCTTTTCTAACATGCAAAAGGATAGCCATGGAGCAGAATTTGAACTTGACTAACGTAAAGTCAACTGATTACCAACTGATATGGCATTTCGTCTAGAACCCGCAAACGAACTAATAAAATTGTTTCATGTAAATAAATTTTATAACCTCAAGTAATAAAATACAATCTATACACAGTTTTATTTTATACCTTTACCTAGCGGATGCAACAATGAAATCTTGAATCGGAAAGGTTTCACTCATTAGGAGATAATAAACTATTATAACTTAATGAGATGAATTCTGTGAAGACGATATGGAAATAGTGATTTAAATATTGTATCTGGAGGGTTCTGTGTGGTAGGTTTTCGGCCTCGTTGCGGCATACAAAAGTGAATCAGTTAATTTATAGCTTCTGTACCACTATTTATTGGATCTATAATAATACAGTTAGTCTGATCGTGGTCAGGATAATAATTCGATGGTCAATCGAACAAAGACAAAACTGGCCATGTCTACCTCGTTCGTGTAGACAGAAAGGATTGGTATTCTAAGAATCGAATTGGTAGCAAAAACTGGAAACAAAACAAATATTTTGACAAGAAGAACAATCTCGTTTAACGGAATCTTTTTTACAGCGAGATGAATTTGATAATTAAATTCTGAATTAATCGACTAACAACGTCACGTCATTTAAACACTACGAATCTGCAGTGGGACGATTACGATTACCCCCTTACCTACTAATCGTCCTGCCCACAACTTCAAAAGCTAGTAAATGACTTTAATTTGTTATCTTAAGATGTCTATGTCTAAAACAATATTATTCAGAACATGATGTGAGGAGTTAGTTATTTACAGAAAAACCTAAACTTTCTAACCTTACCCCAGAGACGGTTCGCGCTTCGACTTATGCTAGTTAAATCGAAAATATACCATGAGCTTTTCTTTACGATTGCGTCACGAAGTCTACACTGACACTAACAGCTGCTTTACTTTATAATAAAATCTGCAAACAACGAGTTCCTGCCAACTTATAATGAGCGCAATAACTCTTGGTATCTTCTATTCGCTGTAGTGGCGAATGTTTTGAAATTCACCTTCTTTCACCAACTTGCATTGGGTTCCTACCAAACAAGACTGTTAAGTACCTTAACACGGTTACCCGTTGGCGATGGGAATAGCACAAGTTACGTGTTACGATCCGATCCACTGACCACTTCGCGGCCATGCACGTGGTTACAGCCGTCTAATAGCTGCAAGCAGTTAACATGCACTGGCACCAACAACTTGTTACGATAACCGCACGTGCTAATGATTTTCCGTACGATCTACAGGGAGGCAAATTCAATCATGACAAACCAGTAATATTTATACATTTTCCATGCTCGTGTGGAGTAATATAAATTATTTTGAATTTACAATTTGTTATCTGGTACATCCCCTGGCAGCCAGTACGTGCGTTTGTGCTACAAGGGATTGTTGTAGAGGAATTTATTGTTACAGCTCCAACATTTACTGGCATCTGTAGTAATCGTTTTTAAGGATTTACACGCTGTATCACATATACTCGCGCCATTAGAAACCGCGTAGAATATAAATTTAACCCCTTTTCATTGTTAGTCGAAGGACAGCAGTTAAATCTTGCAGCGAACGCGGTTTTGACTCATAACCCTCAGGATAATTCATTTAAAATGAGAATATTATATTCGCAAACCCTTTACAATTTATGTCTGTTGCATCTCCTATAGCCAGCCATTTAAAAACGATTCTTCTAAAATATCCTCATTACAGTTAAACCACCCTTTTGCATATGAGTTGCTTCCAAATATATTCTATTACCAAATTCACTATATAGTTAAAATTACGGCAAAATCTAATAATTATCGAAAATCTGGCAATTCTGCGTATAAGACTGAAGGAATGGCCTACATTTCGAAGTCAACTGTGTTGATATAAAATGTTATTGCTTCGTTGAGATAATATTTCTTTTACTGTTGTATAACCCACAAGTGTATTCCATTCACAAGAAACTATTAGTTATAATTTAAAACTTGCTTGAACATAAAACATGCAACGTTGTTCCGTTTATTACCTGAGCAAATAAAAATGAAAATGCAATTTCTGCTCCGTCAATTTGATGTCTTTTATAGACCAGTGGTTTGCTTACGCATCCAAGACTTGTATTTCTTTAAGTGACAGTTTGATGCACATTTAAACAAATGGGAACTTAACACAGGCAAATTGATTTCAATCTCATTTCATTATTTATTTGCAATTGCAGTGTCTTTACAAGTTGTTAAACGGCAACGATAAAAATAATTAATAAAACACAATTTAAGCTGTAAGTATAAGAGACGAAAAGAATATAAAGTATTAACTAGGCGCAATAGCCCAGATACATCAGTATGCTCTGCACAGTAGGCCAGAACGAAAGACAATGAAATTTTGTGATGTCACACAGATCAAAATCGTCTTTTTTGATTAAAAAGATATTTTGTAAAAACGAGTGTCCCTCAATGTTACGAACTTTTGCACTGCGTTTTTAAAAGATGATTAAATTTTTCATTAAATGATTTAAACATAATATTTTTATAATGAAACGGAAGGTTTTTCAACAAAGAATTAATAATCATGCAGTTTATTCGAAATGTAGATCATAGTAGAACAATTTCACATCATAAACACAATTATATCTGTGCGTGAAGGTTATGAAGTCACGTTCGTAACGCGGGGTAGTTTTTTATGAGGTAAATGAACAGCCAAAAAAACAATTAAATAGCATAATGTTCTAACAAATATTCAATATTACTATTAATTTTTACACATATTATACATCCGATTTTTAAATAAATACAAAAATGTGTGAAATGTCACGATTCGTAACGTCACTATTCGTAACAAAAAATTATTAATCGACTTAATTGTTTACATTTTCATAAATGATTGATGTCACTAATGATGATTTATATTTATATATTGATGATTTATATCGTTTGTAAATCAATATTCTGATTTAGTTTTTACATAGAAAATACAAAAATATCGTTTCATAAAATAATGCTGATTTTTAACACTTTGTTAACAAATTAATATCTATTACTTCATTAATTCTCAAGGCATAGAAGAAAGAAAATGATTTCAGGTAAAAAGTTCAGCCAGAAATATTGCTGAAAGACTGAGGAGTATGGATAATATTCTACGCGAAGAACCAGAAAATGTAAATACACTTATTTGTATTAATTTACGAACTGTTCTTCTGTATAGTGAAACATAATTATTTATACGTCTTTTATAGTACACTTTATATACCATATGTAGTATTAAAAAGCTTTTCAATTCTTTATCAAAAAGTAATTCACTTACATATACACGTAAAACAGTTGGGTGTTTACATAAAGTGTTGTAAGTTTACAAGATTGTCATTGAAACCCCCCAAAAATGTTAAATCAACAATACTATTTTCTTAACTGAAAAATATATTTTTTCTATTTGCGTGTCCAAATGAAGCTATTTGGACATGCACAAAACAGATCTATTTAAACACTGAAAACAATTACAATTTATTTAATTATTAATATTTTATATATCATACCTTACCACGATTAGATTTTTATGCGGTTACAATTAGTAGGATTGTGTGTATCATTTCTGTTCCCTGAATTACCTAATACCAACCCATGCTGTTCAAAATTGATACATTTTGAATATTAATGAATTAAATTCTGTCGAGTTTTAAGTAAATTGCACTACAATCTATAAATTCATTCAATCTATTTTAAACATCCAACTGCGATTCTTAAGTGACGTTCCGCGCGCACTTCGCAAGTTTCTTCTGTCAATTCTGAAAAATCTAAAATGGACGATTGTGTTACCTTACAAAACAATATGGTGCTTTTTTATTTAGGCAATACTAGGTGCTAACTGTACTAGATGAAATATATTAATATATTAATTAATTTCCTTTAAAGTAGTGTCTGACACTTCACTCAACTAGTTCCGGAGGCTGTTTGTCTCAAGACTCTTAAGAACATCGTCATAACGGCAGGATATGTTCCTACTCCAGCTAGAATTATGGATGAAGCTAAATAGCTTCATCCATAATTCTAGCTGGATTCAAATGACAGTAACGATGTCTTAGTTAGAAATTACTCTTAGTATTTCTATTTATCGTTAATGCTCATTTTGGATAGAGGGCGATCGACTAAAAATACTGAGCCGCAGATACTGTTGTTTCTTGAAAAGAAGTAGTAGGTAATAGAAGTAGTAAATAATAACACATATTAGTGGCAATTATGTAATAAGAAAGAGTTCGGACCATCAAATAGAAGAAAAGCCTATATTTGGGATATGGACAATTGAAAAAAAATGAGTGAAAAAAATTACTATAAAGATCGTTTGAGTAAATATTAAAACGATATAAGGAAAAAAGAATAATATGGAAATCCTATTTATTGAAAATTTATTTCCACGAGAATTATCATTCTAGAAGATATGGTAGAAAGGGATGGAAAATACTAGGAGATGCCTACATCTAGAATACATAAAAAATAATTGCAAATATAAGCTCGGAAACATGAAATCTGTTAATTTTTCATTGTGGAGAAAAATTTAAAATATTGCCTTCTCGAATATAGACGAAAAACCGCAGGTTCATTCCAATGTGATGTTTGTCACGTTAAAAGTTTCCACTGGAGTGGAGTTCCCCCGAATGTAGCTACATTCTAGTCCGTGATATGAGGTACGAAGTATGTTTCGCCACCCGAATTCTTCTAAAAAAACAACAAGACAAACAATAGAAGAGAAAATGTGTCAGCAGAAAATAATGGAACGCTGCGATAACTGAAAAAGAGAACATGAAGCACTGTTGTGTAAATCAGTCGTAGATCATCGTCCCATAAATGTATCAATTCACGCTTTAATGCTTGGACAGAAATAATACAAAATACAATTTTTGCCAGCACAATCCCTTTGAGGATACAAAAAACAATCGATATGATTCTCACATTGGGTTTCCCCTGTAAATGCGCGATCACAACCTATTGCCTTCTTATTCATTGTTGATGTCAATTTTTTTTATTTTCACAAGAGTGATATACGTAACTAATCTTTTAAGCTGAGATTTTTTAATGTTACTAACATAAATACGACTACAAGAAGCCCATAGAGCCTTGTATGGAAAATCTGGCACATTTTTAGTATACTACGGAGTTTGGAGATCGTTTTTCTTTTCACGTCAAATAGCTTTGCAGGGCTAAGCAGCGGGCAGGCCTTGTAGGGTTCGAAAGTTTTGACTCGAATAAAACTGAACAATGTCAAGAACTAACCAATCGTTTAAATCTCTAGCTAGAATTAAGCGCTGCAACTAAGTTATTGAAAAACTTCGTAAATAATTCGTAAATAAGGGTTATCAACTAGTGTCAGACTAGTTTCTGAGAGCTCTGTCTTAGCTAGTTTTATCAAAAACAAAAGAATCTCTCATTAAAAGAAAATGCTTTTATCTTTTAAAATTACATAACCAATTCTGATTTTAAAATTACCAAAAGTATAAAACTAAAATGACAGAAATGTAGCCTTTAATTTCCTGATTTCAAAAATATACAGCGTTTTTGATTTATACGCAATACCATTGCACTGACATGGGGCTTGTTGTTCAAAAGCAAATTATATAGCCATTAGCATTTAGCGAAAATGCTTTTGGAATTAAATTATTATAATAAATTATAAATACTTTGCGCCGGAAAAACAGATATTTACTTCCTAATCATTCCGCTGCCAAAAATCAACAAAATTTCTAATTTTTTGAACCTCTTTCCGTTGCATTCATGTTAGATCATCTTTATCATCTGATGAAGAGGAATAAAGTACTTCTAATAAAAATAACGTATTATTGCATTTTAAGCTATCCACATGATCCATCAAAACAAACGAATATAACCAAAAATCAACTGATGCAGTAGCCAGCATGAGCTAATCGGCTTCGTACAAAACAAAGCAAAAAACTTACAAAACGTGCATATGTCGTACATCAGCTGTCTCTAAATCGAACACTTGGCAGTGAGTTAGTGTGAACCGAAAAGCGTAAATCGTAGCTAAAACTGTCAATTCTGCACGGTGCAGTTCAAACGTGATTTTCTCAACTTTTTTCAGTAAACTGAGAAGCCTTCAATGTTTTATAGTAAATGTATGCTATAATTACAGAGTAGATAAAATGATCAATATGCTCATTTAGAAGTCTGATGATCATGATCGATTCATAAATCTGTTCACCATTACATAACAATGTGCCGATAAGTGAAAGTATCACAAAATGTTATGGTCATCAGTAGGTGCTTAGTATGTTTTACTCGTGTAAATAAATATGTTCCAATTTAATGTTTTGACACTTAATTTGATTGTATTTTATTATCGCATTAATGTCAAAACATTATTACTATAGAAAATGCTCTTGCTTAGTGTTTAACGGAAGCAGAGATTCAAGAAAAATATGAAAATAAAATACCGATAAGTCTAAAATTAATTATTGATGTTATTTTAAACAATAAAAAACTATTTAACATAATTTATGCAATGTAAATAAAAATTAATTTGATAAGATTGATCCTTAGAGCCTCTATGGAAGCTTGGTTGCGTAAATCAGTGTTTTCTTTTAATTTGATTCTGATAAACGCTGAGCCGAACTTAAATTAAAATTATTTTAAATCCTAGGATGAGCGAATAATCCTGTTATTAATATCCGCTATAAAGATCATCGGTTCAGAAAAAGTGCAGTAGGCAATTAAAACTGATTTAGCGAACTTGTTCAAGATAACATTATCTATAATGAAGTTCTATTTAAAGCGATTCCCCAACATTCTAAAGATATGTACTTTGGCACTGAAACATATCTGTGAAAAAAATACACATTTTCAAGCCCATTGAGATTAACGTATTATTTTGAAAACAAAAATCAAAGTAGTCCAATATTTATAAACTTCCTCTTTGTAATAATTACCTCCAGTGATATGTCACAATCACAACGATATCAAAAGGTTAAGCAAATAGTTATATGTAGATGCCCAAGGTTTTGGCAGTCACCCGAATATCTAAATATACAAAGAAAAGTGTTCATTTGAAACCTGTGGGTTGCGTTGAAGCGTTAAGGCCACACAACGCAATCGGTATTGGCGTTGACAAAATATTAAGTTTGTTTGGTTTTCTTAAGCGTATTCGGTATATTAAGGTCAATAAAGATCCCATGCGTGTACATTTAACAGTCTTAATACCTACGATTAATTTCCCGAATCTTAGAGAAAGCACGGCATTAACACATCAATTGGCGGGCCAAGTTGAAATATCCGTCCAACTGAAGTTACAACAACCTTAATTAGTCAAAGACGACCGAAGAATAGTAATCAATCAAAAACGACGACGAAGATGTTGCCAGAAATTTCTTTTTTCAGAAACGTATTTGAAGTCATGCGAGTAGAACCGAACATGTTATTATGTCAGACGGGGCGGAATATTAAGTATTTCAAAAGACTTGTAACACGAAATTGAAATTAGCTGCTCCAAATCTTTCCAACATATCTTGACAATAACTTTCTCAGCGCTCCATAACGTGTTATCTAATATTCGACGAAAATTTTGGTTGCTTAATTTGGTTAAGAAAAATTTCCTGGTAGGTACTAAAATGAGTGTAGATATCTCTATTGAATTTTTTAATGAAAGAATCCCGTCTTGTTAAAATTAATTACTACACGGGTACGATGATGATGAAACACGAGTCTTTCCAAAAGTAATAATCACTTCATTCACTGTTATTGACGTACTTTTATATAGTGTGTCCCAACTATAACTATACCGGAGAAAGTATACACACTTAGCGAAATATTTTCAAAACAACTCAAGGGAGCCAAAAAAGTAACTTCTTTATAAATTAGTTTTCTAGAGACTCTTTTTCTTGAACCTCAACATGATCGACTCATGTTGACTCAGACTCATTGAGCTCTGTATTTGATGTGTTTTATAACAAAATATATCATTTGACAACTTGGACTGCATAGAGCCGAAGTCAAGGGTCATTTTTTTATCGAAGTTTTTATTGGGACAGACTGTATAAAGATGTTGCTTAAGAAATTTCTGATCTTAATCAAAAAAATCTTCTGAAATATACGGCAATCAAAGCTTACGTAAATATAATAGAAAGTTCTTAAAGGGAAGTTTACGATGAGGGCGGTGAATAAAAAAGCGGATGAAAAATTAATTTAGATATTCTAAGAAGTCATTAGTAGCAATTATACATGTGTATAAAAGAGAATAGAGCCATCAAATAGAACTGGGAACGGGTCCAAGCCTATTAATCTCTTTAATTACCGCATTCTTATAGGGAGTCAGTTTTTCTACAAGTTTTCACATAATCGGGCTGCCACATAGTGCGAAGGATACCTCTTCGTTCACGCCGTATGCCTTTCGCAAATAAAAGGCCTATTTTAGAAAGTATTCTACATCTCTTTAATAAATAATCTTTATTTTGTTGCACTGAAGATAGCTGTACTTACAAAGTTGTTTCTAGACTTTACGACTTGGACAAAATGACTAAATAAATTAAAATCGTACATACGAGCATAAAAGCATGTATACTGACTGAGCAATAATGTAGGTAAGGTTTCTAATATATCTTGTAGTTTATTTAGAATAATTTGCTGCTAGACAGGAACAAGATGCACAAAACGAATAAAGTTATAGCCCGAATTCTCTAACAATGAATTATACGTGTTTCGAGAATTAATCCCTTAAATATTACGAATAACCATGCATCTTCTACAGTGATGCACTCAGTAGTAGTTGCCCTTCGGCCTTTTCTTGAATTATTGTTTAGATACTCCACACGCAACCACTTTATCATTTTATATCCAAAGCGCCCGCTGTATTACTAGACAGAGTAGTTTCAGTTTAGTTGTAAAATTACTAGTTACTTAGACAACAGAGCTCATTATTATGTACCCGGATCAAATTAGCGCAAATCAAAATATTCTCAAATAAATAAATCTTGCTTGCTGTATCAGGAAATTCCTCAAGGATAAATCGATAAATAACATTTTAGATATCCCAGAGATGAGATATTTGAGGTAATACTTTAACCATCTTGTATTTTCATATACATATCTTTCAGCGTTCAGGAACTAACATTCGTATAGTACTTCAAAGAGCGTCTTGACGTAAATATATATCTTAATTTATTAGAAAACATGTTTCTATGCTTCCTTTGAATTTTATATTACTGCATTACATTCAAGCAAATACCAAAATTACTTATTGCTCTAAACAGTCTAATAAATCTAATCTATCCTTTTGGAGACGGCTCATGTTTTAGGATTACACGCTCACAGTTTTCGCAAAAAATGGTAATTTTAGCCCAAACTGACTGACAAGATGTAGCTAAAAACAATAAACTTGTTTTATCTTCATACAAAATTGTACTATAAATCAATAGTTTATAGATCAGTCATTATCTCAGGAAGTAACTGAAGATGAGCATAGCAAGAGAGCAAAGAAGAAACTATGAAGGTGGAACCAGATTAGAGCACGCAATAGAACAAACTGAATATATAAATCGAAAATGAAAATATACTGGGTGTAACTAATATAACTAGAAACCTCGTAATGGAGGATAGCTGTAATGATGTAGAACATATTTTTCTTATCAAATGCACAGTGGGCCAGATTACACATCTAGGAGGAAAAAATTAAAGCATCACATAAACATTAATTTCTCACACTTAATACTTGGCAATATTTATACTATTTTCATATATAATAGAAATATGCAGAGTGTCCCAATAGTTACTATGAAGTATCACTTTACAGTTCTTCGAATACCAGATGTTGGAAATGTTCTTGGATATACTTGATTAAGAAGCATGCTCAGAGATGTTCTCAAACTCTTGAGGAACACTTGCGTGCCAATTATTTCAAATTAAAAAGGTAATAGCCTAGGAGATTTATAGGCCTCTTTTGTGTTTTATTGCTCAGGTTGGTGTTGTTTGGCAGATTCTCTTGTCTCTTTGTCCAACGGCTCGCAAAGACATTTAAGTGGCTGCGCGTAGTTCTTCTATCATATGCTCTTCCACAGGAGATTTCAAAAGCTTTTGTCATGTATACATGCAACACTCTCTTCATAACTTGATCGAGGTCTTCCAACACCTGACACGGAAGGAGTCGGCACTTATTTTTCTTTCATGATTGTAAAGATATTTTTAGGAAAAGTAACTTCTTTCTCCCATCAATCTTCATACTTTTCAAGAAACCTAGATTTTGATACGCTTGCATTGTTTACACTTTTTTACAAAATCCAGCACTAATCCGTTTTTTAATCTTAGATACAACTTCTTTAGTACTTTCTTGCAAACCACATTTCTCTATAATATAATCATATAATGTTTAAATATTCGTGTTTTACGCCTAAGCATTTCCTATAGTTCACGATGTTTTGTAGATCTGTGGTCAATTTCGGTTGACCAAATTGACTGGTTGTCTGGTTATTTCGTATTTTTAATTTAATGTGAGTACAATGGACGTACTTAAAATTTAAAATGCGATTTTCTCGAAAACTAGCAGAAAGCGATCACATGTTGATAAGCAAAATCTGTTTTAAATCATTACAGATACCCCCATTACAAGATTTATAGTTATATTAGTTACACTCTGTATATTCAGTTGTATCTTGCTGGTCCAAGTTATGCGCCTATTGTATCCATTATTATAAAATACTGAACAACCTAGAACACAATTAAATTCAAAAAATCTTTCATGGGCGGAACTGCTAGAATGGTAGTGTGGTACAGCCCAACTAATTAGGTATCTAGTCGATTTTTATGCCATTAAATATATTGAATTCAAAATACACAAGTACTAAAATAATATAGACTCGATGGCAGTTTGCAGAACTAAAATATCAGCAGCTTTAGTGTATATACTTTAAAATTAGGAGTAATAAAAGTACAAAAAATTTCTCAGAATTTGTTAAAACCGTTTTCTAAAACTCGAACCATAGTTAATCTTACATTGAAACATATCTATTAGCATAAAATAATGTTTCGAACTGAATAGCAAGGTAACTGTTAGGTTAAGCATTGTGACTTGCTAATGATACTTGCAAACCGCACGTCTCCAACTTTCCAATCCGATACTTCTAGGCTAAATTTACCTTACAAACATGAAAGCTATTTAAACAAGGTATCATGTAACAACAATAACCTTACGGCACACACAAAATGAGGTGTAAGTAACGTGATTTAAACAAATTAATGGCAACTACTAATAATGATTGCGGTTAACTTAAACCACTGATTAAGTCAAAAATGCTAGTTCTATTTCCATTATGTAATTATATTGTAAAGAATGAACGAAGAATGCGACGACAAAAAAAACAAAAAATGATTGAAAAACGACAGTTAACTTCCCTTTTCATGTTATGTTTGAAAATAATAAATATTTATTTATAAAATAAAATAAAAGCAGCAAATAACCTGTTCTTGAAAGTTGGTCACACATCAGAATATTTGCCAACAAACATGGAGACTTGTGGTTTAGAACAGTAGTAGATCAATTTTTTAATTTAAGATCTGATAGTCAATCTTCTTTGTTGATAAAAGAGTTAGGATACCTATCAAATGTTTAATATGAATTAAATTTTTCATATGGTAGGACAATTGAAGAAATACATAAATTATACAGCTTATTAACTGCAGACTGCTCAACTTCACCAAGGCGATAAATTTTCGAAGTTGAAACATATGTATACATATGTAGGGTGATGATAATAAGTGTCTGCTATAATTATTTGTGAATATGCCACTTAATTGAAGTATCAACAGATTAATTGCTTCTTTAGAATGATTTATGAAAAGAGCAACTTAGGTTTTTTAAATAGTCGAATGCCATTGATGAGTAGTTAGAAGTTCTTAGAGACAAAAAAAACCCTAACTTATAAAAAGTCGGGACTTGTGTCAAAGTCAAACGATAAGTGTCTCTATTCTTTATTATTATTTTATTAATCTTTGTAGAAATTATTTCTATGTTCCAATCCATGCTATTGATTCTAAGGTATGAGCATCATTTTCTGCCGTTCTTATTTAAAAAAAAAAGGTTCAATTTGGAATGCAAATACACAATAAGGTACTACTAGACAAGTTGTAACTAATATGTACAAACCTCGTAATTGGGGGGATAGCTGTAATGATTTAGAATATATTTTCCTTATCAATGTGGTAAATTCCTGCTAGTTTTCGAGAAAATTGCTGACAAATTTAACCTATATTTTTCCCGAAAAAATTGTAACTCTGAGAAGAAGTGATATAAGATGAGAATATACAGGGTGCCCTATATAGAAAAATTAAGCTTCTGTATGCTTAGCCCACCAATAAGTTTTCCACTTCAGGTGTTCTGTGTATTCAAGGCATACACAAACAGTCAAAAGCTAGTCAACACTTAACAAAATTAAATATTCTGTTTAACCCATGTAAGTATTTCTAAGTAAATTTTTCTCATTGCCGTGGAAACTTAGTGATATAGATGTTCGAATGCGTCATTTACCTTCAGAATCACCATTTTTCATGACAGAGATACTAAAAACAATTTCCGACAAATAGAATCTTGCAAAGTTATTAAATAAGACTACCTTATCAGTTATACTTATCATGGCAGACATAAATAAATTGCCAAAACTGTACAACATTACCCCAACTGTAATAATACAAAGTTTGACATTTTACTTTATTATCTTTCCTTAACAGAGTACAGCTTTAAAACAAGTTTCCAAGCAGTAAAACGTTCGAGAATTTTCATTTCCTTTAAAAACGGCAGTAAAGATAGATGAGACCGTGTTAATAAAAAAGTTTTTCTAGATACCCAGAAAGAATGGTGTAAGTACGTGATTTATGTTTCCTAATTTCTCCGGAGGAAGGCAGTGGTGGTGACACGTTAAAACAGCTGAAATAAAAGTTTATTTATTTTTCATTAGCGCCTAGATATGTTTAACAAAAAGTGGGTTTATAAAAGCAGTTTTTTCCATAATCAAAATTGAACATACATATAGTTCTAACTCCACGTGTGAAAAGTTTATCTGAAATTATTATCAATAACAAAAATTATGATATTGGATAATAATTTAATTTTTGAACAATCGGTTTTATAAATTATAAAGGTTAATGACAGGGAATCATGTAATTATTATTAGAATTCATTCAACAACAATGGCATTCAATAATGTTATCTTATTCACTCCAAACATTAAATAGTGAAACTGAAACAGTAACTATCAATAGTATAATATCTATAGCTCAATAATCAGATATTAACTATGTAATCTTATACCTATTTCTAATTGTAAGATCGAACGAGTGAGTTAGATGAGTTAGCAATCCCTAAAGATGTTGAAGTTTGAATAAGCGATTCTGAATTTTGATAGAAGTATGTCAAACAAATAGTGAAGCATGTAAGGCATCCACTGCAAAAATAACACTTACCCAGACAACTACAAGTGGAGATAATCAATAGCAGATGATAACATTTTTTATATTAAATTGTTTAAAAAAGATAATACTAATACAACCACAACAAAAAAAAACGAAAGAAATCTTTGTAGAATGAGATTTTTAGGAAAGCCCTTGCCATGTGACTACAGTGCTACAGTATTTTTGTTTCCACCAATGGACCTACTAATAAGTATCCAAAGGACCTTCAGGAAAGGCAGATAACACAGAAAAAATTATAAGAATTAAACTGTGTTAATCTTTGCATGATCAGATGATCAAAGATCAAGAAACAGTAAAGCTTGATTTAACCAATTTTTTCAAGAGATTGTAGAAACGATATCAATTTAATTGTTATATTAAAAGCTGATGTTAATGTTCAACGTATCATTATAATGGTCAAATCAAACAAATTCGTAAACGTAAACTACTTCAATAAAATGTGCACACTATTTTGTATAATGTCGCGTTTTATCAATATTGTGAGATTGTTGGTAAAATATTGTGGATTTTAGAGATTGTCGGAAATATTACTCAGATTGTCAGTATTGTAAGAAAATTGTTAATACTTTGTGTACATTTTCAAGATTATTAAGTTTTCTATAATATTGTTAGACCGTTACAATCTGAAGGGCAGTATTGCAGCTTTTAAACTCTACAATATTGTTGTCATACTGTGGATTTCAGAGATTGTCGGAAATATTAGTCAGGTTGTCAATATTGTACGAAAATTGTTATTCCTTTGTGTATATTTTCAAGATTGTTAAGTTTTCTATAATATTGTTAGATTGTTACAATCTGGAGGGCAGTATTGCAGATTTTAAACTCTACAATATTGCAGGATTGTCTCAAAGGATTGTGTAATTGTCAATATTGTTGAGAATGAAGGAAGATTGTGAGATATTGTCCAAATTGTTAAAGGCATTGTGGGTATATAATGTTGGGTTTTATCAATATTGTGAGATTGTTGGTAAGATATTGTGGATTTCAGATATTGTCGGAAATATTACTGAGATTGTCAGTATTGTAAGAAAATTGTTAATACTTTGTGTACATTTTCAAGATTGTTAAGTTTTCTATAATATTGCTAAATTGTTATAATCTGAAGAGCAGTATTTCAGCTTTTAAACTAACTCACAATATTGCTGTCATATTGTATAATATTTGCAGGATTGTCACAAATTATTGTGTGAATGTCAATATTGTTGAGAATGAAGGAAGATTGTGAGATATTGTCGGAATTGTTCAGGGTATTGTGGATGCATAATGTTGTATTTATGAGATTGCTGGTAAAATATTGTGGATTTCAGAGATTGTCGGAAATATTACTCAGATTGTCAGTATTGTAAAGAAATGATTAATACTTTGTGTATATTTTCAAGATTGTTAAGTCTTCTATAATATTGTTAGATTGTTACAATCTGGAGGGCAGTATTGCAGCTTTTAAACTCTACAATATTATTGTCATATTGTACATTGCAGGATTGTCACCAAGTATTGTGTGATTGTCAATATTGTTGAGAATGAAGGAAGACTGCGAGATGTTGTTCGAATTTTTCAAGGTATTGTTGGATTGTTAAATTTTGTCTTGTCAGAGTACATCATATTGTCAAACTGGTTTATCTCTCGTTTAAATGCAAAACATAGCCGAGGAGTGACAATAGGATAGCTGGTACATTTGTCAGATATGTTTATATTATCAATCATTTGCTCACAATCAAGTTTTCCAGATGATGTAAGTCACAGTTAGAATATGTCGAACTTTAGGTAGATAGGTAATTTGGTAATTTCCTATTCTATAAATCACTTTTATAACATATCATCATAGACTAGGCCTATATCATCTCGGAACATTTAATGGTCATTGGGCAAGTTTTTTATCTTCTTCAGAGAGGATAATTTTGTATAAGATGGTTAACAAATAATATAATTTAAAAAAAGTAGTTTGAAATACTGTTATCTTACAACAGAACTTGGTAACTTTAGATACGTGTGATCTGTGAAGACAATTTATTTTTAAGTTCTTAATATTTTCTATTTTTATTAGGATTATTTATTCTCTATTTTGTGTTCGAGACTTTATTGACAAACTGCATAAAGATTCCAATAATCGTTTGGAATAATTCCCAATAATATAAAAGAATGTATTTAAATACCACTCTACATGTTTATAACCCTACTTACAAGTTAATTATGAAAATGATCTCTTGTAAAAGATATAACTGGCTCTAAAAGTATAAATTGAATTATTTATCGTAGTTAAGTAACTGTATTTTATACGACGACATCTTTGTATTTGCTAAATTAATTTTAAAGCACAATCACTACGGAGGACTCTTATAGTAAATCCTTTAGAAACAGTGGAGATTAAAAACTTAACCAAAAGTTAAGATTAATGAAATGATAGTAAGGGGTTGAAGGGGGATGAAGTAAAGGGTTATTCACTCTTCCTATTAAAAGCGATAATTAAGTTCTCTCATTTTTATTTATTACCCTTTTTATCTCTTTATCTTTTTTAATTTTCGAGTTTTGCTAGTGTGTTCGCTGAATTTACAACTATTGCTTTGCTGCCATACATACATATATATCATTAGCTACGGTAGTACATTGCGTCCGGTTTTAATAACTTTTGATTGACGGTCTACTATACGTCCATATTGAATTGTAGCGGATTTAAGTAAAAGTCTTATACAATTTAGGTCAACATTCTTTCTGACTTTTTCTGATTTTTTCTCTAGGATCCACTATCTTAATAACTGTAAAAACCAGTATCGCGGTTAGATCGCAAGAATTTTTTGCTGCTATCAACTTCAGAATTTTAAATGTTTTCACTCGTCTCGCCAAAATATCATAAAAAATAACTAGGGAATATGACACATACAAAATTAATAATCACTTATTAACGTACGATATCATTGCATCTGATTCATGATACTAAATCTGTTTGCTTGGCAGTAATCTTTAAGAGTATTTCGTAAATCATACATAATTCATCTTTCTTATCCTCTTTATCTTCACAAGATGTATAATATTAAATATGAATTCCTTAGTTTCGTAGTGAGCAAAGAAATCGGAGGACTAACTATTTATTGACTGAAATTTTTGCTTGCTACCATGAATGAATGTATTGTTCTTAATCAATTTTTGATCGCATAAGTAACTTGTTTTTAAAGAACCGTTAGTACTTACGCTTTAGTTGTGCCAAGCTTTTTGTAATTTTAATATTTTAATTACTAGTATTAAAGTCTGTTTAATGGTCATTAAGAACGAGTTTTTCCTGCGTTTAAATTTTGTCTTCCAAGAAAGTACGTTTTTAACCTTTTGCTAAAAGGTGCCCACCATTTACTAATTTACCACCATGATTGAAGGAAGCAATGTGCGAAACTTAAGAAAGTTTGAGAATGTTTCCTAAACATAGGAAATACGATCCTGAGTCTGTTTTGAAATCGAGATTATCTGAATGGTATTTACCATAGCTATAGATGAGGTCTATTGATATTTTAAAATCTCTAGGGTCCCTATTAAAAACCAATGAACCTAAGTAACACATATTTAAATAGTTTTTTTAAATATTGCTTTAAGTTTTTCTGGTAGTTCAGCTATTTGGAGCAAATATCCGTGTTGTAATTGGTGTGGTACGTGCATTAGACCTGTAGATACTAAATAAGCATTTATAGTCAAAAGTTGCTTGTTCTAAACATTTACAATCATTACAATTCAATATAGGTATAAGGCAATGCATTTAGAAATGCATTCGATTTTTAAATTTACTCGCTATTTTATTCTACAACAAAAACTCTGGAAGCCTTAAGAACAGTTGAGAAATCTGGTAACATTTCTCCTTCGATAACTCCTTTAACAGGTAGGACAGTACCTTTTTGTTGCACATAATAACATGCAATGTAACATGTAGTTAATACCCACCAGACAACTGAGACAATCTTGCAGAGTGCAGAAAACAATGAAATGATATGTCCCGAGTCGGACACGACCGTAACCGAATAACCACCGATTGAGCACATGTGTGATAGAAAGCTAACAAAATATATTTGCAACGGAAACTCATTAGTTCGTTCCTACAACATAAATTAATATATAATTACAACACTTTGTTCTACCAACAAAAACTAATTCAGCAAATGAGAATTTATTATAAAAGATTATTCATTTCTTAGTGTGTGATCATTATCTTTCATGAACAAGGTTAAGCGATATATCTATTAGCAGCAATTAATATACCAGTTGATCTTCTTCATGAGAGATGATGATGAGATAATTATGCTTTAGAATATGAGACACTCAACGAACTGTCTTGGAATGTTCCATGTACATTAGAGCAGATTCCACCATAGCACAACTAGTGTATTAATGATCTATTCTCATTCTATAAAAAAATTCAAATTCTAGCCTCCAATAGGTTGTGGGTTACGCCTAAGTTGCAACTTGCGCCTAAAGATTTACGACCAGCAATCACAAATTTGACAAATTTGACATCGTGATGAGTTAATTGTTCATATAACAGGAAAAAGAAAGAAGAAATAGCTATTTGGGAAAAGCTTATGTATTAAAGAAGATAACCAAAAATAGTCTTCGTAGTTGTACTGATTGATGATATTTAAATGATTTCGTGAAAAAGAGTGTATAGGCCAAAAGCTTCCCAAAATTTAACAGCTAACGATCCATATCGCTGGCTATTTAGAGGTTTAATGCAAGTACAATCAGAAATTCCGAAATATGGAATACAGTTTTTATTCATTTTCTCATCTCATCTTCTCAAGTATCATGCAAGCTTGGCAAGTAAAATGACTGATCTATCAAATGCGAGTACAGTCTACAATAGTGTATTATTCTAAGCATGAGCCTTAGACATAAATAGTATATTCATAAAAAAAGTAAAACTAACGTGTTATTAGTAATAAGCCTTGTCAGTTACAACTGACATAAACAATTACCCGTATAGTTGCATCAAAGAGACCGCAATAGTCTGAAGAAGAAATAAAAAAGATAATATCTGTGTATTTTTACAAGTGGTGGTTTCATTCAGTAGTAAAAGCGCAAACCACTATCCGTTAAAAATATACAGATAGTAATTGCACTGGTGTTTATTTTTCGACATTAAAATTTACACAAAGGAAACCGAAATCTATATGAAAATTATTTTGCAGTTATGATATGCAGACATATGACTCATATGAGCACACGCTTCTTTACATCAAATTGCGCGATCAAGTTGCAAGTCTTCATCTTTTATCTTCTTGAATCTTATGGGAGGGGTGTGTATGATTTTGCAAGTTGCCCCCTCCCCTCTATATTCACCTGATTAGGTTTTTCACACAGTTCCACCAAAATAATCATACATGATCAATTTTACTCGATGCCTACGATTAATTAAATAAAAGATTTATAATGAAATAAATAAAGATTATTAAAAGTTTCACAGTTTTATTAAAATATACCTGACAATATTGTTTCGACAGCTATGCTGTCATTATCAAAGGTAATATAATTATAAACAAACACGTCGCTAAGGTAGATACAAAATAGGTAACTAGATAAAATAATAATAATAAAAATTAATAATAAAAATCATAATTAAACATCTAATACTTCCAGTAACGGAGAATTACTGAGCTCAAGTTGTTCATTCATTAAAGGTACCCTGAGTTTGTGTTTGTATATCTCAAAGGCTTCTAAAATGTCTAATTTGCGTTTGTTATTACAAAAATGTAGGAATTTAATATTATTTTGAGGAGTCATTGTGTGATTTTGTTCTAAAAGGTGTTTGGCGTAATTCGATTTTTCAGGATGTTTATTTTTGTAATGACGTACGTGTTCTTTATATCTTATGTCAAAATTTCGAAGTGTTTGTCCAATATATACCGAACTACAAAAAGAACAATTTAAACGGTAAATGCCCGATTTCATGATATCATGTGTTCTGTCTTTAGCATTAAATAAAAATGAAAAAGTGTTAGTGTTGGTTTTAAATGTTATTTTATAATTGTTGGTTTTTCTTAGTATATGTGCAATTTTTTCTGATATTTTGCCAAAATATGGTATAGATATGTAATTTGTGTCTTCTGTTTGATTGTCAATGGGATATATTCTTTTGATAGCTAACCTATAATCTTTTTGTTTAATTAAAGTGTCAATCATGTTCGGATTATAATGATTTGCATGTGCTAGTTGTTTAATGGTTGATATCTCTTTGCTAAAATCTGATTTTGTTAGTGTAATATTTAAAGCTCTGTGTACTAATGATCTGTATGCTGCTATTTTATGTGTATTGTGGTGACAAGATTCATTTGGTATTGTTATATCTGTTTGTGTTATTTAACACAAACAGATATAACAATACCAAATGAATCTTGTCACCACAATACACATAAAATAGCAGCATACAGATCATTAGTACACAGAGCTTTAAATATTCCACTAACAAAATCAGATTTTAGCAAAGAGATATCAACCATTAAACAACTAGCACATGCAAATCATTATAATCCGAACATGATTGACACTTTAATTAAACAAAAAGATTATAGGTTAGCTATCAAAAGAATATATCCCATTGACAATCAAACAGAAGACACAAATTACATATCTATACCATATTTTGGCAAAATATCAGAAAAAATTGCACATATACTAAGAAAAACCAACAATTATAAAATAACATTTAAAACCAACACTAACACTTTTTCATTTTTATTTAATGCTAAAGACAGAACACATGATATCATGAAATCGGGCATTTACCGTTTAAATTGTTCTTTTTGTAGTTCGGTATATATTGGACAAACACTTCGAAATTTTGACATAAGATATAAAGAACACGTACGTCATTACAAAAATAAACATCCTGAAAAATCGAATTACGCCAAACACCTTTTAGAACAAAATCACACAATGACTCCTCAAAATAATATTAAATTCCTACATTTTTGTAATAACAAACGCAAATTAGACATTTTAGAAGCCTTTGAGATATACAAACACAAACTCAGGGTACCTTTAATGAATGAACAACTTGAGCTCAGTAATTCTCCGTTACTGGAAGTATTAGATGTTTAATTATGATTTTTATTATTAATTTTTATTATTATTATTTTATCTAGTTACCTATTTTGTATCTACCTTAGCGACGTGTTTGTTTATAATTATATTACCTTTGATAATGACAGCATAGCTGTCGAAACAATATTGTCAGGTATATTTTAATAAAACTGTGAAACTTTTAATAATCTTTATTTATTTCATGATTATGGAGTTCCACAAAATAAGGCTGGAAACAATAAACAAAAAAAAGATTTATACTTATAGTACCGAGTGAGTATTTAAAAAATGGCTTTTAACGTTTTAACATGTTACTTCATTCACACCATTATAAATTATGAAAGGTAGAAAGCATAACCGAATGAAATAGTGAAGAAAAATACCAGTACAACGTGTCAAGATTGTACAAAAACCAAAACAAGCACTGAGATTATTTGATAATACCACCCAAACTTTGGTTCTTAATTAAGTTTTATCTAGTTTAGTGGTTCTTGATCTTTTACGATATTATATTTAACAAAGTATGACTTAACAAATTTGTTAAAGTTTAATATTGACCTTTCAGGAAATTCGCGGTAAAATTTTAGCAAAGCAGCCGCAGGTTCTAAAATTCAAATTAATTAGTTTGCATTCTGCAACGTGTGTTGTGTGTCTAGAAAACAATAAACAAGAAACACGAATCACGGAGGGTAACCACACGAGATCTTTTTCGTATTTAATTACACCGTAGGTAAATGTTTTTGCACATGCCAGTGATCTAACAAGGATATGACAGTTTTCCATTCGACACGGGTTTTTGTAAAAGAATCCGCTGAATAACTAGCGCCGTTATTGGCACTACTAGGGCCCTTACCTTAGACGCTTCGCTAGAAGAGTTAATTTTGATGACATGTGACTGATGTCCGTTTTACTAACGGCATTGTCCAAGCAAGCGGGCGTCCCAGACATCTTATTGGTATCAAATCATCTCGGCTACCTTTTTAGTCACAACACATTTGGGTTTCAATGCCGCTCTGTTACATCATCAATATTTAATGACACAAATATATCTTCCGATTTATTACTAGTATAGTAAACGAAAACGAAACATATCATCATTATTGAATATCATTTTAGAAAGTTCTACGCTCCAGTAGGACATGTCAGCCTCATAAATCTTTTATTCCGAAACACACCTTTCGGCTCTTTCATATAAATTTTTCAAGAGGTACCATATCATAGGTATATACTCTTCATTTATTACCAAAGTGCAGATTAATAATAAAGCCCGCGTAAGCCTCTATAAGTAAGCGTTTAACGTTTTTTCCTTTCATAAAACACTCATCACGGTTCCAGACAAGAAAACAAAAGAAGCAATCAGTCGTGAATGCTATGGTATAGCAAAGAGAAATTAATTTAAGTATTGAAAATGGTCACTCAAAGAATGAAAAATGATTTAGTTCTTAACCTCGCCATCTATTAAATGTGGGAAGAAGTAATAAAAGCTGGCGAACTTGAAATATGCTCTTTAATTATTTCAAAAACAAAAAAGTTAATTAAATATAACAATTGAGCCGCAGGTAAAAGTAGAAACTCTTTGAAGTACTTTCTTTTTATAGTCTCATTTTTTTTTGTTTTTGACTTGCAAGCTTGAGAGGTTTCAAGCTCAACAACAGGAAATTAAATAATGTATATTAATTTTTGTTTTTACGAAATTATGAAATAAGGAACAAACCAAAAAAATGAAGTACGCTCGTCTAAACATCACTAAATATACATTACTTAATACAATAAATTATAAACCTTGTAAATGGCTTAGATGTAAACAGAATGGAATTTTTGGTACGTAAATTTTGCTGAAGATTAAACACAATTCTCGCCTGAAAAATTCATTAAACGTTTCCGGAAATGCGGAAGTTTTCATTAAGTTAACTCGATATTGTTAAACGGCTTGCAAAATGATTAGGGATTGTACATGTTCAAGTGATTCAATAGAAATTGGCCCAATGAAGAAATACTTAGAAAGTTTAATAATCCAACCATGTCAGCTATTTTTTTCTAAATTTTCGTAGAAATCACTGTTATTTCTCTAACTGTAGCAAATGCCCAAAAAGACTTGCTGTAACATTATATTCAAGGCGATCTCAATTCAAATGCTATCAAAAATTCCTAAAAATGGTCGTAGTGGATAGGAAGAAAGGTGGAAAACACCTTTTAGTATGTACTTCTAAGTTCTAAAGTTCAAGGTTTTTAACCATAACTCGGTTAAGATAAGGTGATTGAACTGGATGTGTAATAGAAACACATAGCAGATAGATCTCTGATCTACCGTCCAGAAAGGTATTTTCTAGCAAAACATTTTAATGTTAATACAGCTAAGAAATGCTTAAATAAATACTTTGATCTACCATCATTTTCGATCGGCTCAGTGTAGCAAATCTTGGCTTGCACCATTTTTTTGCACCAAAGGATTATTTTTTTCTCAGTCCATACATATTATTGAAGTGTAATCCAACAAGAAAGAGTCTATTACATAAAAGTATTCTGTTGTGAAATTCTCGATCTACATATTCTGTACATGTTTCATTCATATCCTGTTTGCCTCATTCTTGGAAACAAATTTATACCTAGTTAAATATGTAAATCTCTTGATCTCAAAACTTCTCAGAACATGGTTCATTCTTTCGCTGTGCCCTGCAAATAGCCCAAGAATTACTTGGTTGATCAGACCTAGATTTGGTATTTTTGAACATTGCACATCCAAATGTATTATATTCCCTATTTTCCAATAATTATTTTAACTGCTTACACTTTAAATAGAACTCCCTTTATATCTTCGCAACCTACAAATCATATCTAGACGTTGAATACAACCATGCCCTATTGCCTATTTAGACCTAAATTTACTACGCTATTAACCTGGTTTTTATCAGATTTTGATTAGTATTCTATCGAAAAATTATTATTATCTGACAGAATTTTATACAAAAACTCATGAAAACGACTACAACTAGTGGAATGGTAGTAGTCTCAATGTTGTCAGTGTATATGTCGTTCTGTTATTGGAGAACGGTCTAGTAAGGCGTGTATTCTAAAATGTGATCTAAAACCGAAGAGTATATTTTTCGCAAATTAAGTAAAGCATTAACAACTCATAGTATTGTTTTTTCACTCAATTTATTACATTTACTATCTTATTGACACAAACGACACAATTGAATACCGCAATAATAAGGTAATTTCAAGAAGTTTCTCATTTAACTAAGAAAATCTATATTTGATCCATGCTACCATGCCACCAAGACTATGATCCATGCTTTTTGACAATTTTGCATATGTAAGGAGAAAAGCTTATATCTGTATAGTTTCTAATATTGAATCCGTCGTAGGCACTAGGTGAAGTAATAAGTAAATAAAAACATTTGGCTAAGTTTCACAAATAGGTATCAGTGTTCAGTCTTCTGTCGATGGTGTAAAAACCAAAATCGTGATTAAGCTAATAAAATATACCTATTTGTGAAACTTAGTCAAGTGTTTTATTTACTGTATAATTTATGATGCTGATTCTTCTTAACTACGCCGCAGACTGGAACGTTCTTGTTGTAGTGAAAACCTTCGAATTTGCTCAAGCTTAGTATGGTACGGTATAGTATATAATTTTCGGCCAAAACCCATTTTTGTGAAATTTTGTTAAAAATAATGAATTATATAGGAGAAGATGTACTAAATCATAAAAATAACTTTTCGTTATAACTAACGCTGGGTGGTAAAATAATGTATTACTAACTATTTTCATAATTTTCATAATTGCAAATATGTACCATCCTATACTTTTCTATTTATTTCAAATCGTACTATATCTTTATTATATATTTTTGTATTGTATCACTTCTCTGATTTCAAAAATGTACCATGTACAGGTAGTACACTGTTGTACAGTCGTAAAGACCTTATAGAGTATAGGTATACATATATTTCGAAGAAACGTTTCGTTATATGTATTTGGCTATTATATTTCAATTTATATTTAGGCGTCATAATGTAAAATCAAAATCATAGAAAGCCTCGTATACGCATTTTTACGTATTACTTACTAGTAACTTCTAGAATCTTATCCCAAGACACTGAGCCTTCAAATCGTAGTAAAGAACCAAACTTATCATTTCTTACTCTTGAAGTACATGCATTGTGTTTTCATTCATTCATTCATGTGTCTCGGTACATTTTTTCTGTGGAGACAGCCAGCGCTACCTAGCGCTGGATGACCCAAACCCTATTGAACTACGCGATGTAAGAGAGAAAGGTGAGGATCCGAGCTTGAATTCTTTTTTCGTATTTCAACAAAAGCAACAAGTGGCGTGCAATCACCACGCTTTGCTTATTCCACTTTGGACTTTGGAGGAAAGTGACACGAGTTTTGCAAAGTGAAGTGATACGAGTTTTGAAAAATACATAAGAACAGCAGTGTTTTAAGAGTGCGTTAGTTACTAAAGCTTACCCATTAGGGTAAGCAGTTGGAACCTAGTTACTATTAATTATATTAGAGTTTTCTATACCACACATAGAATTTCAATAGTGGGTAATGTCAAAATCTAAAGTAGCACCACAGCATGCTATGTATCTTTAATGCAGCCTCAGGCAGAATGAGATCCGTTGATTTCCAGTATGTCTGTTTCAGTACTACTTTACATCATGTTTGTTTCACTATGTTTTGTCATATGTTGTTTTAATTCTAATAGAAACAAAAACTATGTATCTGATATTTAGAATAATGTAAACGAGTTAGGTATATAGTATCAAAAAACACACACACAAAAAGACAACTGATGATAAGACATCGTGTAATATGGGCAAATAGTGCTAATAGTATAGGAAACACAATAAAATAAAAGCAAAGTTTGGATTTGCTATCGAACATTTATAAATCCTTCCTTGCTTAGGTCTATCATGTCATAAACATATGCATGCAGTTATAATTTAGAACACATAAATGCTTAATTGGCCTAACTGCCCCAAATTATAATAAATAATATTCTAGTGTAGGTAATTTGCAGTTCTAATTATATTGATTTAAGGTACCTATAGTTTAGTTATTCAATAAAACTATATAATTATCTTCCGTAATAGCTGAGCGTTTTATTAACTAGCAGTTAAGTCTAAAAAGCTGTCTTGAATCTTAAAAAACAGAACTGGTAATCAATGATAAAAAATAATAATTTGCAAGATCGCCTATAATAATAAATTGATTATTTTTCCCCTGACAGGGATTTAATTTATTGCTTGGGTGTTTAAGCAATCTTGAATAATTTTTTAATAATAAATGTTTTCTAAATCGCCAATTGATACGAGAAACTTTTAAATACGAAACGAGTTTATAGAGAATTTGCATGTGAAAACTTTTTGCTTTAGTAATTTCTTTTATCGCTCGAGGATCGCTGCTCGGTTAACACACCGTGTGAAGACAAGAAACATTTCGTTCATCTCTGTCAACATTTGGGATATACAGCGGTAAAACATGCAACGCTATGTAAAATAAATCCCGCTGTGTTTTGTCGTTTTCTAATAAGTCACTGAAAAAAATTAACAATATCTGATTATTTATTTTAGCAGTTTTACTCGAAGACAATTCAATGAGCGGAAAGAGAATTTTAGCTTGTAGAATTTGGATATCTTAGAATATTAGTTTAGATGCTACTGTTGTTAGTCATCTTCTGTATACAGCCCTTCCGTTAGGATTCTAAGGTTCTAAGGAATAACCTTCCGTTTCATGGATCAATCTAGTTTCACTAAAATCATATTGACATATCTCTATAATATTGTTGACCCTCAAAAGTTGATGAAACTTCAATCCATATAGTATATTGGAATTTTTGGCTAAATTTTAATGTCAATGCTCATGCCAAAAAGTTTATTTTGCTACAAATTGGGATTTGCCAAGGAAGATTTCGCGGACCATGATTTGACGCATTACCAGAAGGTATAGAGATTATATCCGAAAGAAAAGAACATTTGGAAAATTATTCATCTAAAGGTACTGTGGATGTGCTTAAATATAGGCAAACGAAAGCATTAATCAAGCCCCTCCATTGAAAAAATAGCAGAAGAATAGTTACTTACATCTTCGATGTTTAGCATCGACATTAGCAAAATCAGCAAACAAAGAAAAAATATGTCAAACCAGCAGCATTCTCCAATTCAATGTTTAGGGAAATGTATTGCTGCCTGGGAAGTCTAATGTACTTGTAAAATGAAAGTTTTATCAATTGAAAAGTTGAAGCAGCAATGAATTAATTTCTGATATTAAAACCAAACTCAGAATTGTTACTCAGTAGGTCATTTGATCATTACAGTTAGTCATCGTCTATATGCAGCCATTCCATTAGGCAACTAAGGAATAAGCTTTCCGTTCCATGGATAGTTGTTTTCGAGTTTACATGTTAGATAGATAATGCTTCTGGCCATCTAGTTTCACCATCTCTATCATATTGTTGAGTCTCAAAAGTTGATGAACCTTCAATCCATATATTTTACAATGGAGCAATATAATTAGGACTTTTTGGCTAAATATCGATGTCATATTTATGTCAAAAACTTTGTTTTGCTGTAAATTTAGCTTTACCAAGGAAGATTTCATGGGCCATGATTATCAGAAAGTGTAGAGATTATATCCGAAAGAAAAGAACATTAGGAAAACTATCAAGGTATTGTGGAGGTGCTTAAATCTAGGCAGATGAAAGCATTAATCAAGTCCTTCTATTGAAAAAGTATTCTAAGCAGAAGAACAAAAGTTACATCTTCGATGTGTAGCATCGACATTAGCAAAATCAGCAAACCAAAAAATAATGCCAAACCAGCACCATATTCCATTTCAGTTGTGATGTCATGTTTAGAGAAATATGTTGCTGCCTAGGAAGTCTACCATTTGAAAAGTTGAAGCAGCAATTAATTTCTGATATTAAGACCAAAATCAGAATTGTTGCTCAGTAGGTCATCTGGTTAGGTTTTCAAAAGCTGCTAAACCATACGAACCAGCAAGGTTGGGGGAATAGCATATAAAAACCGAATTAAAATGACAACGATAAAAAGTAATTTATTACTGTTAGTAATTAGATTTTCTAAAAAGTAGTGCACTATGAAAGTCCACTTTAAAAATCTGTATAATTATAGCATTGCATTACTTCCAACCACTGGGAAAATGATTCCTCCTTAGATCTTTATGTAGGTACTTTACGAGGCAATATAAATGACAGCTATTAGTGACGATAATGGTAATACAAGTGCGTGTTTAGCGCTAACACTAAACATTCCGCCGTGATGCAGCTAAGATTGATGATTCCACAAGACTGTAATTAAACGAATTTTGTACCCGTTTAAAATGTGCCAAAGAAGGGCAGGGAATTATTTATGAAGCCCCAAAATTATCCTCTGGAATTACTTGCTTTAACATCGTCGCGCAACAAGGAAAAGAAATTCTATTACTGTTTGCGGGTCAAAGTTGAGACTGCGGAACGAAGACGTGTGTGTTCTTCGCAGAAGAACAACTATTTAAACACGACTTTATAGTCAACACCTATTAAGATGAATTAATAAGATAAGTGCCGATCATTAATAAAAAATCGTAAGGCGGCAATCTTTAAAAAATCAAACGTTGTAATTTTTTTTATGCAAATTTCTTTAGTTTCGAATTATCAAGTTACTTACAATTTTGAATTTAAATTATTCAAGGCCGCCTACGATTGTTTTACTATTTGCGGTCTAATATGACTGACGGGTTTGCAAGATAGCATACAACTATGTATCGTAAAATTAACATAATCGGCATTGTAAAACTACTTCGTTATTATGGGTGTAAATTTGGGAACCACCCTCACTGACATTTATTGTCATTAATAACTCGGACACGCCTAAAAGTTAAAATATGGCATGTATATTATGACAATTTAAAGATATATCTATAACCGACATTGATCCTCCGGAATAAATACGTTACTACATGGACTTTTTTGGAGTCATTTTAATGCCAACAAACCTGAATATCTACGTTTCAGTTTCCCTTTCTTTCGGCATAATTTTTATTCAAAACAAACCTTGTTTTGTTTTAATAACATAAACAAACATCCCAATTAACATGTTAAATTAAAAGGGGCGGAATAACTTAAAGGTTTGTTGAATTAGTTAATTACAATTTATTTTTCGTATAAAAATAAAAGTGGGATACGAGTTTTATTTAAAAAACTTTAATCATAAGTTTGTTTTAATTTTGATATTACTTAATTAATAATTACTAGTAATAATTAATTATAGCAATAATTGCACTACAATTAAAAATTTTAATTTCAGTTAAATTAACATTTGCTTGATGTTTTTTTTACTGATGAGGGTTTGTTAATTACTACAGACATTTGTTAAAACACCAAAGCCAACAAATTAGTTACACGTACTAATTAGTTAACCTTACTAATTAGTTTGTTATAGATAAGCACTGTATTTTGTAATTTAAAGAGTATTTATTATTTCAGTAAATATACAAATTAAAATGGATTACTGTTTTATTTATTATACGTAGTTAATAATACAAAGAGAGATGAAATGTTTGATTATTGCAACTTTTCTGTTAAATGTGATGATGATAGATAACAACCGGCCTCCTTCTTTAAATATATTTTTTAATAAAAAATGTCTTTAACAAAATATGACAAAAATACTTATAAGTAATATGCATGTTGAAAGATTGTGTCATTTAATTAACTGTAACGACAACTTAACAAATTCTATACTTAAAGGTTGTTGTTACCACGAAGTACAAAATAAGTTAAAGATTCTAGAACTTCAGTGACTCTCGCTATAAAAGGACGTCAACGTTTTCATAGACTTTCCAGTTGCTAATGTCACTGTAAAGTTCTCATTGGAACTTTAAAAACGTTTAGGTTTAACGTCACATTTAACAATGACTATGAACATTATATTTTTTATAGTGCTACATAGTAATTAGATATGGCATATTTTAAGGTTGTGGTAACCAAAGAAGAAAGAGGAATATACGTCACCCCTGTTCCCTGTAGATAGGAGCAAAATAATATTTTGTTTTGTCCTCGACTACTACCAGTGCAACTTCCAAATTAACCTACATCAGATATGCCGCTATTAAACAATCCAACATACCATTCAAATGGTGTTTGCATCACTATTTGGATCGATTAGGTTAATTTATTTGGTAATCTAATAGTCTGTCAAATGATGATTTTATGGTGCCGATAGGTGTCATGTTTTCCCACAGCAACCATATTGGTTTGGATTGCCTAGTAGAAGTTACTGTCACTTCATGATAATTTTTAATAGTAACAGGAACTTTGTAGTAATTCTGATGCAAAACAAGTAGTAAAAATCATTTTAAACTGATTCTCATGGGTAGCAAAAAACGTAAGTTTTACTTACAATACTAGTGTAAGGTTTCGTTACTTTAAAGGTTAAGCGATGGTTTCAGACAGCTAGCAGGAACTTTCAGTACTACTTTAAAGTTTTAAAAATTTTAAAGTAGCTTCGGACAAATTACTGCTAGAATCATATTTCCAGATTGAAGTTGCAACAACTTTAAAGTAATTATATTAAGTGGCAATACCGTTCCACATACTTTAAAAGCTACTTAGAAGTAATGGAACTACATAGTTCCAATAAATAGTAGAAACAACTACATAATTACTAAAATATTCAAAACTGATGTAATTAAACCTATAAAGGCGTAAATTGAGTTGTAGTTTAGCGTACGCATGAAAATATTAAATAACTTAAAATACTCATTTTCCTGCGAAATAAAATAACTGAAGTACGAATAATGGAAAAAGTAACTAAAATTGAAATTTTCAAACGGTTTTATTCATTTAAGAAAGAGTTAAATAAAAATGAAATTTCCTATTTATGAATAAATTAAACTAATGAATTTAAAGTGTGCAATGAATTTAAAGTTGGTATTGGTTACATTTAAGGTATTGTTTTTAAATTAAGCGAATTAAAACAATTCTCTTTAGGAATTGTTGAAATTCTTCCTGGGGATAATGATTGTTTCTGGATATAACATTCTTCCTGGAAAAAGGTTTTATTGGGATTCCGGTGCAGACATGAGCAATCAAATGATCAAAGAAGCAATGCGCCGCGACAGGTTTATTCAAATAATGCGCTTTTTACACTGCGCTGACAACACTAAAATTGATCATCAAGATAAAATGTGGAAGTTGAGACCCATCAATGACAAATTGCAAATTTCATTTTTAAAATATTATCAACCAACAGAAAATATGAATTATGATAAGTCCATGGTGAAATATTATGGACGCCACCATTGCAAACAATTTATTAGAGGTAAGCCGATAAGATTTGGATACAAGATCTGGTGTCTAAATGCTGAAAACAGCTATTTAATCAATTTTGACATTTATCAAGGAAAAAGTCCAAACCCAAACAACGAATATGAATCTGCATTTGGAAAAGCCGCTGCCCCACTTATTTCAATGTTGGATAGACTACCGGAAAGGAAACTTCGATACCAAATATTCAGAGACAACCTCTTTACTGGCTTCAATTTGTTACTGTATTTGAAGCAAAGAGGCTATGGAGTCACAGGAACCATTAGGGACAACAGAATACCGAAAGACTGCCCTTTGACCAGTAGAAAAGCATTGTCCAACCCAGCTAGGGGAAACTTGATTTCAAAAATTGACAAGGATGATGACATCATGTTAACTAGGTGGAAGGATAACGCTGTCGTTACGATGGCATCAACTTCTTATGGAGTGAATCCTATTCAATATGTCAAACACTATACGCGAGCCGAAAAAAGATTATACAAGTCCCACGGCCATATGTGGTTGGTATGTACAATAAATATATGGGAGGTACTGACCGAATGGACGAAGATTTAGCACGCTATTGAATGAGTATTAGCAGTAAGAAGTGATATTGGTCTTTACTTACTTGGTTAGTTGATGCAGCAATACAGAATGCGTGGATTCTTTATAAGTGCTCTAAAGGGCCAATCACAAATCTAAATTTTCGACGCGAGATTGCCACTACTTATCTCAACAAATATAAGAAACTTCCAATCAGAGCGGGCAGGCCAGCAACTAGTAAAAATAGTATATCTTTGAATCGTATTTCAGACGATATGCGGTAGATGGTGTAAAACATTTCGTAATTGCTGTACCCAATAAGAAACGAAGAAGATCTGCTGGAGAAGGGTGTTCTTCCGTCGGTCGCACCCAGTGTGAAAAATGTGATATTGGTCTTTGTATCGAATGTTTTGCAATATTTCATACAAAACAGACATACTGTATATGACCTAGTGTGACCATATGGTTACATGCCTTATCTATGTATGTATAAATAAATTTTTGGAAATCTTGTATTGGTTGTTTATTTTGTTGCTCTAGTAACCACTTATACACATATTCATTTCATTTTAGTAAAAAAAAATAATTCTGGTTTTGAAGGGTTAAGAAAATAGGTGTTAAAACAACTGCATTTTATATTTTTTCGTATTTCCCTAAATAATATTAAAAAAAATTGTTTGAGTTTATTTTAATTAATTTAATCTTACCGGTTATAAGTTAATTAGTTGCATATAATGTTCAAACGCATTTTAAGACAATCTGAATTACTAATCGTAAGAGATATTTATTGAATTAATTAGATGCAATAATTAGAGATAATAAATAACTTTTTCGAAAATTTGCAGAATTAATCAGCCTATTATTATTGCTTTGACATTTTATATAAATTACTAATTATATACTAAATACATAACTTTAATAATTGTAATAGTAATAAATAGCTATTATTCCAAAACATACTCCTTCGAACTCAGATTTTTTATTCGATTAATTTAAATTTGTTTGAAATCATTAATTTGCATTACACGGTGTGTTTTTGTCTAGATTTACTAATGATATAAATATTTTATAAAAAACCGTTTGTTACTTTAACAACGCGTTAAATTCATTAAACATTTTTGACAGGTCGGTTTTTAAAGCCTTTGCTGATTTAGTTTTGTGTTAAGTTAATTACAACTCATATCCTATTTTTTCTAGGCACTGGTTTTTGTGTTCAAATTTCACTTAATTAATGTACATCTTATAACAAAAGCAAGAATTTATATTTAAATTAGAATCAAATAGTTTAATATGTTTTTTATGGAAGTGATTTTAAACAATATCAGAAATTGAGCAAAAACATGTAATTTGAAAGTTTAATTTAATTAAATATTTTTCTTAATCAATTAAGTGACATTCTAAAAAATCTTATTAAGCCTAGCATTTTCTAAGACCTTTCCCAAAATGTGTGTTAACCGAACGTTGACTTGAAATTTAAAGCGATATCGATTAGAATTAATTTATTAGACTAATTAAGATTAGTTATTTAGAATCTTACGCTAATAATAACCGTTTTCTGTTTTTCTTGAAATATTATTAGGAAGCGAATTTAAAAATTTGATAAGTCGAGGTTAGTTATAACTAATTTAATTAAAATAAAGTAATTAATTAGTTAGCAAAATTTAAAAAATTTTAACAAAGTTTGACTTTGTTGTAAATGATTTGTTTAACATCATCGGTCCACCTAATAAGCTGTGACACTAACAAGGTGTTTATTCGCAAGTTGGAATTATTGAGTGTTGAGTAATAAATAGTTAAAACAATATTTTCAAATTTACTTTGAAGTATATCTGTATGTATTTGGGCCAAAAAAGACAATTTTTTTTAAAGAACTTTAAGTTAGCTAACACTACTGATTAGATAACAATTGTATGCAGTTGTAACATGTTTATGATCCTCATGTTGTTACGTATATAGTGTACAACAAGGAAAAAAAAGGAAAAAATAAGAAAATGTAATTTTTGACTTACATTAGATACAAATTACATAACTATAACCAAATGTACTAAATGAGTACGCACGTCCTCTCATAAATTATTATTTAATTAATGTAGGTTGTCTGCAGACCCGGAATTTCTGAAATTCTTAGATAATTTCAGGAATTTTACACATACGCACGCATAAACATAATAAGGACGTATGAAAATAAATCTTTAATGAATCTTTAAGATAACCATTTAACATTTGAGATAATCTGGTGCAATTTGTAAGCGATTTTTATCTAAAGAGCGTTAAATTTTTTTGGACGCAGGTAGGTCTAATTTGTAAAATTTCTTTATAAAGAAACTAACAAATCGCTACCGAAGGTTCAACAAGCTACTCCCATATAATTAAATAAGTATAATGTCGACCACGTTAAATAATAGGTGCAACTAAACACAAACATTAAGTGTGCAATTTCAAATAACCTCCGGGGTTTTTATAATGAGGACTATGAATTAAATTGGCCGAATTTTCAGATATTAAAGGTAAAGAAAAAAAACAGTTCGTTACTCTTGAATGTTTGTCAGTTAGATTTACATGTAATTTGTCTGCCTTGTGATAATGAAAAATGGTGTTAGTAGTGTTTGCATTTTTCTGTCAATTTACGTAAATATTTTCGACAAATGTAATAATAATATTTCGACCGATTGAGCTTCACTCGAGTGTTAAATAAATATTTACGAAACAGTCTTTGTGTTGTGACTGGTTTTAGTATATTTTTCAAGATTTAGACAGATATATAAGCATACATAAATCCAAATCCAAACAGAAGCTTAGAAAATTTTTGTTTAGTGTTTGGATACGTTTTTAGTGGTTCTTTGTTTATCAAATACGCATAAATCTAACAAATATAATAAAAAACTATCGGAAGTAAGCCGTCTTTTCTAAAAATGCCTTCTAAAATAGTCAAGACAGATTATTATAATAGGGGAATGTGATGAAAACTTATATAAAGATGCTAACATACATAAATAGTCCTACTGCATTATATTGCTCACGCGCTCATTAAACTTAGGCACATTATTAAGCGCTCAAAATTTTAAATGCTAATAGAATCAGCAAATGCAAAAGGTGATAATTACAATAGTGTCTCCTTTCAGAACTACAAACGCCTATATCTTTTTTATTTATGATTTGATTATTAGTAAATCCTAGCCAGTTCTTCCGAACGAATTTCCTCTAAAAGATTCGATTATCAACTGATTTTTTAAAAAACTTTTTTCGATTTTTGACATCAATTTATATTCGCAGTAGGCCATGATTTCCAATCAAGTTTTGATAGTTATTTGGTATTAACCCACTGACAAACAATATACATATAAAGATGTATAATTTTGAAACAAGACACACTGTATAAAAAATCATATATATCTATATATATATATATATATATATATATATGATTTTGGTAACCATAGCATACCGGACATAACTCTTAAATTTCTTAAAATATATATTTCCGCCTTGAATAACCGATTGCATAAAAGCGTGCGTTCTAGTAAAGTCTTAATCTATAAAAGTGAAGTAAAAACTCGAGGCCGTCTTGGAGACGATGGCGAATGCTACCTGTACGACCTGGACAAATACCGCATGCTGTCCGCATAGGTCAAGCTTATTTTAGCACCTGCTGCTAATAGCCGCGAGCGCGCTGACGCGACAACGTCTCGCGACTAATTCGAGCGCGGTTTCGTGGGTGCCGTGCCGGTGAACCCACTTCTAGTGTATCCCCCGGGTCGGTCAATCAACCATTGTCTGTCAGTCAGTCAGGAGTGTATCTATCTATAAAGACCCAATTTCTCTGTTTTTTCATTCCCGAGGTCACGATTCCTTTAAAGTTCCTCAAAAAGACGCGTATATCCTCCGGAATGACATTGACTCTTAGATAAGAACGCATCTCCAATGGTGGTCTAAGATTCTCGATCGCAAACGCGTTCGAACACTTGCTTTATGTTATGTATCATGCAGATTTCAGTTTGTGCTTGCCAGGTCTATCAATAACTTTATGAGGAAGTGAGCCTACAGAATGTGGAGCGCAAGCTCTACGTAGTATGAATATGTCAACTGTATATATTCTTACCGAATAAGCTGGGCGATTTGAATAATTGCTTGGCATGATGCTGAAGACATCGTAAAACTAGACTTCCCGAGTAAGAATAGTAATAATGAGCGCGGCTTTTTTGCGAGAGATTAATTTTAATCATTTTAATTAATGCAAAAAGGAAAGTGCACCTTAATGTGGTGCATAAGTATTATTATGACCTATAGTGATAGCGAGTTTGCTCAAGATAACAAGTGCGGTAGGTCAGTGCATTGCATGCTGAACACGAATACACATACGACTGCACCGCTGACCACTGATAACGGAAGACTCACTGTATACGCTGTTGTCATCCGAGGTTCCGTTGACGGTGCCGTCGGGCAGCAGCTGGAGATGCCGGTTCTTGATGTACATTTGAATCTTTCGCGCGGTTCCTGTGATATGGGATAAATTGGTGCTGCGCTCGCTGCGAACCGCTGGATCCTCCACCGAAGGAGGTTGCGGCGACGCCAGCGGCGACGCTTCTTGACGGCTGGACCGGTCTATCTGGGGCACGGAAGCGGCGCTGACGAAACCACACATCGTAGCAGCTAACAGCCCCAGAAACAACACCTTCACCATGACTGGGACATACTGCTCCGCACTCACTGTCACTCACTGCAGGACCGGTGCCGCCACGGCAACCGCGAGTCGCGGGACAGTACGCTCATGATAACGCGCTCTCGCATACGTACTGTTGGTTCGGCGGCCGCGAACACACTACTGTCGATGTCGCTCCGCCAAGATCGCTACTGCTTCACGTGGACGCTTCCTTGTCGACGTCCTCTTCGACGCTACCACAATGATACGGGCGCACCTTCTGCTCCAGCTCTGACTAACTTATTACCTCCGAACCAGGCCTATGCAAATCACTATATATTGTCTAGACTCCCCGCTAACCCCCGAAGCAGGCGGCGCCGTCCTGCGAATGCGAATAGCACCAAATCACATTTTACAGGCGATAGCGAGTTCCCCCACAATTGTCTGGAAGCTTGTCGCCAATCTGAGGAAGCTCTGCAGGGCGCATCTTTCCCAAGCATCGTTTACCCGAACCCCCCATGTTTCCACCACCAACGCCGCTAAAGCACATCAGCCCTATCACTTCTGAACGAAAGGATTTCGATGTGTTAGAATTTCAGGTCTTTCAGCACCCCGTTTTGTTTGTTCATGTAAAATGCATAAATACTTTTATCCTTTAATAAAAGACTGTTTCCAGCTGAAGAAGGCTGCGTCTAATCTATATTACACTAATTTTTTGTGAAACCATTTTTTATTAACTGAAGTCAAAACAAGAGTGAAGTGGAAATTATATTTCCAAAAATCTAGAAAATGCTGAAAATTCTGCCAAGCTAATCGGAATTTTCATTTAATTCATCTACATTAATCAGCTTAACGAAATCTTACAATCTCTTACCTTTAACTTTCGTTTTTCATATGTTGCATTATTTTAGTAATTGGAGAAAATCTTTTTTTTTTGTTAAATTTCAACTAATAAGAAACTTTTAATTCAATTTCCTGTTATAGTTTTGCATTTAAAGAAAATGTTAATTAGAGTGGTCTAAATTTAGCTACGTGCACTTTGGCCAACCAAGTACCATGATAGATCTCACGTATTTCCAATAATTTCTAGGTATTGTGATTCAATCGATGATGATATTTTAGGGAATCCTAATTTGAGTTTGGCGTCTGCAGAATTCTTAATATGTATTTAGTGGTTTTATCAATGGGGACATTGGGTTTTATCAATGGGGCATTGAAAAGCGAAATTCCATTCATGTGAAGGATGCAAAGGTTATTTTTTCGCAGAGGAAAAGTAAACTGTAATTATTATCATTCGTTAGATTTATGTAATTAATGATCTAAAGAATTAAAAATCAATTTTAGTTATTTATATATAATATTTTATAGGACGATCTTAATACTAAGATCATGTTTCGAAGCATCTGTTTGAATTTCAAATTTTCAGTGATTCGGAATATCGAAGATTTAAAAATCTCGACTCTCAAGATTCCAAAATTTGAGAGTATTCGATTTGTGTAGTTTCGAATTCAAATATCCGAAGTGGTACTGCAATAAACATTTTTAACTACTTATGGTAACACCGGTTACATACAGAGTGTATAAAACTACTGAGTATATAAAAAGTTTTAAAGGTTTATTAGAGTTATATAAAATTATTGTACGTTCTAGGTATATAATGAAGTGATATAAATAATCTCATCGCCATTTTATAAAACTTATAGTAACCGTTACTATAGTATATAATTATTAACAAATTTATATACAGTGTGTCGCATTTAAGATGAATACACTCCCGTGTTTTCGTTATTTTAAGGAGTAAAAATCTGAATGTTAGCACAGTGATACATATTTACGAGTTACGTTTTTTGAGGTACTCAACTTAAATGTGAACTGTAAACCCAGTAAACAGGGCCAATTTTCGATATTTCGCTTCGCGTTAGAGATATCAAAAAAAAGTTATTAGAAAAATTTGTTCAGAATTCAATTTTAATTGACAAAATTTTGCATTTTTTAATTTTTCAGTATTTTAGCGTTGTCTGCACACAGTTAGGGGAGATCCGGCTGTATTGGACCCCTTTTTGAATTACGCTATTTAATCATTAAATATGATTTTTACAAAATATGTCTCGACGGAAATGGACATTTATTCAATAAATGACGAAAAAAATAACTGTCTATTTTTTATACTTTTTATTTTATCTGTCGTAATATGTAACATAGCAAGTGTGCCATCATAACCTGATATCAGGTAATGTTGGCACCCCCAACAGAAAACTAAAAGACATTATGCATAAACTTTTTTGGACATTATGAGGGTCACATAAGAATATTAACAAATAATAGAACAAAAAAAAACTAAACGTATTTTAAGATTTTAACTAAATAAATCATATTTGAACTCTTAGTATAACACGATGTGAGAACAAAAAACCTAAAAAACTCCAGAAATATTTTCGAAAACATATAGGCAGTCAAAGAACAACAAACACTCAAAAATCTAGCCCAGACACTAGTGGCACAAGTCACAAGTATACATTGTTATTTTGTCAATTTCCGCAGTCTGTATGGCATCAGCTTGAGCACTGCTGACATTGGATCCACATGTCACCTCTTTTGGACTTAGAATATAAGTCATTACAAAACATACATGCCATGTCGTTGCTGTTGTCTTTTTCGATGCGTTCTTCAATATTTTCTTTTTCATCCACTGTTTTCAAATTATTCTTTGCCCTTTTTGCTGACAGTCTTTCTTCTTTTTCTCTCTTTTATCTTGTTTTTCCTCAAGTCTGGAGAACTATTCAAAATGCCCAGTTTACCTTTTCTGGATCTTTTTCTGCTGTTTTCTAATATTTAACTTGCGGTATGGGAGATAACTCTTCTAATACTGTTAAAGCTTTAGATTATTTGGCTTCAGTGTTGTTCTTACTAATTTTTGTCGATGATGGCGTTCTTTCAATGCTATGCTGCTTTGAGGTAGACGGTGTGCTAGTTGAACAACTCACCACTTGTGAACCTGCGTCTTTAACTATTTTGAAATCTTGCAAATCAGTAGTTCTACTTGGAGAAAACATCCAGTCGGGAAATATACCATCATTGAGGAGAACCAACCCAGTAGCTTTAAAACCACTCGCCACTATTCCCACTGTTGCTGCCATTGTGTAGGCTTCATTAAAAAATCCACCAGCCTGAAAATGAGTAACGCTTCGTCCGGGATGTGCAGTTAACCATCTTCTGACAGCTTGATCGTAAGTGGTAAGCGGCCCAAAAACACTGACATCGAGGGGTTGTAAGCGGTGCGTACAATGTGCAGGGAAACAAAATAATATAATGTTATTTTGTTTGCCTATGTAAGCACCTCTAGGTTTTTATGGCTGCTGTGTCCATCAAGTAAAAGTAATATTTTGGTAGCGGGTGATGGCTTGATGTATCTTTTAAAATGCTGTGTCCATTTAAGACAAACTTCCCCATTCATCCAACCATTTTCCTGGCCCAGACCTATTGTGCCCGTTGGAGCCTGATCCGTCAGTTTCTTCTTCATATTTTTTCGAGGAAAGATCATTGGTACAAACTGGTCAACAGCATTCATACAGCATACAACCGTGAAATGATGTCCCCTCTCGGCGCTAGTTAACGTGCTGTGCCGACTTGCTTTCTTCCACGTTATGCTAAAACTTTTTCTGTTTTACTTTGGACAGTAGAAAATTCCGATTCATCCATATTATACATTTGTTCAGGTTTTATATTGTTCTCAATTATAGCTTTCTCTAGAGCGCCAAAAAGCTTTTTGATTTGTATTTTGTTAAAACCTTCTGCCTGAGCTAGAGAAGTTGCTTCTGGAGTTCTCAAACTTAAAGTAGGATTCCGCTTCATAAAGTTTCTCTACCAATCCCAGCCTGCCAGTCCATTATCTTTTTATTGAAATTGTGGTCTAATTCCATTTTCTCGGCCAGCTGAAAGGCTAACTTCCGAACTTCCACTGCAGTAAATCCAAAAACTCGATCTGCCATAGTTTTTATGTGTTGGACTAATTCGTTTTCGACTTCTGCACTAAGAACGGTCGTAGAACCACCTAAAAAACCCTTTTTCGAACCCTTCATCACTCGTTGCCGTAAAGTACTTTTGGGAATACAATATGTTTTTGCTGCTAATTTCCAGCCCATTCTCTTTGTTTTCACGGCATCTATAGCAGCTTCCATATTTTCCTCATCTCAATTTTACCTTTCTGGCTCTTTTTTTCCATTATTAATAACTAAAAGGAAAAATATTTAATAAATAATATTTTACACATTCGAGTATATTCGCACCCTGATCCATCATGGCCGGGATATCATACGTCCAACATACCCGAGCTGTATTGGTTTTAAATTTTTCGCGATCAAACCAAAATCGTATAACATAGACCCTCCACTATGCAATGCTAATTAAGATTAGGTTTAACATATTTCCCCAAAAAAATATTAAAACGAAAACTTCAAAAATTCTTATGAAAACACTTTTAAAATATAAAATGAAAAGTTTCAGACCTACCTTTTCCAACAAATCAAAATATTTCCACAAAAACTTTTAATCAACATTTAAAGCAATTACTTATTTCAATTTTGCAATAAAGCCATGCTCTGGAAGAAAATAACGATTTAGGGCAGTTTGAGGTCGAGCTTTATCTTGCATTAATATGAAATTTCGGGCTTCGTTTTATGAATCTGGGTGCCACATGAGGCTAAAAAATCTTCGAAGTTCCTCTGCTTCGTAATAGCGCGATTACGAACAACTACCAGTGTGCGGTTGGTTGATGTTGATCCTTGCGAATTTTAGATTAGTTTAGATATGGCAACCAAATGTAACACGTCAGAAACAAAGTACATAGATATTATTTGTATAATTAATATATAATATGTTCTTCTCTGTCATAAATACCTACGGTCGTGACAAAATAGAGGAAAGAAATCAATAAAAGCTTTTTTAGAACACAAATTAGATCGGCGTTATGGATAATAAAATTCTTGCTAATATTTCTTTGATTTAGCAATTTTAGAATTTGTTATCATCATGATTAAATTGCAATCTACAAAAAATGACTTTCTTATTTTGGTTTGCTAATCACATACAATTTCTACGAAGAAACTGTTTACGAACTTACAACTTAAACTTATAAAAATGAATACTTTATCAACCTAAAAAATGGCGATTTCGATAGACGTTTATACGAGTAATGCGACTTTATTTTCCGCCATGGGACAACTTTTATATGTTTACAAAGTAAAAGGCCTAGAGCCAACTGTTTGTAATTTGACTTGCTATACTGCCTAATATAACCCTAACATAAAACTAAGGTTCCATTGTAGTTATCCCCTTTGGTTTGTCTGTAATAAGTAAAAAGTATCTCTTCAGTAGTAGAAAAAACTAGGTTTTAGCTGCTTCCTACTCGAGTATCATCGGTAACTCAAAATAACAAAAAGAAAATAACACTTTAGCAATCCACTTGTACCTGATGTCACTTACGCCACTGGTTGTATCGACTTCAAAACATCTGCTAAATAATATTGAAATTACTACGAGATCCACAGTCAGAACCGTTAAAAGTTAAACTACACAGAGTAAACAGGCGCGTTTGTCTCAAACTACATTTGGAAAGCAAGATATCCAGGAAAAAGACTAGAATAAGGTGCATATATACTTACAACGCCTAACGTAACGTGGTGGTACTGATTACAACTAGAGGCAGGCACAGCCTTGCTAAATAAGTAATTATGTACGGTGTCCCGTGCAGTCGCGTCTATAAAATTAAGCTCGCGAAAGGATGGTATTAGTACGTAGTAATAGTATATATTACATGTTGAGGTGGTAAATGACATCTTTACAAACCAAGCGATATTGTTTAACTGAGTACGTCGAGGTCAAACAATATCGCGAGGCTTGGAAACTTTACCAACGAAACATGTATACTAATTTATTCACAATCATTAGACTTAATCAGAGTAAAAAATATTTATAAATTTTAAAATAAATTTTCCGTAAAATGTCAATAAATTCCAATCAGCCATCTATCGACCAAAAGAAATTTTAGATAAGGTTTCAGTGTTCGCGGCTAGATGGCAATGTATGCTCTCAGTATTTTAAAATTGGAAGTTAATTAATTCCATTCTATATATTAAATATAAAATACCCACGGAAAAATAAAAATAAAACTAATATTAAATAAAAAAGATATTTTTAGCGTTAAATACATTGATAAAAACCTAAATTTAAATCGGATAAAACGTATTGTTTTAAATTATTTACAAATAAAAGTTCGCCAAGACTTTACCGGTCAGTTTTACAGACATGTAAAGGAAATTGTTAACCACTTTGCTGTTGCTATAGCAATATAGCTGTAGCTTACTGTCAGAGGTTTTTACAATGATAGAAATGTACATATTGCAATATGATTGTGAATAAAGTAATTTTTCTACTCATATTAAGTAATACATTCATTATATATGTGCTGACCAGTGAGTATTGAGATTCCTTACTCAAGGGCCGTGAGCAATAACTTAGTATATGTTTTTTAACTAAAAAAGTAAAAACTGAACCCTAATAGTGAAAATGAATAAGAAATAGTAGTAGAAAAAGTATAGTATTCTACTGGAGTGTAATGGATATTCCTCATTACACGCTCGTTGAATAATATACTATTATAAATTTTCATTAATAAAGAAAGTGAACCGATACTTTTACGTTTTAACAATAATAATGAATTGCTAAAGAATATGAAAAGACAACCGGAATAAAATTTATTACGCGAAAACCTCAAAATCGACTTAACTTATTTTAAAGTGAGTGTTCCACACAGGCACAATCCTAGGAAAATGAAAGCATGAGGTTGAGCGGTAAGACATATCCCGATATACAGCATTATTTAGTTTTGCTTTTTGTAATGACTGACACGGTCAGTATGACGTTGGAGCGAATATTCTTGTTCAAATTGAGTTAGAGTGTATTGCATCATTAGTATTGTATATGATCTGCCACATATCAAACGACAATATAACTTGGGGATCACTGGATTGCATACATACATACATACACGTATATAGAATATTTTAAATTAATACAGTAATTCCAAAAATAAATTTTAATCCGAATGAAAAAGTATTCGAAGCAATCATCTACACGCACACAATTTTAACAGGATGAAATCAATATTAAATAATGCTTAAATACTTTTGAAGACTAAATTAAAAGTTGAACATGCCATAAAAAAATAACCTGACAATGACAATATATTACTTTATGGTTAATATTTAGACGACACTAGAATATACCAACCGAAAAATTTTTCAGAGGATTACACATATTGCCTTTGCGCCTAACGATCCTGCTAATTTTCTTTCGTGAATAATTTAGTATGTCGTTGTTCTCTTAAGCAAGAATGTCAGATTAAACCATTGATGGTAATGTCGTTTGGCTAATTGGATATTCATTTTTTTATTCATCCCTAATAAATATTAAATTAAATATTTAAAAGAATGCTGGGGAAACTGAATACACCTGAAAGATAAGGTATATTGCTGTTATAGGGTATAGGAATATGTATATGTAGTTTTTTTTATTTGAAGACACGATAAAAACAGCCCAAGAGAGGTAAGTTATAAATTTGAACAAAAAAATTATAATTCTTAAATGTGTCTTGCGTGACTGTTGGAAATTGCCATTTTAATCTATTGATAAATATAAAATTTGTTATGACAGTGAGTGAGAGGTTGTTAAGAGGCTTTTCGAGAATCTTAACCACACATACACAATATATAATACCCTCTTCTTCTGTCAATAACACATTCAGAAATAAACAATTAAATATTAACGAAACGTGATATTATCAGATAATCGCCACATCATGTGTAAGTCATTGTATTGTATTCTTTATGTAACATAAGTAAGACAACAGAATCCGGTGCGGCATAGACCAAATAACCTACGTCAGACTTACCACCAAGGATATTGGTACCAGTACGACCTGTGAATACGAACCCAGTGCGAACAATCCAGTTCTGCTGTCCTATCTTTCGAGATTATATAATCATGTAGGTATACATACGTACCTACACGCATTCTCACTTCGGGTTGGGTTTCATGGATTACATAAATTTAAAAAACCAGGAAGCTGGAACTTTATTATGTCGTCCTATAAATGCCACGAAAGCTTTGTGTTCAATAAACCAAATGCATACACCCTTTGGACGGTAGATATTTATTTATACAGGTACAGATTACAACTTTATGAAGAAAGTACATCAAATTATAATGTTCTCAAAAATATAAAACAGTTTCTGGTAAAATTTGAAGCAAACAATCAAACTACGAATATAAACCCACAACAAATGTAACATACAGGGTGTCTACCGAAAACGATCAACTTTTAATTTCTTTGGAACCAGACATCGCCTAAATATGAAACAATCGTCATATTACAACATCGGGGGGAGGTTCTCATATAGTAATTATAAATATCGCATGTCTCCACTGTTCCCCATCACTATCAACTTTAAAATTTTAAATAAAACCCTACATAGTGTGACATACCAAATGAAATCTGCTTAAGAGGACTCTTCAACGGCAAAAGAAAAATCAAAATCGGACAGTGCGTTCTTGAACGTTCTTGTGCGTTGTGTGCTTATGTTAGAAAAATCCAAGAAATAGAAAAAATACATTTTTTAATAATTAACAAACTAAGGTATTTCAAACAGTAAAACAAAATAGGGTGGTCCACCTCACATCTTTTACCCTTTCGCCAATTTTTAAAATAAAGATTTTCTGATAAGTGGATTGGTAGAAGAGACCCAATAGAATGGCCTGCGAGATCTATAGATCTTACCTCGTAAATTCTTTTTTGTGGGGATGTTGTTCTATAACACAAATCCAGTTTCGTTACAAGAGCTGAGACGTCGTCGTATTGTTGAAGCCGCATACATACTGATATGATAGGAGTGACTGAAGGGGTATTTATAAAGGAAAGCCCCACGTTTTGGATATCAATTGATATGATATTTAAAAGGCTAATAAATAAATCATTGGGAAAGTCCCAAATAAATCGATGATGATTGACATTGATAGATTTTAAATTTAATTTATAATTGTTGATAATCAATAACATATAAAACAGACATCTGGCAAAAGTATATTGAAGACTTATACAAAATATAAACTACCTACCTTTACCATCAAAGACAAATGCTCCGGCTATAAGTAAAGTTGGAAAGTAAGTTCCTTACATAAATGAGACTTTTCAAGCGGTTCGCTTCAATAGGGCACTAACTAATATAAATCTCTAAAACATTGTTAACTGGCCACACACAAATAAAATAAATAAATCCAAGGTTAGTTTTAAAAATATTCAAATAAAAAAAATTATTTAACTTATCACAAAATAAACAAACTAAATTAAAATTGAAGAAGAAACACTTAAAATTAACGAAACAATAAAACAGGATTGGATAGTAATTAAAGAATGAAAGAAAAATGAATTATATGACAATATAATTTTTTTATGTGTAAATTAATATTTCTATCATTAGTAGAACTACTTGAAAATTTAAATAAATAAATAAATTTTGGCGCCCTATAAAATTAGCGACTTGAATCTTTAGTAATCTGTAAAAATTCTGTTTCCATATAATTCACAATAAAAATGGTAGAAATGCCATAAAATTCCATCTCTCTTCAAGCTTAGGATTGAATGGCAACTTAATTTTCAGAAACATTATTGAAATTAGAAATAAATGTTTAAAAGCTCTTTGTTAATTCCTTTTCTTGTTGTAAACTTTATCCTTAGATCCTATAGAACAATAATTACACAAATTTTGGTACCCAACTCCTATCTAATACCTAATTTACATATTTTCAGAATACTATGGTTAATCACAGTAATCTTTGTTTTTCAAATGCCCAGATCTTCTACAATAAATGAGCCCTATATTAATGTCTCAATTGTACTCAAGAACTTACTGACAACATTATGGTTAGCGTTGAACATAATCTTTCTATACAAATAAATCAGGTAAGGTAGCAAATACTTGCATACATCATCACTACCATGCACCTTGTCTGTTTTAGGTCAAAACTTGCCTTCAAATGGCCTCAACTTCATTTTACTCACTTATTTAGGTAACGATTGCACATCGTTAGCGGAACAATGAAAAATTGCCAAGATTGTAAAAAAATCGACTTTAAAATTTATCCTTTTACTGCCTAGTGTATTCTAGAATGCATATTTAATAAATTAAAACCTTTTCTTTGGCTTCATAAAAAATTATTAAAATTAAAACTTTTTCTCCTTGAGGTTATGAAACTCATATAACATCTTGTTGAAAACAAATTTTATCAGTTTCTACTGTATATCAAAAATCATGAGAATATGTAAATACAATAAAACATATGAAGTAAGCAATATATTTAAGAAAAAACATTGTTTTTTAGGTGTCCTCAAATTCAAATCTCGATTTTGAATCGAACACCTTGTATATTGTTGCATATTTGTATCTTAGGGATCAGAAATTAGTATAACCACACCATGCCAAATTTAAGTTTAGAAATAAACCTTTAAAATATAATTTGATTGGTAGTTCTTTTCTTGAGTTCTTTTGATTTCATTTGTTGATAAGGGTTTAAGGAAATTATGTCTTTATATACTTGGAGTTGTAATTTAATTATCTAATTAATGATATATGTGGTCCGTATCCGTATTGTTTACATTTAAGAAAATCATGTTATGGGTGAAAAGCTGTTCTAAAATATTTGAGCTTTAATAAGTTAGTCGTAGTTTAAGATACTGATAAAAAGACATTTATTAGGTGACTTTGGAATTATCTCTTAACATTTCAGATACTTCTTGGCCTTCTAAAAAGGAATTTAACAAAACTATTCTTTTTCTAACGTTAGCGCCGAGATCCTTATCTAAGAGTTACAATTACTCGTCTGTTAGTACGAACATCACATCAATTACATATCGAGGGCATCAGATCAGAGGGGCGTATCCGCCAAAATTTTTATCTTCAATTTTTATGTCGTATTGATTTCTGGTATCGACCTGCGTGTTGTCACAAACGGGCGAATGTTTTGTAAGGCTAGATTAATGCCTTACAAAACATACGCCCGTATGTAACAACACGCAGGTCGATACCAGAAATCAATACGACCTAATAAATTGAAGATCACACATTTGGCGGATACGCCCCTCTGATCTGATGCCCTCGATATGTTTAATATTATTATGCATTATGTATTATGTGTATTATGCAATTATGTATTATTTAATCGTTACGTGTCCAAGTAGTGATTTAATCAATAAATATGCATCAAAAAGACCACACGTCTCGTACTGTGCGGGTGTAATATTACATTTATTATAACTATTAAGTTATAACTGTATTTAAGCTTTTATTTAATTAAAAAAGCTAACTTCTAAAAAGATTTGAATTGACAAGATGGTTATGCTAATTTAGAGCGTAGAATCCAAATATGCAAAAATATACAGGGTGTTCTATATTCCAAAATCCCAAAAGTTTGGGGACGTTTTCGGCAAAACCTTACGCCAAAAAAATGTACATCTAATATATCTGTGCCCATTCTCATAAAAATCCATTTATAAACAAAGAAGATATCCGCTTGGCTCTATCTCCTGTGTCACCACGTATCCTCTATCTTCACTAACTACGAAAAGTATTTGCAGAAATTTTTGCGAAGATTGGCTATAACCTATAATTCTTGAATTACCCACTTTTAGTCAGATAGGAAACACGTTTCCAAATATACCGAAATATACCAATTTCCTTTATTGCATCGCTAATAATAATAAGACTATATAAGGAAGAAATATTGTTTTCTAAGATGATTATAAAATTAGCCTACCTTTATATTGACAGACAAAAAAATAATTAAATGATTTGAATTGAAAAAATGACCTAATATTTATCTTCTTCAAAGATCAAGATGATTGGAATATAAAGTTATTCCGTTTCATAAGACGGTAGTTATATTCGGAAAAAAATTTAAAAAAAGTTATGATTTAAGTCACGAAACTGTTCCTTATTAGTTACCTACTCGCACGCATAAAGGGGAATTTATTTTTAACTAGTCTATAACTAAACAGTAAGTACTAATTCTAATTTAGAACCCAAGAGGAATACAATAAAACAAATTTGCGTTAAATGTGCCAAGTTATATACGTATGAATTAAAGTTACCGGAGAATGTCCTGGGCAAATGACCCAAATAGTCGAATTCGGATTTAATTGGAAAATCACCTTTAAACTCAAAATAAAACCTATTATCGTGCATTTTAAACATCCGCATGTTGTTGACATAGCTATTGGTTATTCCTCAAAAAAAGGAAAAACAGGTTACCATTTTTTTCCTAAACGAATAACCTAATATTACAGAGAACAACCATAACTTCTAAATTCCTAGATGTTTATTTGTAATGTTTGTTTTATTTAATTGAGTAATGGACGTTTTCCATAATAAGTTTGTTGTCAGTTAATATTTGTGATAAATTACATGAACTGGTTTTCTTCTATTCCCGTAGTTTATTGATCGGTTAAGCATGAAAATTCCCCTGTCCAATCTTGTTTTGGTAACCTTTCGAGCTTTGGAAAGTAATACAATTAGTATATCTTTTTTCTTTATTAACCTAGATCAGCTCCAGCTAGCCCGATGTTAGGCACCATTAGATATTTCACTGAAAAAATAGATCGGTGGAGGGACGGATTGAGAACGTAGCCTATTATAAAATCCAGTTCTGTATTGAGCCCGATGTATACAGTGGTGTAGTACTAAAGAGAAGTGCCAAAACGCCTCTATTTTTTTAATTTTTTAAATAATAACTTTTTTTATAACAAAAGTTATTTATGCACGAAAGAAGTAAAGTACCTGTTTGACACCCCAACTACACTGAAGATGGAAAATGCACTTTACGCTAAAGATACTTACAAAATGTCATCTACGGTTGCTTGCTTTAATTTAAACGAGAAGAGTAAAAGTAACACAAAACAGTCAAAACAATCTGGCTGTTGACTTTGAATTGGCGAACTATGTAATTATTGTGTTCTTATAGATATAATTATTATTGCATATACATACATAACTATGGCAACAGATATATAATGTATACCTTATTGTACGGCTGACTGACTAACTTTATTTCACATTGACTATAAAAATGTACTATACAAACTCCAACTAAATTAAAAGATTGTTTCATGGATCCGATACCGGAACTAGCACATCAGGTTTTTTCTTCTCTTAGAATCTTCAGAGAAATTCCTTAACTTTTTACAACTTCTGAGGAAAAACGTTCCTACGTTGAAACTTAAGACATAACCTCGAAATAATCTTCTTTAATGTGGGTGGATTCGTTTGTTAAAATTACACGTCCATATTGAGTAGTGGGAATCATGCATCTCTTTTCTACTCATTTTCTCTCTTTGTTATAGAATTCCAACGAAATTTAGATTTTGCAAGCATATATTACATTGAGAGCAGATTATTCAGTGGCGTGCGGTGAGAATTTAGGCTCGGGAAGCAACCACGATTTTAATTATAATACACCTAGGTACAGGCGCGAATTAACGGGGAGAGAATAATTCCCCCCTCCCCAATTTAGAAATAAGTATACATAGAATAGAACCAAATAATGTTTGTTTAATTATTATTTATTAAAATAATTATTTTTCCAAAAATTTTCCCCTCAAAATACTTCTCTGGATCCGCCCCTGATAGGTACAATAAAAAAACAGTGTTATAATTAATAAACTTAAAGGTTTTTGAAAGAACAACTTTTACACTTTATACTTTTGGAATTTGTCGACTATTATTCTTTATTTTAAAAAAACTACTACTATGTATTTATACTGCAACTCGATTTTCCGGTCTTTCTTAGCAAAATACCAGTGCAGATTTTAATCTTTGTTGTTAAATTTGAAAGTTCTGGTTTTGATCTGCCTTTCTTAATAATTTGTAATTTCTCCCCAAAACTGTATGCGGAAAATTCTTTATTAATAATTTACAAACTGAACAAAAAAAGTCGGCCCGATTCGGATGTATCGAATGTACAACCTTCCACCGAAGCAGCTGAATTTGCAGTCGTGACGATAATGCAATTTTAAAATTGAAATAATAAAATGCGATAAAATACAGTCTCATTCGCAGATTTACATTACTTAAGTAACATTAAACTTAACAAACACTAATAAATCGAACAAAGAACCGAATTATAATAAATAAACATTTGGGCATGAACCACACTAACAATAACGACCAAGCAATGCTAAGCGCATCGTCTACTATATGACCACGCCAGCTGATACACGCCAAGGCTATTTAAGAGAAGAGCAGTTATAATAAGCAGTGCTTATATGCAGTGTATGTAAAACACATTTGAATCGGTATTACCTTTTCGTGCAAGGTTAATGAGCCTAATTTAAAATAGTACTCTAAATAATTATACTTTTTGCTGTACGGAATTGATATTAATATTAATTGATATTAAATATTACAAATTTAAATAAACGATAACCATAATTTTATAAAAATATTTTTGTTAGCATTGGTTATTATTTTTAATAAATTCTCAAGGGAAGCATTGCTTCCACTGCTTCCATGGACCGCACGCCACTGAGATTATTTATAGCTATTAACCTACCTAAGAATATTATGAGTATCGTAACTGCCGCAGATGTTGGTTTGAAACCCGATTTTCAATAGCTCAATAGCTTATCGGTTTCACAAAATGAAGACATTATTAATAAATATATTTTTTTAATTCTGTCATCAAGCGATCAAGTCTGCATGGGTTGATTTGACGCCATGGTTATTTTATTTTGTTTTCATTTTGTTAGCTGTTGTTCACATGGTAATATTACCATACGGCATTACCGTACAAATACAGTTATTACTTAGTTACCAGCCTACTTTTGTATGTATAAACAAAAGCTTAATATTCTGAAACCGATAAACTCATTTACATGCGTAAATGAATTAATATTAATTGTTAACTAGATAATATTAATGATTAATAAGTTAATATACTGTAATTAGTAATATTAAATTAAAAAGTAATTAATATTAAAAAAGGTATGACAGCTACCATAGCCGAGTTCTGAGCACGCTACATTTCGAATTCCAAAACCTGATTTCTAATCCAAGTTTGGGTAAAATAATTTTTTATAAATATTTAATACGTACATTTTATAAATACAAATTTTTATAACTATAACTTATTACTACATAAAATTATCCCTTAATTTAATAACCATTGTTTAAACTAGTATATTTATGTTAATTGATAATAGAACTTAAAAATATATATATAATTATAAATATTATATGTATAAAAAATTTATTTATAAAGCATTTATTTATAAAACATTAAATATTTATAAAAGTAAATTTACCCAAACTGGGATTAGAACTTGCGTTTTTGCAAGTCTAGCGTACCCTGCATTCAGCTGTGGTGATGCATTATAATTTATATTTATTTTTAATTTTATTGTAGATTATAATTTGTGAAGTCATTTGCATGCAAATCACCCCCTCAGAAAAAAATGTTTTATAATTGCTTTGTTGAAATTGAAAAAATTATTTATTTATAAAACATTAAATATTTATAAAAATATTTACCCAAACTAAAATTGTGTTTTGTAGTTATGGACACGTCTAGCGTGTCCTGCATTCAGCTATGGTGGTGATACATTATGATTTGTATTTATTTGTAATTATTAAATCAATGGATTTTTCTGTTTTTCTTGTATATTTTTTCCATGAAAAATAGTTTTTCCTCAAATCCGAAAAAGCACGGGGATAGAATGGATATGCCTCTTTATTTTGGTTCAAGTAGTGTGTGAAAAATTTTAAATTAAAACATAGTTTTGAGTAATTAATATTTTTTGATAAAAAAATCAAAAAGTAAATAAACATGTGTCCGAAGAAAATCTTCAGGTTTAAGCCGTAATCAAAAAAACAAATTAAATTCACTCTTTTGATGAAAAGATCATAGATTTTAGATCCAAATGTTCTAATCCTAAAACATGATTTTACGTACAATTGAATAAAAAAAGTATTTCGATTGATTTAGTCAACCAAACGAAATAGACAAACAAAAACTTTGTTGTTATTTTAACAGGTGGTAGAATATTAAAAACTATTTTCCTAACTTATTGCCGCTTTCCGAAAAAATCTGGTCGAGCTGTATATTCCAAAACGCCATATTTTAAGGATAAGGAGTGCAACAAAATATAATCTTGTCTAAACTTAGGTTATTAAATAAAAAGACTAAAATTATATAACGGAAAACAAATTATCATAGCAATCTCTTTTGTGTTTGGTTAAAAGCCACCTTTACGATGACATTACGTCATATAAATTATTTTCCTACCCGTTATAGATTTCCATGTAATTTTTTTATCTCTGATTGCCTCCTCTCTACTTACGCTAATATCCACGAAAAAATAATTGTTAGTACTTTTGTTGACAAATAGTCAATTTAAAACCATCCACCAATATGTGATTTTGATATTTAACGAAAACTTTCACCCATTATTAAAACATTATAATCTTCTTTAATTCTCCAATCTTTTAATAGCAAATGTCAAAATCAGATTTGGAATTTGTCCCCCTTTTGTTTGTCGACAACACCAGGCCAGAAGTTTCTTTCGGGGGGAGGGGGAGTTAATAGAGTAAATCAAATAAAGTTATTATAAAAAATGTGTATACAATAAAATAAACGTTAAAGTGAAAAAAATTCGAAGTCGCATATATGCTTCGGCGGGAAGGTTCAGCCCACCCCCTAGATGCATGCCCCAAGCCAGGTAATACAATCTTTGGCATTCCAGCTTCGATCATTCCGTGATGAAAATTACCTTTTAATCTGTTAAAAAGACATCCTAGTACTAGACTTAAAAACATTGTATGTATTTCTAGATAAATACTGGTTGGGTACATATTTTATGTTTTGATAGTTTTTGAACCGGTACCACGCCTCGTACCCAGTGGTGGATTTAGGCACAAGCAGTGGAAGCAGTAGCTTCAGGTCCCATAAGTCAGGGGGCCCCGCAGAGAACCTCTCCTTAGGACCGCCGTTGACATGCGACAAATAAAAAATATTGAAATGGAAGTCACTTTGTCGCGAAGAGTGAAACATGAAACAGTTCATATCGTGTACAGGCGGGTAAAAAGGTGTACGGTCGACGCAATAGTTTTGTGCGAAAAGGAAAGCATTCAGAACGATAGGTAAAATTTTCTAACGAAAGCATTTCCCAGCAGACCTGCAAGAAATGTATCATTTCTGTCGCTCCGAATGCTTGCCTTCTAGCAAAATTTGCGCGGTTGTACAACTTGAGGTTCGGGAAAGGAGAACTGTACCATGCTTTCGAATCCGGAAGAAATTTCTTAATATCATTTGTCAATTGTTAACATTTCCCAATGTTGAAACAATTAAAAAAAAATAACTTTACCAATATGTAATGCAACTGGAGAACGATCTTTCTTCGTTCTTAAACGTATAAAAAATTATTAAAAAAATAATCTTGGACAGTCATTTAAAAAATTTATCAATAATGTTTATTGAAAATGACATTTCGCAAAATTTATGTTTTGAAAATATTATTGATAAATTTGCTGCTTCTAAAAGCAGAAAAGTTCCATTACAAAAGAACTGATTATAAAACAAATGTATTTATCTATGACCACTATTTAAAAAGTGACACATTCCGCACAATTTAGTAACCGTGAAAATGACTCATTGCTCACAATCTCTAAAGTGAACGGTAATGACCGTGGGAAATCATTTCCCACGTTCAGTAGTTCTATAAAAACGCCATATAGGCAGCATATGCAATATTATTTTATTAATTACATGCCAGGCCCTCCGTGATCGAGTGGTAGAGAACTTGGTTGTAGAGATCCTACTTCTCGTTCAGAGGGACAGGTGATCAAACCTCGGTTGCGACTAAATTTTAAAAATTTACTACAATCGTATTTGAGCTCCTTAGGATAAGGTATGAAAGTTGTATGAGTGATTGCACTCCGATAAGAGTTTGTGTGGAACCCCGACTAAAAAGGGAATAGATTATGTATGTACTAATTATTTGAAGTATAAAAGTTATAATTTTAGATAAAGGTTAATTTATTTTGTTTAATTAATGTTTTACATTAAGTTATATTTTGAATACATATCCATCTAGAAAAATTATCGCTTCGGCTCAAGCCTGCTTGCTAAGTCAGACCTCATACTGTTCACCTATCTAGGCGCGTTAAAATAATTTATTTGTTATTACTATATAAAGTTATTATAAAGTTCTTGTTGAATTGACATAAAACTTATTAATTTTAACATTATATAATTGTTAATATCTATTAATAATATTCAATATTATTAGATTACAATAAAAACAATGAGAACTTTTATAATTTGCAACATTTCATTCATATAATTATTCACAAGTGCAATCGCGATGGGTACACTTAAAGCTCTCTTCCTTCATACACAACACGCCAGAATATATTTACGTTTTGCTGAAAAGGGGTTAGATAAAAGATCGCGCTATACAATTATACATATATATGTAGGTGATACAAAAATATGGCACGTCTTGTTTAACTATTATATTGGTTATAGCCCTATTTTGTTTTGTATTTTAAAAAGAATAATTTTAAAAGTTTGCTATTAAAAATATCATAATGGTAATTGAATTGTGATTGTTTATAAAAAATTACTTTTCAAAGTTTTGAGTACTACATAAGTATGATTTTAAAGCTTTACTAGATTGACTGAAATTAAATTATCTTTAAAAATTTAATATTTACTTGTATTCGAAATTTTAGAGTGATCACGAAGTGAATCTGATGATGGAAAAATGGAAGCTGCTCACATTACATCTCTTAATTTATTGCCAGAGATTTCACGTAAAAAATATGAATGCGAGTCTAAATTCTGGGTTAAATATTTTTCTTAGCTTCTGGTGTTTTTTTATTATTTTTTTGTGGTCGTAGATAAAGTATAAAGTGTAACACGTGCAAAAACGTCAATTTCACACTAGTGTGATTGCGGAATTCGACTTCGTCTCATTCTCAACTTCTCACGTCTCAATTTCTTCACACTCGTGAGAGATTGGCACTTTTCTGCACTTATAACACAAGATACCTACTATTAATATTTATTAGTAGGTGTAATGTCAATTACACTAGTTATGTATGTACTTATTTTTGATATAAAAATAAAAGATATATAAATTGTAGTAATTGATTTATACTATGGGGCCCCAAAAATTTGTAACGTTTCTGTCCCCTCAAATGTTAAATCCGCGACTGCTCGTGCCGGTCCTAGAACTAGACAAAGATTCAAAAGTAAGAAATACGACAACTTGATCACGTAGAGCGGATGAATCATGATTGATTTCCGAAGAAAATGTTAAAATACAAAAACAGGAACTTAAAACGTTGGATGAGTAAGAGAACAATAAAATCAGAAAATGAAACAGTTCTAAACAGAAGCTTATAATTTTGACTGAATGATAATCTTGATAATCCAAGGCTGCTCTAATGATATATTGTAACATCTTGATAAAAAATAATATAGGCGACTGTAAACTGGTGATTTTGACTTATATATCAGTCAGGAGGTCAAACAGTACTCTTTTTGACACTTTTTGAGTGCCTTATTGAGTTAATTGACTGACTCTTTTTAAAAAAGTACAATCTTAATTATTCGCAACAAAAAAGCACTCCTACCGCTCCTACGCAGTAATAGAAGAGCTTGAATTCTTTCACTTAAGCAGCTGCCATAAGTAATGATTCTGATTATGCCATATTAATTCCCGCCAGATGTGAAAATAAAAGGTAGACATTCGCTTTTATGATTTGCTTGTCTTTCGTTTCTTGTTTCTAAAGTAGGTAATCTCTAGTCAAAGCTAACCTTATTTTAATTTGCGAAAAAAAACTCAATCGGATATTAATAAACAATTATGCAAATAATATACAATACTACGTGACTTAGAACAGGTGTAATGGTACGGAACGTGCGTAATAATTATGAGAAACTTATTGGTTTTGCTTGTAATTTTGCGGTGCATACGTAACACATAAACTAAAACGTAACGTTTCAAGACGTGCCTTTGAACAAGAAATTATTTTGGCATCCGTTCAGAATCATCTGTACGCGAAATCACGAGGATTTTAATAATAACTGGTAATGATGCATGATCTTACAAAAATGTAACTTGTTGGTGGGACATACCGTTAAAAGGAATTGTATGATAACTTAGATAATATGTATCTGAAGAATAAGAGTCAGCAATTATAAGAGGAAAACCACAGGATGAAAATGTCAGACATTCTCAACTGGTTTTAAGATACCCATCATTATGTATTACAGGATGTTCCTACGTTTAACATTTTATTCAGAGGTTTTGTAGTTAACCTGTAATTAATATAACAACTACTTACTTTAACCTTTTCTCTTTATTTAAGTTTCTATGTTTAGAATATTATTTGTAGGTAACGCGTAACGTCAAACAGTAATAAAACAAGTATTGTTTGGGGTTTTTGACTGTATATTGGTATATTGAAAAGACTTCCAAAAGCATATCACGGATGCTGATGATATACAATATAACCAAACAGACAATTGTTTATTTACGGACAAACACACCAATTGCGAACAAAACTTGATCTAAAATTATAACCACATTTATTTTCACTCGCAAGGGTGGTATCCGAGATATACCTTCTGATTTTGATGAAATCTTGGATATAGGTACTTCATGTGAAAATATTACAATGTTTTTCCGTTGTTTTTTCCGAACTGCTGGCATCCACTTTGACGGGGTGAAAATCATCTTTAGATTTTGATAGCATTTTCGGTTCTTTTTATATCTATAAAACATAGTAAAAAGTTGTAAATTATTAAATAATAGATAAACTACGAAAATAAGTAGAATATGAAAATATGTTTTGTTTTTAAGAAATTTTAAAATATGACACCCATTTCCCTATCTTCACCTCTAAATTCAGAATTTTTTCGTAGGGTGGTCAGTGGCGTAACTACGTAAGATTGCGCGCCCCTGCGAGGCTTATGTTTGCGCCCTTCCTATACAATTATATGTAGGTAACTTTTGTTAAAATAAAATATGCAATAACTAATAATAATGCATTACCTTTTCATTTGCTCGTATCTCTTTAACAGGAATTTCTTTTATATGAACAATGAGAGTTCACACTAATCACTTTTTTCCGGCCTTTAACGCAGGCTAATTGGACAATTAAACTGTCAAAATATATTGTCTTTACTATTTCCCCCCTCTTCTGGACCGCCATCCGCACATACTATACACCATTCGATGCGTCTCGCGTCTCATCGAGCTGAACAATAGTGTCCTAACCCAACCGAACCTAACCTAACCTAGGTTTAAGATTTAATTTAGGTTTGAGTTATTCATCTATTTATACGTGTTTTAATTTAGTCTTTGGTTAAGGTTAGATTAGGTTAGGTTGCGTTAGGTTGGGTTAGGTTAGGTGAGGTTAGATCGCATGCGCATCACATAATGCATTTTCAGGTAGGGTGGGGGGGAATTAACAAGGAAGGCTATGGCTTCCCTTTCAAAAAAAGTATTTGGCGATTTTCTCAAAAAGTTCTACTCCCCCCCAAATTTCACTTTTGTTTAGCTCCTTGAGACGCATCGAATGGTATACAGCATGTGCGGGTGCGAGTGGGGGAGGCGGGCCTAAACTGGAGAACAGCCACAGATTTCTTCAAAAATTATCAATCTGTTGTCGCTGATCCAACAGCACATTTATTTTAATTTTTTTAAACAAGTTTCAAATTTCATTGCAATTTACAAGTGCAGCACGAAGCAGGTACGACGAAAGTGTTTTAGTTATTGTTAATGTCGTCGTCAAACCAGATAAATAATCACTACTTAATAATTTAATTAATCTTATTTAAACACCTAATATGATTGTAACCCAATATCTTCTAATTGTTCTGAACAATGTATATCTACAATTGCCTTTTATTGTTTTCCTAGAATCTTTTGTTACCTCCAATGTTTGTTTTAAAATTGCTATCCCCAACTCGAAAGCAGCGCCCTTCGGAGGGTTGCGCCCCCCCCCCGCGTCGCAGGGTCTGCGGGGGCGGTAGTTACGCCACTGAGGGTGGTGCATTAATGTTTCACATCAGATAGACTACACCAAAATTCAAAACAAACGGCATTTATACGTTTTGTAACTATTTTTTAAGAGAAGAAACATCCCTCTATCGTTAGCAAACTAATTCGACTTAACTACGTATGTATACAAGGTGTCAATTTATGCGTAATTATTCGATATCATCTAAGCTAGTAAATATTGAAAACACTTTCAATATAATAAAGGTTGATTCAGACCGGTGGTAGCGGAGCGGTGGCGGAGCGGAAGCGGATCCGCTCCCAAATCGCTTTCCTTAGTTTTAAATGGGATGATTCGAAGTGAAACCGCGCGCGGAAAAACGACATAGCGGTGAGCCGGCGGTCTGAGAGCGGAGCGGATTGAATCGATCTAGAAGCGATTTTTAGCAAGAAACCGCGCGGTTAGAGAAAGGTAGAATTATGTTTTTGACTGAAACAACGCTATTCAGTGCAGTCCATTAAGACTGCTGGTGTTGCAAATTGAAAAGTAACAAAACACCATACGTAAATGTAAATAACGTAAGTATTTCATTGTAATTAGTTTTTTTATTATCATATTGACAAAGACACTCAGTTTTTAGTGAATACTTAATAAACTAGAAACTAATTAATTAACTTCAATATCGCTTAAACTTTATTATTTATTAAATATTATTAAACATTTATATAAAAAGGGAAAGTAATGTATTCAGATATTTGTTATATAGGGTGTCACATTTTTGATGGGTTTAATGAATGGAAAGCTCTTCTATACAACTTTGCATTCATTAAACAATACATATAACAATATGAAAAACTGATTTAACATTATTAGGGACACATGCACGACCATGAATGTCTGCACTGCAAAACCGTCGCCGTCCCGCTACCGCGGGCAGTATGAATGCTCCAAAGCGGAAACCGCTCAGAAACCTATCCGCCACCGCTCCGCTTCCGCTCCGCCTCCGCCGGTCTGAATCAACCTTTAAGGTTGATTCAGACCGGCGATAGCGGAGCGGTGGCAGAGCGGAAGCGGATCCGCTCCCAAATCGCTTTCCTTATTTTTAAATGGGATGATTCGAAGTAAAACCGCGCGCGGAAAAAACGACGTAGCGGTGAGCCGGCGGTCTGAGAGCGGAGCGGTTTGAATCGATCTAGAAGCGATTTTTAGCAAGAAACCGCCCGGTTAGAGAAGGGTAGAATTATGTTTCTGACTGAAACAGCGCTATTCGGTGCAGTCCATTAAGACTGCTGGTGTTGCAAATTGAAAAGTAACAAAACACCGTACGTAAATGTAAATAACGTAAGCATTTCATTGTAATTAGTTTTTTTATTATTATATTGACAAAGACACTCAGTTTTTAGTGAATACTTTATAAACTAGAAACTACTTAATTAACTTCAATATCGCTTAAACTTTATTATTTATTAAATATTATTAAACATTTATATAAAAAAGGAAAGTAATGTATTCAGATATTTGTTATATAGGGTGTCACATTTTTGATGGGTTTAATGAATGGAAAGCTCTTCTATACAACTTTGCATCCATTAAACAAAACATCTAACAATATGAAAAACGGATTTAACATTATTAGGGACACATGCACGACCATGAATGTCTGCACTGCAAAACCGTCGCCGTCCCGCTACCGCGAGCAGTATGAATGCTCCAAAGCGGAAACCGCTCAGAAACCGATCCGCCACCGCTCCGCTACCGCTCCGCCTCCGCTCCGCCACCGCCGGTCTGAATCAACCTTAAAAGTTTCTTGATTGCCACAGATAATGCATACTTTAAATTATGTACAACAATATTATTTATAATATTTACAACAATGCAGGTATTTTACAAAATCAGGACAAATGGAATTACGCTTTTCAACATTGTTGTTGTGTATATTGTTTTCACATATTACATTATAATTATTATGTGTATCATTAATTTTTCTTTTGTTTTTTGTCAATGTTTTTTCTTTGCACCAGTATATACCTCGGTTTTTCACCACTTGTTTGACTTGACTGCTTTGTTTCTTCCTTGCGCCTTAGCTTCGTACACTTGTTTGGCTATTATATCTTCCTTCATTCTACGTAAATTTCTTCTATCACTTCTTCTATGGGTTTTACCTTCAGTTCTTCTACTATTATTGTGTTTCTTATCCTTTCCTTTCTAGTGATCCCTTGAATTTTTCTTAGGAACCTGATCTTGATCTCTGGTCATTTTTGGTCTTGATTCGACCTCTATCTTTTTATTAAAATCCAGGATACACTTTCATAGGTTAGTGAGGGTCTTACGACTTTCTGATATATCTGTGTTTTGATCTCCTTTAGTATCTCTTTTACCGAAAAACTTGTTTCTAAGTGTATTGTATAATTTTCCTACTTTTCCTATTCTCTCTGGTATTTCTTTATCTACTTTTCCGTTATGTTCTATCATTGTTCCCAGATAATTATAGCTTTTGATTTGTTCCAGTATTTGTCCATTTGTTTCTATCTTGTGTTTCTTTTCTTTGTTAGCCATCACCATCGTCTTGGTCTTACTTATATTTATTTCCATGATTATTAATTTTAATTAATTTTTGGTATTCGTTTAAACTATGTTGTAATTTTTCTTCTGAATCGGTCATAATCACCATGTCATCCGCCAATAACATTTCTTGCAGTTGTATTGTTTTCAGCTTCCATGTTCCTATTTTCATACTTTTGCTCCTTTACATTTCCTGATAACTTCATCCACGACTATTCAAAATAGTAATTGGCTAAGTATGCACCCTTGTTTCAATCCTATCTTTGATGTGAATTCTTTAGCTTCGTCGTTGTGTGTTTACTTTATTTGTTATTCTTACATAGTGCTTTAACTATTGTTATCAGCTCATCATCTACTTCTCTTTTTTAGGCATTCCCAGACATTTCTTCTCTTTATTTTGTCAAAAAGCTTTTAGGTCGATGAATGCTATGTATATCTTTCCCTTTCCTAAATAATCTTTCTCCTACTTGTCTTAATATAAATATTAGGTCTTGGGTACTTCTGTCTCTCCTAAACGCATGCTGTGCTTCTCCTATTGTGTCTTCTATTTTTTCTTTGTTTTTTTAAATTATTCTCGTAAATACTTTTTCTGGTATGCTCGTTAAGGTGATTCCTCTGTAATTAGTACATTCTCTTACATCACCTTTTTTATACAATGGTAGTATTATGCCGATGTTCCAGTCTAGTGATATTTCTTTTATTATGATATTATAGCTATTAAAGCTTCGTCTCCCATATATTTTAGCATTCCTGTTGAAATCTAGTCTTGTCCGGCGTCTTTTCCTAGTTTTAATTTGTCTATGGCTAGACTAATTTCCTCTTCTGATATTGGCTGTATACTGTTCCTTACGTTGTTTTCTGCTTGTATTATTTCTCGTTCTTGTTCTTCATTGTTTACTTCGGTTAAGGTCGGTTCGGTCTTCTGTTAGTATATTTTCTTCTTTATCTTTTATGTTTAATAACCTAGGTGTTTTTTTTTGTTTAAGCTGTTTTAGTGTACTGTAAAATAGTTTCTGATTTTCTGAGTAGTGTTCCTTCATTTTGTTGCCAAATTCTGTCCATGCTTGTTTCTTTGCTTCTTTAATGAGGTGTTTAACTTCTCTATTAATTATTTTATATAAGTTATAATCTTCTTCTTGTTGTGACTTTAAAAACTTTTTCCATTTTCGTTTCTTTTCCTTTATCTTCTGTTGTATTTCTGGGGTCCACCATTTGCTACTTTTTGTTGCAGGTTATTTGTTTTGACTATCCCAACTTTCTTTGGCTGCTAAAATTATATTTTCCTTAAAATAATTCCTTTTATTTTCTATTTCTAGTTTCTTTCCGGTATCTTCTTTTCTTAATCTTTTTATTTTTTCATCTTTTAATCTGTAGCATTTCATTTTTTCTTTTTATTATTTTTTTCGTTTGGTTTGCTTTGACTCCTCTGTTTTTTTTTATAACTTCCATCCGTACCAAGTAATGGTCGATTCCAATTTCTACATGTCGTTTTACTTTTACGTCTTTAATCGATTTCCAGTTCTCTCTACATACATACTAAAACAGGAAAGGTTTGGAACTGACGCCTAGAAAAACAACGAAAATATATCAAGAGATGGTAATAGTAACTAGTAGCCTATATATAAAAAATTAGCCGCTGAATCCAACAGGGGCAAGATCTATGGCCATTTTAGCCATAAAGGGAAAAAATTAAAGAATGTCCTAAGAAAGTTGAAAGTTGGTATCCACGTAGATCATATTATTCTAAAATATGTTTAAATTGGGGGAAAAACATCTACACCCACTCGTTTCATCCCCACAGACCAACAAACTTTATACAAAAAATCTTTCCTTATCGATAAATTCGATGACTTCCTTTTTTAAATACAGAATTAATTACTAATATGTCATTAATAATAATGGATAAAAGTCATTTCTTTAATGACCAAACAACTCTGATGTTCGGATTTTTTATACAGGGTGTTTCACTGTACAGCTCGACACCCCTACATCTTTGTTATTTATAATGGAATCAATTCTAAATTCTTATCAGGTATAGAAACCCGTTAAAAGAGATTTGCGTGTAATTATAATTCCCATTTATTATAAATCACCAGCCACTACAATCGCAGATAAATGCAAATAATTGAAAAAACATATAGGCAAACAACGTAAAACTTGCAACGGGAATTTATTCTGGACCACCTAAAAATCATAATCACCTGTAAATCTGCGTTCTTTTTGTAATTTAAAATTATATCGGCATATGGTATAAATAAACCTCATAAAAATATGTTAAAGGTCATCTTTAAATACCCTCCCAGACTAGTGGAGTTGTCTTGTACTTTAAATTAACAATAAATTATAGTTTCTGTCATAAAATTAAGGGTATGACTGGCACACGTGTTTGCATTGTCAAATGATTCCGTTGCTAAAAATTTAAATGGTTGATAATTTTGGTCAGTGTGAATCCATGTTTTCCAACTTTCTCATATTCGTTTCAGTCTTTGTTCTACAAAAATATTATAAAATCCAATTTTTTTTGATGAATTATTGCTTGTACGTGCTAAATGATAGATTTCAAAGAAACACATTTGCGTTTTAAAATACATCCCTTCTGCAATTTTCACTATAAAGGATACTGCGTTCTGGATTCCCTTTGTGTCAAAAATATAAATTCTGATTCGCCTAAACGAAATCATGCGATTCTTTTGTTGGCCCATGTAGAAGTGCACCCCTCTAAGAAATATTCCGTCTACAGTAAAATAACCCTGAGTTGAATAGTTCAGTGGACATTCAGTCTTAAGATAGTGCAGTTGACGTTCAGTCTTGAGCAAGTCGACAGTCTAGTTAAAGATAGATTTCGTTACCGTTCATTACAGTACAGTTGATTTTCAGTCTTCAGTAATAGTAGAAAGAAGCCGGCTAGTGCAAAGTATTGCTAGATACAGTTTTCCGGATTCCAGTGTTTTATAGTTGTGGGAAATCATTTTCCTATCGAAAAGTATCGTCTATTCTCGTACAGTTTACCGATAAAGTTATTTCTCGTACCGCATGCCGATAACATAATAATCAATAAGTACAGATTCTGTTTTAAGTGATCGAATTTTCGATTAATAAAGAAATTCCGGTAGAAGTGAAGATTAATCTACGAACAATTATCGAAATTAAGTTAAAACCTTTAATAAATCTCCAGTGATTTATAATTTCAGTCCGGATTCAAATAATAAATGGATCATTTTAAGAATAATAATGAAAAGAATAATTTTCATTATTATTTTCATTTCATTTTAATTTTCAATAATAATTTAATAACCAACGTTATCCAAGTTACATGGTTATATTAGTCACCTTAATGGGTGGATTTTAATGATGAACGCTTCATTTTTAATACAGCATTGTGGATTTTAAATTTATCGTAAGTTCAAGATATTAGGATCGCAGAATACTTTCAAACATCTTCCAGTTTCTATCGTCCAGCAGCATCTCTGTTTTTTTGTGTGAGCTAAAGTCAAGTCAGTTTGTGAATTACCAAATTAAAACAAGGTATTGTAAAAATATGAATTCCTTTTTTTGTTGAACTTTGTAAAGATTATGTGTGTTTTTTAGTCATATGTTGATTGAATATTTTTTATCGTATGTAAATGTTTTTTCAGTTAAGAGCTCTTACTTAGGGTATTGAAAATTATTTCTATGAATTTTTGACAAGCTGTTATATTTTTTATATATTTCTTTTTGGTTAATGAATAAACATTTTAAATTTAACTAATGCGAATAATATTGACCCATATAATTATGAAAGTCTTTATGTATATTTCACTTTTTCCAGCCTAACTTTGTTACTATTGAATATAATTAACTATTTGAACAAAATTGATTGGATCTGACTTCATTTTCTGGTTAATGATTTCAGACTATTTTAATTATTATCAAATTTCATAATCAGATGGCGCCCAGTTCATGTATTTTATTGAGTTTTGAAACCTTTATCTATCCTTTTAATAATTAGACAACTGTAGAACCAATACCCACGACCTGATATTAAATTTGTAATAAGAATAAGATCTCAAGCTGAGGCAATTTTGAGCATTATTGTAACGTAAGTATAAATATTTTGATATTTTAAAGTTTTATTTAGAGTAAGAAAAAAAGCTTTGTTTCTTTTGTTTGGGTAATTTTCTATAAAATTATGAAATATTTAATATATTTTAAAAATTTTTTTTATAAATATCATATTTATAAAAAGGAATAATTCCTAAGAATTTATTCCAGTATACATAACAAAGATATAGGGGTGTCAAGCTGTGAAGTAAAACACCCAGTATAAAAAATCCGAACATTATAGTTGTTTGGTCATCAACGAAATGACTTTTATTCATTATTAATGAGTTATTAGTAATTAATTATGCATTTAAAAAAGGAAGTCATCGAATTTATCATATGGAAAGATTTTCTTGTATAAACTTTGTTGGCCTGTGGGGATGAAACGAGTGGGTGTAAATGTTTTCTTCCCAATTTGAACATAGTTTAGAATAATAAGATCTACGTGTATACCAACTTTCAACTTTCCTAGACCATTTTTTAATGTTTTTCCCATTATGGCCAAAATGGCCATGGATCTTGTCCCTGTTCGATTTCGCAACTAATTTTTTATATGCAGACTACTAGTTACTATTACCATCTCTTGATATACTTTTCGTCGTTTTTCTCGGCGGTCAGTTCCAAACCTTTTCTTGTAAGAAGTAATCTAAATATTATAGATTTTTTTGAGTGGACTTTTCTGGTAAAATATAGTATGTCTTGGTGCATAAATTTTGTGTTTGTTGATATTAAATTGTTAGTTACACATAAATCTATCAAACTTTTTCCGTTGTCATTTTTCGTTGTTTCCCCATATGAACCCATATACCTTTGAATATTTTTATTGTTGTTGCCCACTCTTCCATTCATATCTACCATGATTATAGTGTTTTCTGTGCCACTATCTATTTATAATTGTAGAACTTTATAGAACTCATCCTTTTTTTCTTTCTTCTCATTGCCATTTGGTCCATATTTTACTATTATAGTACTGTTATGTTTATCATACCAGTTTAGGTCAATGACTAGCAATCTTTCATTCACATATTTTTCCTTTCGTATATTTTTTATTTTGTCTGGACTTACTGTCAGTCCTACTCCAGACTGATAACTAGACTGATTATTTATCCGCAGCAGTTGCCAAGTATCTTCTCAAGATTCCAAAGAAGTTTGAACTTCGAAGCCATCTTGATCAACCATGAAAGGTAATTTAACATTTCAATGATACTTACTGTACTTGCCGTTTACTTTTAGTTTTGAAATTGGGTATAGAATACCTTACTTTTCTTTTTACTAAAATAAACTATTCCCTAGAAGAATTAGTAAATATAATGCACGCTTTAGGAGAAAGAAATATGAAAAAGATTATGCAGGCCCATCTTGCAGCCTGCTTACAGATGTTATAGCACAAATCCCACATTAGTGTTACAGCTGAGGAAAAACTGCAGAAAACCTTAACCAGAATTGCCGGCACCGCCAGCTGATCTCCGGTCACTTGGGTGAGAAACCAGCACGCTAGTCACTACACTATCAAGGACTAGAGCTATTTTTCTCCAATGTAATAAACTAATAATGTAATAATTTAATAAAATAATTAATGATTTGGCAACACAACACCTGATGAAGAAGATATTTTAGGATAGGATAAAGTACCAATAGAAGTCTTAATTGTCGGTAAAATATACATTTCACACAACTGAGTAAATTTGATTTAATGATATCAAACTTTGAAAGTATGATTTGAACACCACTGCCAGTAACATCATGAGGTCATGAAAATAATTACAGAGACCACTCAAGTATAAGTTATTTTAGATACTTTCGTTACTTTAGTTATTTTAGTAACCAAAGTTATTTCAGTTATTTAGTTAAGTTATTTCAACTATTTTAGTTATTTTTGCTTTTTAGTTATATTTGTTTTTTTAGTTAGTGTAGTTATTTCAGTAATTTTAGTTACTTTCATTAGTTTAGTTATGTTAGTAACCGTAGTTATTTTAGTTATTTTTGATACTTTCATTACTTTAGTTATTTTAGTTACTTTAGTTATTTAAGGTAATATAACGAGTGAAATAAATAAAGATTATTAAAAGTTTACAGTTTTATTAAAATATACCTGACAATATTGTTTCGACAGCTATGCTGTCATTATCAAAGGTAATATAATTATAAACAAACACGTCGCTAAGGTAGATACAAAATAGGTAACTAGATAAAATAATAATAAAAATTAATAATAAAAATCATAATTAAACATCTAATACTTCCAGTAACGGAGAATTACTGAGCTCAAGTTGTTCATTCATTAAAGGTACCCTGAGTTTGTGTTTGTATATCTCAAAGGCTTCTAAAATGTCTGATTTGCGTTTGTTATTACAAAAATGTAGGAATTTAATATTATTTTGAGGAGTCATTGTGTGATTTTGTTCTAAAAGGTGTTTGGCGTAATTCGATTTTTCAGGATGTTTATTTTTGTAATGACGTACGTGTTCTTTATATCTTATGTCAAAATTTCGAAGTGTTTGTCCAATATATACCGAACTACAAAAAGAACAATTTAAACGGTAAATGCCCGATTTCATGATATCATGTGTTCTGTCTTTAGCATTAAATAAAAATGAAAAAGTGTTAGTGTTGGTTTTAAATGTTATTTTATAATTGTTGGTTTTTCTTAGTATATGTGCAATTTTTTCTGATATTTTGCCAAAATATGGTATAGATATGTAATTTGTGTCTTCTGTTTGATTGTCAATGGGATATATTCTTTTGATAGCTAACCTATAATCTTTTTGTTTAATTAAAGTGTCAATCATGTTCGGATTATAATGATTTGCATGTGCTAGTTGTTTAATGGTTGATATCTCTTTGCTAAAATCTGATTTTGTTAGTGGAATAGTTAAAGCTCTGTGTACTAATGATCTGTATGCTGCTATTTTATGTGTATTGTGGTGACAAGATTCATTTGGTATTGTTATGTCTGTTTGTGTTGGTTTTCTGTATATGGAAAATTCAAAAAGATTGTCTGCGTTAATCTTGATATTTAAGTCTAGAAAGTTTATAGCCCTGTTTTGTTCTGTTTCTAGTGTAAATTTTATATTAGGATGGATATTGTTTATAAGAATTAAAAATTCATTGATAACCTCAAAAGAACTGTCAAAACAAGCTAAAATGTCATCAACATAACGAAACCAGAAGATAATGTGTTTAGAGAGGTTTAATTATCTTCTGGCTAAAGACAGAACACATGATATCATGAAATCGGGCATTTACCGTTTAAATTGTTCTTTTTGTAGTTCGGTATATATTGGACAAACACTTCGAAATTTTGACATAAGATATAAAGAACACGTACGTCATTACAAAAATAAACATCCTGAAAAATCGAATTACGCCAAACACCTTTTAGAACAAAATCACACAATGACTCTTCAAAATAATATTAAATTCCTACATTTTTGTAATAACAAACGCAAATTAGACATTTTAGAAGCCTTTGAGATATACAAACACAAACTCAGGGTACCTTTAATGAATGAACAACTTGAGCTCAGTAATTCTCCGTTACTGGAAGTATTAGATGTTTAATTATGATTTTTATTATTATTATTATTATTTTATCTAGTTACCTATTTTGTATCTACCTTAGCGACGTGTTTGTTTATAATTATATTACCTTTGATAATGACAGCATAGCTGTCGAAACAATATTGTCAGGTATATTTTAATAAAACTGTGAAACTTTTAATAATCTTTATTTATTTCATGATTATGGAGTTCCACAAAATAAGGCTGGAAACAATAAACAATATAACGAGTGATTATAAACCCTCGACATCTCAGTTGCTGTGAAATTTAAAACGTATGTGTTTTATTACTCCACGACAATAATTTTTTGAATGTCAAGTAAATTGTACTAATCGTCAATGTCAGTATAGCGTGCTATAACATGCTCTATAAAACACCTACGTTCTATTTTTCACAGCAACCGAGACGTCGACAGTTTATAATCACTCGTTACTTAAATTATTTTAGATACTTTCGTTACTTTAGTTAGTTGAGTTATTTTAGTTATTTTAGTTATTTTAGTTATTTTAGTTATTTTAGTTATTTGAGTTATTTTAGTTATTTTAGTTATTTTAGTTATTTCAGTTATTTTAGTTATTTATATTATTTGAATTATTTTAGTTATTTATGTTATTTTAATTATTTTTAATTTTCTGTTATTTTAGTTAATTTAGTAAAGTTATTTTAGTTAGAGATGAATAGTAAAATAAGGGCGTCAAAAAAGACAACAAACTCTTGAAGGGGTCGACGTTCAAAGAAGTTTCGCGGCCCCTGATGTACACCAATAGAAACACTGCACAAATTTTATTTATGAATTCCTGATCTAATCCCTTACCGGCAAATTCAGCTGAGATATGGAATAGATAGTAAGATATTATATGTAAAAACAACCTCTAATCGTTAAAAGTGTTCAGAATTAAATCTATTTACTATAGTATAGTGAATATTAATTCAGATTTCTAGTTAAATCCTGATTAAAATACTTTATTCGTCGATATTTGACATATTTATTATTCTTTACAATTTTAAAACCATCAATTTAGTAATTTAAATCGTGTATTTCTAGATTTTTTTAAAGAAAACAAGGTCGAAGTGAGACTATTATGTAGTATTTAGTATATTTCATACTAACAATATTGTCTTCTTAGAACAATTTATGTGTTGAATAAATAAATAATATATGAATCGTTTATTGTAAAAACAGAATATATCATATAAGAGGTTTTTACAATAAATGTTTCATATATCCTTTATTTTACTTTATTTGCAAATTCGATTTTATGTTTTATTGTTTTTTAGCAATCACTTTCTCACTGACCCGGCATAGACGTAACTGGGTGGGGGCTTGGGGCCACAAACCAAAAATTAGCCCCCCAAAATGAATTCGGGCCAGAAATTTTTTGTAGTTAGTTTTGTAATAAAATAGAAAATAAGTAACCAGAAAAGCGGTAAATTAAAATAAATAAAAAATCAGCCAATAGCCTTTGTTTCTTGGTTTAACGAAATTGGATAATAAAGAAACAATAAGGAACGAATAATGTAAAATAAGTATGACTTTGTCTACATTGATAGTTGGCATTACAGTGAAATGCCCCACGTTGAGACAAGTCAAATAAATATGCGATGGAATACAAATCGTCTCAATAAATGAACAGATGTTGTGCATAAGTAATGAATTAATAGAATAAGGTAGAATAGCTTTCTCAAAATCTTTTCTAATTAGCTTGCTCGGCGTCTTAAAAAAAAGCTTAAAAAGTAAACTTCATATTTTAGATTATCTGAAATAAATGTTACGAAATACTTTTGATGAACGTTTAAATATTCTGCTTTCCTAAAAAATTGCAACATCTAGAAGGAGGGGGAATATTTTATTGAAACTTTCACCAAATAACTATGAAAACTTAATAAACTAAATCTTAACACAAAAGTCAAATTCAATTGTCGTTAAAGCACAAGAAGTCAATAATGCGTTTGAGCTCCGCGCAATCTTATACACTCATTTACTCGGCGAGGCATGCTTGAAATTAAATGATCAATTTCTTCTTGAGGTATCTGATCCCAAGCTACCTGAACCTGGTCTCGAAGTTCCTCCAAAGTGTTTGGGGGATGAGGTAGGCGACGCAATCTTCGATCCATGGAATCCCATATATGTTCAATCGGCGATAAATCTGGTGATCTGGCCGCCCAAGGTAACATATGGACGTCATTGTCTTCTAAGAACTGGATACTGATACGTGCTGTATGAGGACGTGCGTTGTCTTGTTGAAAAATAGCACCTTCTTGCGCTTGGAGATATGGTAAAACAACAGGCTCTAAAACGAAATCAATGTACCGTCGGGCGTTTAAAGTGCCTGGAATGAACACTAAAGGTGACCGACTTCCATGGCGTATTGCGCCCCATATCATTACTCCTGGTGTTAAGGCTGTGTGACGCTCTTGAATAAAAGCCTGATTTCGTCGTTGGCCTCTGAGTCTTCTCACCCTTGCGCGACCGTCTGATCTCCACAAACAGAATCGGGATTCATCGCTAAAGACAATTTGTTGCCATTCTTGTCCCCAGAGTTGCCTCTCCATGCACCAGTTTAGCCTGGCAATCCTGTGTTCCCTAGTAAGAGGAATCCGGCAGTATGGACGATAAGATCTCAGGCCGAAGGATCGAATGCGTCGGTAAATCGCGCTCATAGAGATTGCATGGCCTATTGCCCTCACCCAGTCCACTCCTATTGACCGCGACGTCGCCCATGGATCTCAAGTAGCCATTCGTCGAAGAAGACGTTCTTCTCGCTCACGAGACAACCTGGGACGTCCACTACCTCGACGACGTACACTTAGATGTTCGTTTGACCACATTCGGCATGTACGCAAAATTGTCGCTGCATTTCTGCCAAGCCGTCTTCCAATTTCACGGTACGACAAACCAGCTTCTTGCATGCCCACAATTCTCCCTCTTTCAAAGGGAGTTAACTGATGAAATCGCGCATTTCTTCTCACTGGTGGCATTTTGTATCGTTATATGACAGAATGAAATGTTTACCATGGAAATGAAGTCATGGATAATAAAGAAAATGAATGTATCGTTAGATGACAGAATGAAATGCTTACCATCGAAATGAAGTCATGGATAATAAAGAAAAGGCCAAAAGAAAATGGGTCTTTGGCAAAAGAAAAAAAAGCCAAATCTTCGATATACGTGGAGTTTTTGCACCCACATACTCATCAATGCTTATTAACAATATAAGCGACGATGTGTGCCAAAAATTAAAAATTTTTAATTAGTACATCTGGGTGTTGCATTTTTTTAGGAACGCAGGTAAGTATGGAATAATAACTTTAGTTATCTAATCCTGGTAGAAACTTTAACAACACGTAATAAAATAATTGAAAAACCTTTAAAACAAAAACCCTGCATTCGTTACATCACCAAATAGTTGTTAAAATTAAAAGATCTATCTCACAAAAGTTAAAAAAAGTATTTGCAAAAGTAAATTATCGTTCAATCAATTATTATTACATATTTCTAAGGTTTTATAATTAATTGTAATGTCTACAAGAGCAGCTTATATTTTAAAGTTCATAAAAGTATGATGTAGAGTTACATAACTATATTTACCTTTAAAAATATATCAATTTTATTAAAACAATTGTTGAGGTTTATAGTCATCGATAAAACATATGAAAACACAGGGACATTCCACAAATATTCTAAGCATAGTCTAATCTACGCAGAGAATCTTCATTCTAATTTATTTGAACAGGATTACTTATTTTCTCTTTATGCTGGCCGCGGTCTAGTAATACTAATCGTTTTATTGGTACAAACGTTATAAATATTGAAATATTGAAATATAAATATAGATTTGAAAATTGCTCGAGAATGGGACATTTCGGGTATGTCGTTTAATTTGGTTTGAAATAAGAAAATGTAAAGATTCTAGCATATTTTCACTTTCATCTGTGAAGAGACTTGTATCTATTGTCACGGGATCTATCAGAAGCGTCATTTCGTCGTTGCATGTATTTATTGAAAATGAGTTATGTTTTTATCTATATACAAGTAACAAGACCAATCAGATTGTTTTGATGAATTCCTTGCTGTTAATTTTTATGTGTATTCAGTACGTATTAAATCCTGACTTGATTCCAAGCATTCTAATGTATTGAGAGGTTAAACAGCAAATAAGCAGCTAAATATTAAACCTGATGGTCGCACATCAATGATGATAATGTAGGCTAGGACAACCCGACTTTTTCGACCATGTGACGTGTCTTAATCAGAGCATTACAGAGTCCAATTTATTGTACTTCATATGCGGGCACAATTATTGACGCACTATTCAATAACGCTCTTGTATTTAATAACACCATGGCTTACCTAGAGTACTTAAGCATTGTCTGAAGTTATCGTTCAACTGTATGTGCCACTGAACCGTAGTTTCTTAAATTATACATGTACTCGTTACTCATCGACTAAATGTAATTGCAAACGTCGATGACCCAAAGATCCGTTTCGATCGTAAGGATTTGGACGACCTTAGAGCAAGTCGAACCATACAGTTGAATCTCTAATATACAGTTACTAGTATCGGTCAATTACTATTATTATTCTTCAATCCTCTTTAACCGTACTACGGTGTTGAAGTTTAGTTCTCGTTTTCACTTTTTTGTTTTATTTCACTTGTACTCTGTACTTATTCTGTTTCTTTATTTCACTTACACAACAGTTTTACACATTTTTTTTCAATTTCATTCTATCACCAACCAAATCCTTTGCTTCATTCCAGTTTGGTCTTGTTTCTTTCAGTGCTTCTGGCATTCTGGACGTCCTCTGGGTTTTCTTCGTTTTGGTTTGGTTTCCCACATTTTCTTTAGTTTTTTCCCTCGTTGTTCATTCTGAACGAGTGACCGAGCCATCGTAGTTGATTTGCTTTAATTTTCTCCTCCAGTGGTGTGATTTTTAATCTTTTCCTGAGTTTTGTATTTCTTATTCGGTCTTCTTCGTTACTTCTTCAATTCTTCACAGGCTTGCAATCGTTGTTTCATTCTTGCATTAAGTGCCCATGGCTCGCCGCTGTATGTTAAGCTTGGGATAAATATTGCATTGTACACTCTAATTTTTGCTTTTTGGAGATCTCTTTCTTTACAATTATTTCTTCATTTACGGCATAATCAATGCTGTTTCATTGCTATTTGTATTCTAGTTATATAGTCTTATTTCTTGTTCGTGTTTTCCGTCACTACTCACTGTTGTCCCTAAATATTTGTCCAGATCAACAAAGCAGACATAGAGCTTTTTATCGTATGTTATGGCTTTCTCTATTATTTGTTTCAGCTCGAATACTGCATCTTGTGTGCTTTTTCCTCTTCTGAAGCCACTCTGGGACTCTTCTAGTTCTGTGTCTATAAGTTTCCTCGGTCTCTGCTCCAGTATTCGTTAACAGATTTTTTCCAGATACGGCCAGTAGCGAAATCCCTCTATAATTTTCACATCTTACTACTTCATAATCTTTGGTAATTTTATTTTCTCTCCAAGCTTGTTGAATTATCTTATGTAGGTGACGTAGCCCTATTTCTCCCATCAACTTAATCATGTTTGTACATTTTTAGCCCTATTACTGCTTCTTCCACTTCCTGTAAGCTAATCCTCTTCCTACTACCCCTCTTCGTCTTCTTATATTTCTTCAGTTTCTTGCTCCTTCTCTTTTGTTTCTTGCGCTGTTTGCCATTGTGATCCTCCTAGCAGTTCCTAATAGTATTCTTTCCATCTTCTAATTATACTTTCTCTGTTGGTATAAGTATCTCACCTGTTTTATCCCCAGAAGTAATCCCTTACACAATGAGCCCTTATACCATTACCACTTAAACAACTACCACTAAACACATTGAACCCGTACTCACATTTACTCCTTAAATCATCAACCCCCTTATTACCATTATCCCTGAACGTATTTTCACTACCATTTACCACTATATACTAGCACCCCTAAAAGCGTATACAGTAGTTTCCCGACACGTGTGAACTGAGGGTCAAGTCACAGAGTGACAATTCACACAACACCATACGAGAGAATCGGAGTAGGTCAGGTTGTAGGTTAGGTTGTAGTTTAGGTTGTAGGTTAGGTTATACGTTAGGTTGTAGGTTAAGTTGTAGGTTAGGTTGTAGGTTAGATTATAGGTTAGGTTATAGGTTAGGCTATAGGTTAGGTACAAAAAACTGGTTTAAATTTGAATTTTGTTTAGATAAATTTAACGTTTAACGCACGATCACTATTTGATTTGACCCTTAGTTCTCTCGTGCGTTGAGAACCTACGGTTTTAGGGGTACTGGTATATAATGGTAAATGGTAGTAGGGATATGCGTTTTAGGAGGACGGTAATAAGGGGTTGATGATGAAACGTACCAAAAATCGAGGCCCACATTGGACCGTCAATTGAAACGTACAAATTCCACAAATGAAATAATGCCCCGCGATTCGGCGATAGTTGAAACATACGTTTTTCTGTACACAAATTAAAAATAAAAAACAATAAACATTACTTACATTAACAAAGAAGCTCAAGATTGCCATGGCTTGAGATTTAGCTCTATCTTACTAATTTTTGTATTCAGGTCGCAGGTATTGGTTCTGCAGTTATCTTATTTATGAAAAGGAGTAGATAAGGGTTTAGAACTCAAATAAAAGCTTTAAAAGGGCGCCATCTGATTATGAAGCTTAATGATGATGTTTAATTAAGCCAGAAAAGATATTAAATTCACTAATCAGAAAATGAATTAAATATAATAGATTTTGAACAAAAACTTTGGTTATGATTAGAAAATTTTAAAATAAAAATTTGAACAAAACATTCATAATTATATGGTTCCGTTTAGATCCTTGATATAAACTGAAAAACATATTTATTGGATGGTAAGAAAATAAAAATAGTCAAACACATGTATAAAAACATAAACAATATGATTTTATTAAACATAGATTAGTCATTCAGTAAATGATTATCAACTTACTCAGGAATGATTGAACACAAAACAATTCAAAAATGTTTAAAATTTCTTCAGAATAAGAGAAATATTTAGATTTTAATGAACATAAATTATCCAAAGACTTATTAAGATCCAGAGATTATTTAGATTTATTAAACGTAAATTGTTCAAAAGTTTAACAAGATCAGAATTTATTACATAAAATCCTGTGAAGAATTTAACAATCAAATATCTGTAAAACATTACGAAACTGAATCCAATTAAATATTGCTAAAGTTAATAAATTTGAATTTAGCTAACTAAACTCAAACTAAAGCTAACCACTACCAGAGAGCTCTCTTCTTATAAAAAGTAATAAAATTCACTAGTTCAAACAATCCATCAACAAAAAATTTACAATGATAAATAGTTCTTAAAGTACAGTACCTTAAATCTTATCCAATTAAACCTTTTTTTTATTTGCCTTGCAAAGCAAGCCACGCTGGTCAGCTAGAAGTTGGAAAAGCCTCTCTTAGAAAAACCGTAGTTGATTCTAGATGGTTTTAAATTGTTGTTTGAAAGTAGCAAGTCCAAAGAAATGCTTTTGTTTCGAAAATTAGTCAATCACCCATATGATTTCACCAACAATCTTTGTTAAGAACAGTTTAAACAATCCTGTTTCTGTTATTATTTATTGTTTATAATTTACTCACGAAGGATGATAGTAATGTCTTTTTAAAAACTTAAACAGATTTAACCCAAATAACACTTGCTACTTTTTAAATTTCTCCCGTAAAATAATAATTATTTGTCTTTGTCTGCAGATAAAACGGGAATTTATTATTTAACTTATTGGCCAGTCTTCGTGATTTTTAATAACAACACTGCACTATTTTTATAACGCGAACTAAAGGGAGTAAATGTTCTTAATGGTTCATCACGATAAAACAAACCATAGATAATTATTAACGATACAATATTAGTAAATCTTCTCGAACAAGATTTATTAAAAACTAGACAACTTCAAAAAATTCACTTCCAACAAATAGCAACTAAACTGTACGGGAACTGTATTTAGAAATTCATTAATTCTAAATAATTAACGATAAACGGTAGTTCGATAATATCGACCCGGAGTCGACTGACTCTTGTCAAAGCTGGATCGAAAGTGGCGTATCTTAATATTTCGGCCCCTATTTTAGCGCGAAATAACTATATTTTTTCTATGCTGTAAGGAAGCATTCACGCGTGATTCTCGACCTAACGAACAAAAGTAGTGATCGAAATAAAGCGGGAACAGCCGCGTCAACATGTGCCGACTAGACTTGCGGATGGTGCAATTTTTAAGTTAAATACGCAGAAAAACCAAGCTGAATTTTGAACACGTGTAAATGTCACCTTTCGAACAAAGAGGAAAGTTGATTTATGTTTTATCAAGGTCCTTTAATTTTTTAGCAACGCAGCCGTTCCTACGAGTGGACAAACAAAGCTCTAAAAATATTGTTTATTGCCTCCACGTCCATTAAATTTATAGAAGTTCGACAACAAATCTTTTAAGATGTTCGTTATAAAATGTGTTTATACGACAAAATTTTAGCTACAAATAAAATATAGTTTTGCAGGGCCGAACTTTAAAATTTTTTTTATAAGAATACATGCGAAATTGCACATATTTGAGGCCGATAGAAAATATACCGTTACAATGATTTGAGGAGTAAATGTAAGTAAGGGCTCCATGTGTTTAGTGGTAGTTGGAGGGATCGTGGTATAAGGACTCATTGTTTGAGGAATGACGTCACGTAATTGTTTTATCTTTTATATAGTGTAGCGGATTCGTTTTACCTTGTCTCCGCCATTTAATTATCTTATAAAAACGTTTCTGGTTTTCTTTAAAACTCGTTTCTGTGTCCAGACCAAACAGTTCCCATTCTAATGATTTTGCCTGAGCTACTAACACATTTGTTTTCTTTCTTTGTTCTTTATATCTTTCATATTCTTCAGTTGTATTGCTCTTTTGGTACGTTTTCCAAAGTGTTTTTTTATATACTTCGTTTTTAATGTCCTCATTCCACCAGCTAGTTTGTCTTGGTCTCTTTCGTTTGGTGCCACACGCTTTTTCTGTTCTCGTTAGGATTATTTCTTTAAAATTTAACCAGTCGTTTTCTAATTCTTGGGTGTCGCTTCTTGTTTTACTTATTCTTTGAAATTGTTCTTTAAACCGCTGCATTTCCTTGTTTCTTAATTTATTCTTAATTATAACTGTCACTATATGGGTCGTTGTTACCTTAATTTCCCATAACATTATTATTTTTGTCAGAAATTCCCAATTCACAATATTACTCTCATTGCTTTTATGTACTTATTATACAACCTACTTCTTCAGTTGCTCTCTTATTCATACCAATACCACTGTAGAACATGGGGTTTTCTTCGTTTATTTTTTCTATCCTTTGCTTTTTTTCTTCGTCTCTGTTAGCGCAATTAATTCGAAATTGGACTTGGACCAATATCTTTTCTTTTGCTCTGATCGCACTTACATTCTATGTAGGACTTTTTAATAGTCAATTGTCTTATTTCTGTTATGCAGCTTTCTAGTTCCTTTCTACTCTTTATGTTGTTTGCAATTGCAAAAGTTTTTCCACCGGATACATTATTTTCGTATTTTTTAATTTATGGTCCTACCTTTGTTTTGTCATCTTTGCCTGTAGTTCTTCTTGTTTTTGATAAAGTTCTTTTCATAATTAATTTGGTAATATCGCAATAAAAAGAAACTTTAAAAAGTGAAGACGAATAATTTATAATAATGATTGTTAATAATGGACAAAAGCATCTGGGTAGTTCCTAAGATTTCAAACCGACAGAGACAATGCAGATGGCGATGGTGTGAGAAATTGTGGGATGCACTGGTTTTAATACAAGTTTGATCATTCGTATCAAAGGAAAATCTATTGAATGTCCGCGTCAAGTTTACAACGCACATGTTACGTCGCAGGTTGAACAAAACAAAAGAGAAGTACGTTCTCGATTTTCATCGCAGTTGGCCAGCTGCTGATTTTTTAATTCGGTGGTGAGATTCTGATACGATTCATATGTATATTCATAAATACAACGCGTAAGTGATAAATAAAAAGAAGTATATAGATCAGCGCAGCAGCGTTTCCGGTAGCTCGCGAGAGATATATTTTCTTTTTAAGTAAAATTAAAAATTAATATAATAAGTACATAATTATATATGTAAAGTTCAAATTGTAATACGTAAATTGTAGTAGTAAAATATATTTTACGTTTATATATTTTTTAATTTTTAGCTTAAAAATAATGTAAAGGAGTAAGTACTCTGTCAAGAGGCTGAGAGTGGCCGAATATCAAATCTGACTTCGACTAAGAGGTCTTCAGAATCGATTACATATAACCCCATTTTAATTTTTTTAACCCATGATCCTCCTCTTGGGAGTGCAAGAGTGACCGAAGGTCAGGTTTAACCTCAACGGGAAGGTGTTCAGAGTTCACATTTAATCTCGTTGTTACTTTTTTAAAATGTCGCTTGTAATCCATGACCTCACTGGAAGGGGGGGGGAGTAATCACAGGTCAAATCTGGTCTGACCTGAATGGGGAGGTTTCTATAATCGGTTACATATAATCTCATTATCACTTTTTTAAATATTGATTTTGATCCATGACCCCACTCGTAGAAATAAGAAGTCTATGTGGAAACGAGAGAAATCTAAAGTTGGGTCGTAAATCTTCCCTCCCATCTATTTTCATGTTTGTGAGAGATAGCCTTCCGCTGCATGAATGTTTTTTTTTCTTTTAGATGTTAGATGAATTGTTGCTAATTAATTTTACGTGGTACAGCTATTAAACAAACGACGTTTCGCTCAATCTATTTTTCAAACATACAAACTTTACAGAATTCCTTTGACGTTTATATGTTTGCTAATATAATTAGCCATGGTAGCTCAGTGGGTATCGCATTTGACATCTTGAGGTCCTTGGTTCGATTCCCAGGGAGCATTGATTGGAATTTTTAAAAATATCTAAGGCTTTCAGGTCGACTCAGTCTGTCAAAATGAGTACCTGGAAAATCATTTTCCTGGGAAATCATTTCCTGGGGTAATAATAGGCGGCCGGTGCGTAAAGCTATTCACTTTACCACCCTTAGATACCAAACGGCCAAACGAGTAATAGCAGCCTGCCCTGCTATACCCCGATGGGCCTTCATGGCCTATGAAAGGGAACTATTATTGTTATTATTATAATACATTAAAATTTAAAATAATGCCGAATCCTAACATAAAACATTTTCCTAAGTGGTACATTTTCACCCCAAAGTATCACTTAGTGGATACTTAAGTTTTTAAAGGATAAGATTGCTGTGAAGATATATTATTATTTAACCATATTGTAAAACAATGACGTTTAACAACCTTCAAAGACAATAAGATTAAATATTAATGTAATGATAAAGTCAAATTTGAAAATAGATATCCTTGCTAATTCAATTATTTGAAACAAGCAATTAAGAGAGAATAATTAGTGAAATGAATCAATTAAAATGAATCAGTGAAAAGTTTTGAGTAAATTCTTGTACAAATCTTTCATTCATTTGTCAAAAAGTGTATGAATAAGATTAATTGAGTGCATGTATGTAAACATGTCCAATAAAACTATTTAAAAATTGATTCTGATAAAATTTGAACTTTATTCACCTCTTATTGCCTAAATTTATGCAGCGTATTTCGCAAAAATTGAAAGCATATGTACATGTGTAGATGTTTATAGTAATCTCTTGAAGACACTACGGAGTGCTTGGAAATTTACGCAAAAAGCAACTTACTTGTTATTTCTAATAAATGCCCCATAGCTCAGTTTGCTTTGTAGGTCCGTTGAGCAAAGCGAGCAATACGAGCTGATAATCAGCCAGTGAATCTAAACTTGTAACATAACCAAAAATAACCAGTTTTTTACAAAACAAAAGCTTGGGCAAAAATAATGTAATAATTAAAAAATCTAAAAACATAGCGAACAACTCTGATAGGCTGTGGTATCGAATTAGCTTCAGCTACTTTTCTCCCCAACACTTTACTCTAAGTCTTATGCTTTATTAAGGTTAATTCTTTAATGTGATATTCAAGTGTTACTGTTTTTTGTTATTGTTTGAGATTTTTTGCTAGCTTACTCAAATCATTATATTAAGTGTCTGGTAAGGCTGGGTAAAACAAGATCCCAATTGTGAACCTTTTTAATGAAGTTCCTATTGCTTTAAGCTCTTATAGATAGATCCTGGCTTATTTTTCAGATCCATGCATCCGAAACAAACAGGATGAGCATCGCAAGGCCATCACCTGAATATGGGTTAAGGATGAGTTAGACGAATTGGCAAAGAAGCAGATGAAGCTGTAACTGCAAAAAATAAACCTATAGCACAACTAACTGATATCGACGCTAGCAAAATATATCCGAAAAACAAGACACTGCAGCAAAATGAAGTCCAGTTTCTGCAGAGATATGAACAGAAAACATCAATCATAATTTTACTATAACATATTATCTCCATATTAGTAATCAAAGAATCATACAAAGAAATTCTACAGCACAAACCAACATGTCAAAAATAGTTTATCACTAATAAAAAACTATGACGAGTTCTAAAAGAAATAGGTCGAATGAAATCGAAAAACACAATAAGAAGCGAAACAGACTTGATAAGAATACAAAATTCTGAGTGAAGCAGAAAAGAAAATGAAACTACCAAGGACCTAATTCAAGAATAGATATTTGTAAGAATTCTGAAGCAAACTTGGACGGAACACAAAAAACAAAAAACACTAAAAATGCAACATAGATAAAAACAGAAAAGGAAGAATATCCAAATCCATCAGAAAAATCTATATTCTATTCTATTCTATTCTATTGGAAAGCCTTAGACATATATCAAACACAATATTACTGAATCAAATGATTTACTGAAAAGAACAAAACATTTTTCAACAAAAGTTCTTAAAGATAATGCCATGAACTCTTGTCCAATATAAGTCCATAACTTCTTCATCGACGACGTACATATTGCTTACCTTAACTACTCACTTACTATATAGACCCAAACTTGTCCAAAAACCTTATTTTCCATGAAGAACAAAAATGTTGTAGGAAAAGTATCTATTACTGCAAAGAACAGATAATTATTGATCATTGAACTATTGAACTTCTACATCGCATATTTGGGCTAGTGCAAAACACCTGATAGCGTTCCACGTGCGTAGCACAAATCTTACGACCTTTAGTCCTTCGCTTAGTAGTAGAACAATTTCATCTGCCTATATTTAAAGGATGAATAAATGGATAAATGATTAAGGATAAATAATTAATGGGCATGGTATCCTACATCACAATCAAATCGATAACTTACGGAATTAATATTTCTTTAGGAAAACAAATCCGTGCGTCCATATTAAACCAGACTGATAAATAGAAAAAGTAGTCTAGCAAAGAACTTCACGGACGTCACTTCTATTACAATCTTTATAAATAGAAAGTTGGCACCCCACATCATACCACCTCAGTGTGACACTCTATGTCACATGAATATTTATGCCTCGTCCCATTGTAGGCCATCAGATTGAAACTGAATACAGTTCACAGTGCAGTAGTTGAAACCAAAAACCAATTCCCTAAGGGTTGGATACCCCAATAGATACATATTTGGAATCCTGGGAGTGTGACCTATACATTCATGTTGTGATCTTTTACATTGTTCCTTATTTGAATAAACTTGAGAATGATTGGGGATAATTATGTGAGGCTATTTGTCCTCAAAACATGTTTTCTTTAATGAAGAATATGCGTACCAAATCTTAATCCTCATAAAGACACCTGAGATAAGTATAATGAAAGAACTCCTCAAAATTAGTAGTTTTGAGTCAACTCTGGTGACCTTTGGCACCCAGGGTCACAGGCATGCCGATTTCATTTTACGTATATTAGGTCATGACCTGATGTGCAAACCCTGAAAGTTTCAACAAAGTCTTGCAGTCAAGTCTTGCAGCTAATAAACGCGTTATTGCGTCCCAACGCTGTATTGCACTTCTGACTGCTTATCGAGTTGTTCTGTTTAAGGTGGCTCTGCAGGCAACAGTTTGAAACTTTTCTAATTGTTTTATTGTTATTAGATGTAGATCAATACTATTTAAGTTTTGCATTACTAAATTGTATATCTTTAACGCTACATTGCGTTTTTTATTATACTTTTTAAATTAATTTTGTTATTAATTAATTAATTATCTGTGTTACAGCTAGAGCTCATATGCCTGCGACTTTCGGCGATGGTGTTCTAAGGGACAAAGGCAATCGTAGCAGACAACGAACAGAAGGTCTTGCTGCTAATAAACGGTTTTTAACTGTGCTAGCACACTGTGTCTGTCGAGTTATTACGTTCCAACGCTGTGTTGCACTTGTGACTGCTTAACAGCTTGTTATGTTTAAGGTGGCTCTCTAGCCATCAGTTTGAAACTTTTCTAATTGTTTTATTGTTATTAGAAGTAGATCAATAATATTTTAGTTCTGCATTACTAAATTGTACATCTTTAACGCTACATTGCGTTTTTTATTATACTTTTTAATTAGTTTTTTATTAATTAATTAATTATCTGTGTTACAGCTAGAGCTGGTATACGTGCGACATACGGCAGTAGTGTTTTGAGGGTCAAAGGCAATCGCAGCGGACAACGAAGAGAAGGTTTTGCAGCTAATAAACGGTTTTTAATTGTGCTAGCACACAGTCTCTGGACGTTCCAGTGTTGTGTAGTACTTGTGACTGCTTAACGGCTTGTTATGTTTAAGGTGGCTCTCTAGCCAGCAGTTTGAAACTTTTCTAATTATTTTATTGTTATTAGAGGTAGATCCAAGGAAGTTTAAATAGGGGGAAGTGGCATAAGAGGTGTGCACATGAAGCCTCAAGTGTGCACAACTTGTCAAGTTTTAAATTTGGCTGTCAAACGGTGCGATAAAGATTTTATTTGTTAAGAACTAAATTAAAAACAAATAAAAACGTCTGGATACTCCATTAGATGGTGTAGAAGTGATATTAGATATCACAAAAAACAAAAACCTGGAGTAATAATGCATCATTAAGTAGTTTTTCCTTATATTTGAGTCATTAATAACTTTTTACTCGGACATCAGGTCCGTAGTACTTAATTTGTATTTATATTGGGAGTGTTATCACGTATTGTATAAAAATGTTCTTTTTTTAATTAAATAATTACAGAGAACCATCTCTAAAACGATTTATGAAGTATACATGCATTGTCATCGGTACGCAGTAAACTTTTAAATTCTTACTGGCAGAGTTATTGTCCGTTTAGGTCGTTTAGGAGAATCACTCGGCGCGGCGTTTACATGTAAAAATTACTTACATACAGATAATCAATAATCGTGAAATTTGAAATTAAAAATTTAGAAATAATCATTTTTTTACAGAATTTGCAAATTTCTTAGGAATGTTATGATTATGTATTTCAATTTAATAATTTAATAATTGTAATTAAGGTGACAAATAAATTAAAGTAATTAATGAAAAAAATAAAAAAGTTTCATATTAACGGTGTCCTGGATAATATTTTAAACAATTTACTGAACCCAACTCTGCATTGTATTTACATGGGGTCCATACCACTTCGCCCACCGACCACTTCGCCCACCCGTAGTTTAGTACCATATCGCCCAACGGAAAGTCCACTTCGCCCAATTTCTGAAATGTACCACAACGCCCAACACGACCATTTCGCCCAACTTTTCACGAGGGACACAACGCCCACCAGGACCACTTCGCCCACTTGTTCACTAGGGACACAACGCCCACCTCGACCACTTCGCCCAACTTTCGTATAGACCCCACAACGCCCAAAACAGGACCACAACGCCCAAAATCGTTCGTTAGAAATCGGCTATTGCACACATAAAGTGTTGAATAATAGTAACGAAGCTGTGTGACTACAATTTAATCAAAATAATATTTTAGGCGAACTCACACGCTATAAAATTTGAAACGGAAAGGTTAATATTTTTTTAATAAAATTCATATCATATATGGCATAATTTATCCACAATTATTATCTACTATAATTGTAAACCACGCGTTCCTTAGTAGTTAGGTACATATAATTGAATAAAGCTTGTTTCTATTTTCAAATGCCTTTAAGAGACGGAAGGATAACGAAATGAAATAATTCTGAATTTCTCTATTTACTTAACTGGTTTCTACTAATCGAAACTTATTTAAATATTGTATGTTCTGTGAATAATTTAGAAGAAGGTACCATTTAGGATTTACAAAATTATTTTAAAAATAAGATGTAAAAATTCTTAATATTTCAGTTTATGCATCTTCAAGCAAAAATATGTTTTTCCCAAAATCTATTTCAATATGTACAGATGTGTTTGCCGATCGTCAATAAAATTATATTGCTTTATTACTTTTAGTTGCTCAGTTACTATCGTACACTACATCACGTACGTCATTACAAAAATAAACATCCTGAAAAATCGAATTACGCCAAACACCTTTTAGAACAAAATCACACAATGGCTCCTCAAAATAATATTAAATTCCTACATTTTTGTAATAACAAACGCAAATTAGACATTTTAGAAGCCTTTGAGATATACAAACACAAACTCAGGGTACCTTTAATGAATGAACAACTTGAGCTCAGTAATTCTCCGTTACTGGAAGTATTAGATGTTTAATTATGATTTTTATTATTAATTTTTATTATTATTATTATTATTATTTTATCTAGTTACCTATTTTGTATCTACCTTAGCGACGTGTTTGTTTATAATTATATTACCTTTGATAATGACAGCATAGCTGTCGAAACAATATTGTCAGGTATATTTTAATAAAACTGTGAAACTTTTAATAACATTTATAGCGTGTGACTGCCTAAAATATTATTTTGATTAAATTGTAGTTACACAGCTTCGTTACTATTATTCAACACTTTATGTGTGCAATAGCCGATTTCTAACGAACGATTTTGGGCGTTGTGGTCCTGTTTTGGGCGTTGTGGTGTCTATACGAAAGTTGGGCGAAGTGGTCGAGGTGGGCGTTGTGTCCCTAGTGAACAAGTGGGCGAAGTGGTCCTAGTGGGCGTTGTGTCCCTTGTGAAAAGTTGGGCGAAATGGTCGTGTTGGGCGTTGTGGTACATTTCAGAAATTGGGCGAAGTGGACTTTCCGTTGGGCGATATGGTACTAAACTACGGGTGGGCGAAGTGGTCGGTGGGCGAAGTGTCCGGGTCTCTTTACATGTGTGCTGTCAAATTTGTAGTCCCCTTACTCCACTGCAGGCTTCACTTTTACAGCCCAGCAATTGCATCATGCCTCTTCCCCCTACTTAGACTTCCTTGGGTAGATCAATAATATTTTAATTTCGTATTACTAAATTATATATCTTTAACGCTACATTGTGATTTTTATTATACTTTTTAAATGTTATTTTTTTAATTAATTAACTGTGTAACAGTTGTATTCTCTTCATAGCGGCAGTGATAAAATATTCATTTCCACATTTGTTAAAAATAAGTTAAAATCATAAAACATTTCAAAAGCAAATAGAAAAGCCGCGTTAACCAATTAATTAATAGAAATTAATTAACCATGAAATACACAGTTCAGTTTCTTTTGGTGGGAGATGGTTTGTTATGCAAGCCACAACGTTTCTGTGAAGAACCACAAGATCAAAAAATAAAAAATAATAATAGCTAGACAGCACCCTTAAGCGAAAGGACATGCGATATTATATGCGCATGTTTCCCTATGAGATCCAGAATTTTCTGGATTTTCTGCATCTGATTCTTCTAATTGATACTAATATTCGCATGATCATATTGGCATTTTAACCAACTCGAGATGCAGTCTTCCAGTGTGACATACCACCTTCTTGAAAATAATCCATCATGTTCAGGAGCGACTTCAATGTCGAATTTTTAGCCGGAAACTCCACCAAAATGTGTTGTTGAAGTCCATGTTCCGAAAGCTTGAGTGGAAGAGAATATTGTGCCAACTTTTACTGCAATTGTAGCCTATTCACGACTACTCAATTTACGTGTGAAGAGATAAAGACCCAAGGTAGTATTAATAATTCTATAGAAGAGCATAAGGCAGAAACTGACCTGGTAAGAAGTGGCTTTATGCATGCAGATGATAATGATACTCTGATAATGTTCGACTGCGCAACCTTAAAGATTTCAAGGACACAGACTATAATTTAAAAATAGAGTTCTAATAGTTATAGAAATATTTTACAATTAAACTTCAGGAAGATGTTTAGAAATCATGAAGACCAAGGTTCTATTGGATGAGTTGTAAAATATATGTTCAGGTATGGAACATCAAGTGTATGTGACACATATACAACAAACAGACATGACGACATACTTATATGACACAAAGACATGGCTAGACTGTCTTTAGTAACAGATGATGTGTAAACGAAAACAAAAATATACAATATGCATGGATGGTAACGGACCTTCTAATGGATCTATGGTAGAATAGAAAAGATCAAAGACACCTGTATAATATAGATAAAGTGCTTTGAATATACAACCTTTATACAGGCCACAGACGATGTATTTATTGCCTAGTTACAGAAATGATTGCGTCAGAAACCTGATTCCGTATTTTTTGCGATACGATTACATAAAAATTCATAATGAAATTTTGCCATACCAAGTATGTTAATGTTTATAGCATGCACAGTATCATGCTGGCATGAAATGAAGGTGATTTGTCAACAAAATTTTGAAATGCAAAATATAACCTACTTAACAATTGTATATGGAAGAGAAACCACATTTTATGAAGTTGTAGTTTCCTCATACAATTAGTTCATAATTCTATTAGCTGGATTTATATGGAATCGATTATTATCTACCTAGCTATCTTGCGAGGTACGCTGTACTAGTTTATGTTAATTACTTTATGTATACATAGTATATAGTTTGCAAACACTCTGTAGATGCGAATCTGTTCTGGAATTGCATAATCTCTACAACTTAAATAAATACCACTTTAAGATTCTATTCTGGTGAAATATTTCAACACGTTAAGAAGACAAGGTTCAGTTGCAGTTTTTAATTGCCCGATGGCATGTCAGATAAATTTCAAGTTTAACCTCCTTGCCTTCTGAGCTGCCTTTCTACCTGTATAAATAACTTGCCGCTGTACAATATTGTCATGTATCATTTAACTTGACTATATTAATTTTATTAATGTCTGATTAACAGGAAATAAATAATAGCAGAATTGTAGTTGTATGGCAATCTACATCGAAAACTTATTCAAATTAGTGGCAGAGTGATTTAAATCACATTTAAGATACACCAATAAATAAATTTATTTTTTCATTAATAGGGCTAGATGTAATCTGATTGACCAATTTCTAGTATATAATCCAGTCTATATGGGTACCTACTGTAAAAATACACATGAAACAGTTCTCTCAGTATTCGAAATACTACAAAGATTATACGATGTCCCATTTTTATGTTCACCCCTTTTCCCCTATTCTAGATATTATTTAAGAATTGTAAATATATGCAGGGTTAATAGTGAACTCTGAAATAGTACAATTGGTGTTTGACTCAAACTCAAAACCCAATTGTTATTTGAATAAAAATCTTACCTGTTAAAGAGAGACTTGGATAAGTTTAAGTAGCGTCAATCACAAGGAATTAGCTAATACAGCGACAGTGAAGTTTGCTGCCCAGCGCTTACTAATTCTAAGGGACGTCCCAGTTAAACGCGGTCATGGAAATCGAAATTGTCAACGATAAGCCTGTAAAAAACTCAGTCACACTTTTCTAGGGTAGGAAAAAAGGAGTTTTTTAGCGACTGCTGAAGATGCCAGCCTAGATGTTAAAACACGTACCCAGAGTGAAAAAATGGTGTATGATGAGGGTGAAGTACAATTTTAGTGTATTTCCGCCACAGTTTTGAGTATATTCTTATCCATTACTTATACATAAAAAATATAATAACATTTCTTCCGTTCTCTTTTTCTTTTATTCAGCTTGACAGTGCTATCAATATTTGATTGTGTAAGAAGTGGTAAATGTGAATTTGGCGACTTGAAAGCAAGCACTAATTGTAACACGCACTGTTGCACATACTAATGTAAGAGCTTAAATTCTTTCTGTCTTTGCTAAAAAAGTGTAATTCCAATTATCTCCTAAAAATATTCCCACAAGAAAAAATCTTAAGGTTTGAGGTCAGAACTATAAGGTACATTCCACACCATATCCAGTAAGTCTTTCTGTGCTCAATGTGATGAATTGACCTTCAAATGCTGTAAAAATCTGAGCAGTACAATAGCGATGTGCTTCATCCTATATAAGCCAGTAGTTTCTAGCTTTGATAAGAGCTGTCGGTAATTCTGTTCTTTAATGATTCCGGATTTAACGGATTCCTGTAGGAAGATGTATCCTTTAAGGCATCTCGCACTAGCCTTTTCTCCACTAGCAGTTACCCGGATCCGTGGAGCATACCACGTTACAATAACTTCGTAAGCAACTTGGCGACATAGGTATTACGAAGATTACCGAAGACCGTCAAGCCCTCCGATGCACCCAAACACTAGCCTCCACCGTTACCGGAAAGAAAATGGTCCAATATAACAGCTCCCCGAAGTGTTCCGAAGGTTGCCGAATACCCGAAAACACCGCCATCTTCCAGACGAGCCGAAGACCAGTCAATTGGATCACATCCCGACAATATCCAAAGTTCATCGAAGATAGCCGAATATCCTAAGATGCCGCCAATGTCCAGACAAAACAAAGAGCAGTCGATTGGACTACATCCCGACCAGATCCGAAGATTCTCGAACATTGTGAAACCGTTACCATCCACCCGAGTACAATCATCCCTCAAGATACCCGACGAAGTCAAGATGACAAGATCAATACTCAATACCTCCGATGGCCCAGTGAGTTGGATATACCAACTAAAGAAGACATATCCGGATATGGATCTATTTAGGTTCGGTCTGGACTTAGGAGGTAAGGTAGACGAGAAAATAAAACGACTCATCAAGTTCATTCGAGAAGGCCGACCGACACACGAACCGACTACCATGACTTTTGTCATTACCAACTGTAATAACAGTGACTTGTACCACAACAACTCCGTCTCTATTAAACCCGCTACGCACTGAAGCTTTGAGCTACTGAAGAAAGAGCTTCAAGAAGCTGACCACCGTCCCACCGTCAGGAACACTCCGTCACCTACCATTCCAGTTAACCCTATCGCCCGTTAACTTCTCCAAACCGCTAGGATCACCGTTCCGGAAACTACCAGGGGCAACCGCCCACAGACCAGCCGAGTTAGCCACCGCACCTCCGCAGAACCAGCTCAATGTCCGAAAGTTTCTTGCCACACAAATACAAATGCCATACAAATTGCCATACAAATCAATAGCCGAAACCTGCCCGAGGGGTCTCTCACTCTCGGCAATAGGTGTACAGTTTCTCGGGAATAAATTGCTATGAGTGGGAAATAATGAGCAATACTCGGCAATATGGGAAATAAACAGAAATAAACGGGAATACAAAGGAATAAGTGGCAATAAACAGAAATAAACGACAATACAAAGGAATAAGCGGCAATAAATAGAAAATACGCGGCAATAAATGCAGAATACGCGGCAATACTGAGAAATAAACTCGGCAATAGGAAAAACACGCTCCATTCTTCTGTGGGGCCTATGACGTCATCGACCTTTAAATGGAATCCCCTTATTTTCTTGTTAGAAATGAAAAGTATATATTTTTTGAGTTCAGCAATACCCCATATGTGGTATTTAAAACTTAAATTTAAACTTTCACGAAAATAATAATTAATCTTTCAACTCTTATTATTATTTTCGTGTCAAAACTTACAAAAAACAATTAGCAAATCGGTCTTGTAGAACTCGTATAGGAGAACTATGGCGGCATGCAAGGGTTTGCCGATACATCAGAACAATACGAATATTAAACACTCAGTGATGGAAGGCTATGGCTAGACTGTAAGGACTGCAGTTGATTTAAAACAAGGCTGTTTTTTGTTCCAGTTCGTTTGAGAGTTCTACTGGGCCGATTTACGTGATTCTTATTTTATATTGAAGCTTTCACTGTGTGCATTAGTATTGTTTATATTTTTTAATTTGTATATTTTTTAAATTCAAAAAAATTATTTCGAGACGTTCGAGAATAGTCATCCTCTTGCAACGCCCTCTTATAAGTTCCCAGCGTGTAAACTTTTGGAATTGCGCTTAATAGACAAACCATTTCCATCACTAGCACCTAGGGGTCGAAGTCGTCGATATGAGCTGTAGCTGTTTCTAGCAGTTGTAATTTTATATTTCAGTGGTTATAATACTCAAAAAAAATATAAAAATCTTAAAATAGTAAACAAAGATCTATTTAAAATAGGTAAAATAGTACTAAGATTACCACATGAATGATAAGCGAATAAGAATATTTATTTTCTGAAATTGTGGAAGTTATAGAAAATTTAAAACAACAATATTTAATTTTTAGGTTAGTTCACTACCTAAATAACTATAAAAACTGCAATAAACGTATCTATAAAATATTATTTGCAACAAAATTCATTAAATTTATGTTATAAACATACTACTTATTTATTAATAATTCTTGTAACTAAACAATTTTGGTTTGGAATAACAGTTTCAACTTGCATAAAAACGTACAGTAACAGAATATTTGACTGCCGATTTCAAACACATATTTTTAAGAGTTAAACAACATCTCTAGATTTTATTCTCATCATTTTTGTATTTAAACGCGGGTAGTATTTAAAAGTGTTACAATAAATTAATTACAAATGCTAGAAATAGCTAGGGCATGTCGGCGGCTGCAGCCCGTGCAGTGTAGCCTTGCATCATCCATCATTGAGTGTTTAATATTCGAATTGTTCTGATGTATAGACAAACCCTTGCATGCCACCATTCTCCTTTTCGAGTTCTACAAGACCGCTTTGATATTATATTTTTTTTTAGATTTTTATACCATAAATTTAAAATACTTTATACCTATTTAAAACAGAAGGCTTATTTTTGTTACGCTTCGTTTGAAAGTTCTAGTGGGCCGATCTACGCAATTCCAAGTTAAAGATTTTATGATCGTTATGATGTTATTTGTAATCGATGCATTTCTATACGCTCAAGACCGATTGTTCACTTACAGCGAAATCAAGCGAATCCGAATTTTTTGAATCAGAAAAATTAGACTTAGAGGATGGAAGCATGCAAGAAACAAAATGAAAAATAAAGTTGAAATTCGAAAAATATTACGTAATATTTTACGACACCTGATGGTACATTGGACCATTTTTTGATATTGATAAAGAAAAATTCTTGAAAGAATATTTGGAAAACTCGTATAGCCGAAGGAAGGTCACATTCAGAAAGTAGATTCAGAATTTATATTTTATGGCCCTGTACATTTTACTGGAATTTACCCATTCAAAGTCAGTCGTTCGAATGGGGTCTGAATTAACAGGTTATACAAAGACTTGTAGGATTGTAAAATTTGAAGGAGTTTCTATTTTAATTAAAACTTGCCAGTTTTTTTTAATTCTTTTTGAATTTTATTTACTACCGTGCATTGGGATTCTCACTTTTCAAATAAATTTATTTAAAGTTATTTATTTCAATGTGTCTTTTTTTGTATTTCTTAGAGTCGATCTATCTGATGATATATTTTTTAAAGTTCTTCTTTTCACGTATTCGGTTCGCAGTTACTTTAACAGCACTTAAAAATGTAATGTACATATATTATGATTGAATAAAAAACTATTTTTTACAGATCATTTTTATTTGTGAGGAATTTTGTTTACATTTTTCTTAGTGGAGCTACGACCTATTGCAAAATTATCAATAAAACCAATAACAATAAAACACGTTTCATCCAAATACACCCACTGCTAAGATCATGCATGGAATACGGAAATAAACACGGCAATAGGGAAATTAAAGCAGCAATACAGAAATAAATACGGAATACGGAAATAAATACGGCAATACGGAAATAAAGACGAGAATACAGCAATAAAGACGAAAATAAAGGAATAAAAACGGCAATACGGGAATAACAAGTAAGAATACGGGAATAAAGACAGTTATTGCCGTAAAGCGGCAATAAGGGTACATACTTTTTGGAAGTGAGAGACCCCTCGAACCGGCCCGTCTGTTTTGTCCCTGTTGCGGCACCCAAGGCGTGATGTCACGGAACTTGGGGAAAGGGCTTCGCATAAATAGCGTTTGTGATCCCATGACTAGTTTTACGTACTGAGTTTCATCGAAATCCATTGAAGAACCATCTTCCATCAAGAAAAGAGACTTATTCTTTAAAGTTGATTTATTTATATATAAAAATCTAAGTCAAATAGTACTACAAGTGAACACACAAAAACTTGATAATGTGCCGAATTTTAAGATTGCTAATAAGTAATTATTTTATCTAGCAGGTAATATATGTTTACCACGTCATACTATTCATACATGTATAAAATAATGTGGTGTATTATATATAATAGGAGTTTGTGGGTAGTTACGCTCGAGGTCGTTACACGAACAATGGTAAATTAATAAATGTTTAGGACAAGTATCTGGAGATTTATAAGTAATAAAACAATTAATTCTTTGTAAATGTGACAAATTTTCACTCACAAATAGTATATTTTTTTCCTGTAAGGTACACTTTATAAAAAGAAGAACGTTTTGCATCCTAGTTGACACATAAATATTTCTTATAGTGCACACTCATGAATCATAATCACCGATTTCGATGAAACTTGGTGTACAAGAACTTATCCGAAAATAAGATGAAACAATTGTAACAGCTGTCGTGTAGAGTAGGTATGTGTATTGTGCATGTATCTGTCTCGATGGCTTACTTCAGGACCCTTTTTGAGCCAGGAATTGAGATACGCTCGATTAGTCATTCGAGACATGCATTTTACTAAAGCATAAAACCGCTATGTCAACGGAGCGAAGGAATTTAAACTGCAATACTGCATTATAACACAAGCGGGTGCTTGAAAATGGTGGGTTTGGAGTACCCTTGCCGCAAATACATAAAGTGAAAAGGGGTCTATTTAAAATAAACAACGTGAAATAAAGAAATTGTCTGTGGCGTGACAAGTTTTATGTAACAGCTTTCGTATTTGTAAACATACTTCGTATGTCCTATAACTTGGGGCGACGGCGCTTATGAAAGATGAGCTAATCAAGGGTTTCTTCAAGCAAGGTCACCTAAAATGCACGTCTCTAGTCATTAATATATGTGAGTGCTACTAATCCTCACTGATGGGAGATTGCTATGCGCTTTCTACTATCTCTCCAGGCCAGTACCAAAGTTAAATATAATTTACAATATGACAGAAATGTGGTGAAACTATACAATTCTGCGCTAGACAAATTCGTGGGTAGTAAAAGAATTATTTTAGCTATGAGGCATATATTAGCTGCACAGCTATTATACTGCAGCGATATCATACAATTCCAAGGCAAACCAACAGTGACACATCCAGAAAGCTCTTGCCAATACGCAGCCTGGATTTTGCAAAGAAAAGTAAATTATTTCCACGTTTTAAGCGGACTGCCGTAATCTGGCGATGCAGACAATCGTTCAGTCTCTGAAGTATCGCATATTCGCTTTAAGCTGTCCAATCGATATCAAATTATTTGAGATTTTTTTGGTGATTCCTGGATCACTTTTGATGGAATCTCATAGTGGAACCCGATGGATATACACTTAATTGTAGCAGTCCATAGCATGGATGATACTACGGAAGGGCAGATTAACAACTTCAGGACATGGATGTTAACTTTTACTAATAAGTATTTTGTTAAATTTACAAAAAATGTTAAATTTTAAACGTATTACTAGGTAAAGCTAAATATTTCTCTTTAGATATCAATTGAAGAGTATTGACGCATGCATTAGTAAAAGGTAGGATAGTGAGTAGTGCTCCATCAGTTTTGAATTTTAATAGTACGACGTTACGGATACTATTTTGCAGGATGCTGTTACCAATCACACTGTCTCATATGCAACAGGATGAATACTGGTTACATGTTGCTAGTGGTCATCACAATGGGTTAATAATCTTCTTTTACTAGAACGAATATGTCTATTTCTAGGTTGCTCTGAGATGAGAAATTATCTCCACCTTTTGCACTAGTTTCCATCGTGTCGCGAGGCGACGATCACTCTCTTTTATAACTGGATCGTTCTGGGTCTTCCATCGCTTAGTTTTGGGGTAGGTGGTCTCAGAGCAAGGCTGAACTCTAGTACGAAGTGATTAGTTAGGTCTTTTCCTTCAATGATCCGTGACTTAGTTGTCAAGTCTATAGGAGCCCCTGTCAACAGGTGTTTCTTGGTGTAGTCAAAGCTGTATATCAGCTACCCTGGATATTCTCATTGGCATTAACTCAGGCCCTTCAGGGTAGCCGGGTACTCAGGTCTCAGAAAATTCCATATGGCTTGGACCAGTGTGGCTATACTGAGAAATTACCCTAAGGGAGGTTGATGCGAACATCTAGCCTATCACATCTAAGACAACTCAACTTCCACGAGGTACGTGCTGGGTTTCTAATTTACGTAGAGTCGAACGAGGCACTGTCGAAAGCCCATCAAATTTCTAATTGGTAGGTTGGAATGAAAAATCTTAGGTAAATTCTAGGTATATCTTAGGCCAGACCTTGCCTACACTTGGGATGGACTCAACCGGGCAGTGGTTAGTCCGCGTACCTGACTAGGGGCGAAAGCACACCCTCAGGAAGATGGAATGGAAGGTAAGTACGTTAATAGCTCCGACACCAGCCTGAAGAGTTAGTAGAGAGTGGATAGCAACCTCTCTCCCACCAGTGAGAACTGCCATTGGGACTGGCATTACTATATAAATGGCAGATGGGATGTTAAGAAGGCAGCTGAGCAATACATTTGATTTTCTAAATCGTTTATCTTATTCACAACTTTAGGTACTTGGTCGATTGGTTCTGAACTTTTACTGGTGGTTAGGGATTAATTTTTCTTTGTCTAAGATCGCTTTACTTTGTTTGCAAACTCTTCTCGAAGACTTTGGACATGGCTGGCAAGAGGCTAATGGACCCATAAGAAGCAGCCTCCTCCTGCAGGAGGGAGGGGCAATTATTATTATTATTATGATGCAGGCCCATCGTGCGGCTGCAACCAACTTACAGATGTTATAGCAGAAATTCCACATATGTGTTACAGTTAAGGAAAACTGCAAAAATCCTTAACAGATTTTCCAATCGTGGGTCGATCTTGGTCCGCTTGGGTGAGAGACTAGCACGCTAACCGCTACACTACCAAGGCTATATAAATAGCAGAATATTATAGTATGGCAGAAGGCATGTTAAAAGGCACATTTGATCTTCTAAATCGTTTGTTTTATTCACAACTTGTATGTACTTGCTCGATTGCTTCTAAATCTTATTGGTGGTTACGAATGAATTTTTCCTTGCCTAAGGTCGCTTTATTTTGTTTGCAAACTCTTTTCGAAAAGCCTCTTGGTTGGTAGCAGGGTTTAGTATCATAATGATGACAACAGTCTTCCAATCACTTGCACAAGAAACTTCAAAAATTACACTTGTATTCATAAATAAAGTTTGTTTATATATTTATTTATTATTATCTTTCCGTTTCAAATCAATAAAGAACATTGATAGGGGTTTCTTTCTACTTCGTGGTCTATGGTTTATAAGTTATGTTAAATTTCTGCTGTCAATGGAATGATGGAAATTTTTAAACGCACAAATTTTCCTCTTGCTTTAATTTGCTATGATGTGTCAAATTGCATTTGTCGCTCTATAAGGACTTGTGTAATTTTACAATAAGTTTCATTTCTTTTGTTTACATTTGTTAGGTGGGAGTTGCAGTTGCAACCAGCTAATAATCTTTTGGTTTTGTTTGTTTCTGATAGTTTGCAGTGTCTTCTGAACTCCGTCGCTTTTTATTTATAACTAGCTGCCACTCACTATTAGTTGGTGTGACTAAAGGTGGGAAGTCTGAACTAAAATTTGGTTGACTCATCGATTGCATGGTTGTTGCTGGTTGCGACTTTATAATTGGCATCGTTAGTTGTTGTATCGAATACAAAAATGACTTTTGTGATAATGGTGCAGTAAATACCATTTATACATTTTGATCCTAGTAATATCCCGAGTTTAACTGAAAATACCGTAGATTTGAATAGTGCCCATTTTGGCTAAAAAGCGTTATTATCGCGTGAAAACGCGGGGTAATAAGTTTTACTTGCATTTACATACAGCTGTAAATGGAAAACTAAACGCGTCACAATGTCAATGCAGCTATGTTATTTGACGGCCACTTAATGGATCGTTCAACAACATGATCCGAGAATTTGCCGTAAAACCTGCTCGTTTCGTCCGTAAATCCGATGGAAAATAAAATTTGGTACTTTTAAGTATTGTAACAAATGGGGAAAACCCCCTATTCGCCGCCGTCGAATATTCGAGACTGCATGACTCACCGACACGACTCATCGACGTGACTCATCAACAGCTGCATGTATGATTCATCAACACCTGCAGGTACGACTCATCAACACCTGCATGTATGATTTATCGGTGTGAGTCATCGACGGCTGCACATAACAATACATCAACTAGTTTAATCCAGTATGTTCCAGAACTTTATATGGAAGATATAAATTGAGTCGCGGGTAGAAGGAACTCCTTCTAACTGAACTCAGTTAGTGTGTAACCGTCGTAGCGATATGTGCTTTGAATAATTAGTTAATAGTCGAATATTAGTGAATAAATAAATGTTAATAATTGTTGTGATACATAAATAGTTCTTTTATAAATAGCCTACTTTAAGTTTGTAAATATCTAGCATTTAAATAGTTCATTAAATAGTTTATAGTTATAGTGTTTTTAATTAAGTGTATGTAAATAATATATCTCTTGTGAATAGACGATTAAACAGCATTGTTGTTATTATTTTAAAAAGAACGTTACAGTATTTTTATGTATTTTTTAAAAATACTTTTTAAAATAAGATTTCTACATACAAATTGTTGATTTCTGTCAAAAGTATTTTCTATATTTTTTTTCACACCAAGTACAAAAATCTAAAGTATTAATAAAAACTAGTAATTTACACAGAGAAATAATTTGTTCTCGAACTTTTTACAGTAATTATGTGATTTTTTAAACCAGTTCGACTGCTTGACTTAAGCTAACCTATAGTTACCTAACCTGAGATTTACTGGACTAACCTAACTCACCCTAACATCCAAAATTGTCTCATAACCTTGCTATTTTTACTTTTACAAAAATACTTAAATTTCATACGTAAAGTGCGATTTATAAAAAGAAGTTAATGAGCCATGGAATGTTTGATATTCAGGTATGAGCAAGTAAAGAGTGCAGGTAAACAACTCACCAAGTAAGAAATCATAAACACCATTCATTTTTATTGCTCACGAAATGGAGAAGGTTTCAGGTACATTTCCGTCGGCAGACGAAACACGACGCATAAAACAGAATATTTCCCGATTCGGGAACTAAATGGATATAATACTAAACGAGTTTAATTTGGTAACTTGCCATTCTTTTGAACTCGTTGGTTTATTCATAGAACAGCAATGTCATTTTCAAAACAATCGGCTTGTGTTGGCTGAATTACTTGTCTCGGCATTGATTCTGTTTGTTCCAGTAAAATATGTTCAACATATTTTGACTGGTTTCTGGTGTTATACATGAATTCCTTGAAATATGACTAAACTCAAATTAGTCTTGTCAGTAAAGGGAGTTCCTCCGTGGCTGGGTTGTTAGTTTGATTTGAGGAAATTTCAAAACACTATTTCATTTCATTTGTGGTTGAGCAAAGTGGTACCCATGTGAATTGTACTTTTAAACCATAAAGAATACTCTCGTATTTCTAATGAATTGACGGTATCGAAGAAGACACCTGATGAATTACCTGAAGAAGAAAGGTATCGCTCCATATTTGCAAAACGATCGGTCACAAAAATCTTCCATTAACTGGAGCAGCTTTGATCAGCTTTGATGCAATTGATGTGAAGTACCATTACGGTTCGCTTAATCCGTCTTGCGAGGACTATTTTGTTTCCACTCTCTAGTTAGTTGAGAAATTTTAAAAATATTTGTTTTTGAGGATTTCGGTAAATTCACTTACTGGAGCACGATCACTGCCACAAAGAGACATCAAAATACTTATTTTTTAATTAGTAGTAATAATAATAATAATAATAATTGCTACAACCCATAGCCTGGAGACCAGGCCCCAGAAGCTATAAGCTTGTGTGGGAGGGAGGGGGCGATTATTATTATTACGTAGGCCCTATGTGCGGCTGCAGCCGATTTACAGATGGAACAGCGCAAATCCCACATTTGTGTCACAGCTAAGGAAAACTGCAGAAAACCTTAACCAGATCTGCCGGCACCGGGAGTCGACCCCGGGCCGCCTGAGTGAAAGTCCGGCACGCCAGACACTACACTACCAAGGCTGTTTTGAGTAAAACCTCATTTTTAAAAAGGGATTTTGATTTTATCTTACCCCACTGCCCCTGATATCAGAATGACTGCAGGAAGGATATGTCATACTTTTTATGAATGTTGGACATCAACAGGTTCGGCTGAAATTTTAATATATTATTTGGCCAAACCTGTCTGTATACAGGGTGACTCGCAAAACACGTTTAAAGTACGCAAGCTGGAAGACAATGGGGCCGTATCCACTTTTATACACAACAATTTAGGAAAATTTAGTTTTAAATATCTTTATGGGATTATTTACTTGTACAATAGGAAAATACTATTTTTTATGTACAAATTCATTTATTTAATTATTATTTTTTATGATTTCGGTATTGGCGGCATATTGGAATAAGATTTGATATACAGGGTGAAAGGGGTTACTAGGCATTAATTTTAACGAGTGATGGAAGACATCAAAACGAGCAAAAACCTTTGATCTTTCTTCTAGGACGTACTACTTTTTCAGAAAAAAATATAAAGTTGTGAGCTTTAACATCATTTTACTGCGTTAATAATATTAGTTTAATCATGGGGCTTTGCAGAAGATGCATATCATCTAGCACAACACAAAATCTTTTTCAAAAATTTTTTTACATTAATTCTTAAATGTAAAAGGAAATTTATTTTACCATTAAACGATTGATCATAGTAAAAAATGTTATAATAGTTTTTTGTTGTGCTAGATGAGATGCATCTTCTGACAAGGTCCTATAATTGTTTGTTTCATGAAGTTTGCAACTTTATTATTTTTTTCTGAAAAGTTATACGTCCTAGAATAAAGTTGTATCAGACTTTTGTCGAAATTACGTGGAAATCGTGTTAAACGTGTGTACATTTATAGTGTGTGATATAAGTATATAACTTTCTATATATCGGTCCCGGCTTGGACCGATTCGCTTTTGTTTCACTTCCCTTAACCCCCAAAATTACGTTTTGACGTAACTTTATGCTGATATTTTATGACTTTCGTATAGCACGCAGGACAGGCGATAACAACTTGGGGAAACTCCGATCGTTAATTGTTTTTAGGTACTGTTATGGCGAAAAGTCCGATTAGCAATTAAGTTTGGGAATTTGTAGCGTTGTTATTTATAGACCTACATAAATAAATGTGATGCCATGTGATAGCTTATTGTATGCTGTACAAAGAAGAGTCTATCCATCCTCTGCGGTAGATGCTAGTTTGAGGAACAGAACATAGAAAAACCGCTGCACACAAGAAACAACTGCTACAACAACCAAAATTATAAAACAAATGAATGCAGACGACTGGAACTATTACCAATTAACTATATATTTAAATGCATTGCATAAGCGATTCAAAAATTGTTTGATAAAATCTTTAGCGTTATGTACATACATATACATACATCCGAAACAGTGCGCTTTTGACCATTATTTTCTTGGAAAACTGACATTAAATTTGGTCGAGTAATCGATCATAGTAATTGGGGTTTATTTTGAGATTGCTTTTTATTTAGTAATAAATATCATTTGCGCTATTTCACAGATATAAATATACAAAATATGAAGCGTTACCGTCATTTTGTAAATGGATTAACGGTCATAAGTAGTTAAAAATCTACTTAAATTGACGAACTACTGTGCAATGTTGTAAATTACATAAAATCTGTACAAACTTTTGTGCATAAAGAACAGACAATTTATACACCATAAATAATGTAAATTAGTTGAGTAGTTAGTATTGTATCTAAATGAAATATCTTTATCAAGTGATAAACTCTGATGCTGAAATAATTCTGCTAACCGTGTTTTCAAATGAGTATCGAATACAGGCGCACAGTGTTGCAACTGCGTTTTTGGCAACCCCGTATATGTGTATTATTAATGTTATTTGGTTTTTAAAAATAATGGCTGTTTAATTTGTTTAAATTTGTCTGTCAGATAAATCCGATCTCTTTTCCGCTCTAACAACTTTGTTACGTTTTATAAAATAGTAAATATGAAATGGGACGCTGAACTCAAAAAATGGTGCCCACATGTTATAGAAAATACTATTATTATTCTGTGTAAGACTACATATTATTTATGTTGTATAGATTTACTGCCAACAGTCGGGAACATAAACTAGATCTAGACACAGACTTTATTACAAAATAAAGTGCTTGGAAGTTACTGTCAATGTTGTGAGTGAAATGTGTGAGGAAATAAACTAAAGTAACCCTTATTATACATTCAAAATCTATCTATGCATAAAACTTGCCTACGACTTTCCTGTATTTAAGTATTTTTGTATAAATAACATGAGATCCAAAAAACTAAGTCTACCTATGCAATTTATGTTTTTTCTTCTTTTCGAAGTAAATATGAATGATCTTGTTATGGATTAACTAAGAAAATAAAAGTTTTCTTACCGTTTCTTCAAATTTTAATGTCACAGGAAAATAAAGGTTTTACTAAGTACAGGCAACGTTTTAGAATTGCAAGGTTGATTTAGTAATTAACGTTATCTTTGGATTTTAAATGAGTTACTAAACAATCTACAGAACATTCAATTCTAAAACTATTAAAGATACGCATTTAAATAACAACCAATAAATGACAACAAAATATAACAAAAATGCGTAAGGATAATTTCAGGACTATTGCATAAACAGCAAAAACAGCATTGTTATGATGAGCGAAAACATGTCCTAATTGCAATAAATTTTCTTCAAACTTCACATACATGAAGCAGAAAGTGTCTTCTATAAGCTACGCATGTTTGCTTCCAAATTAATGTAATAACTTTTAAATTTTGAATCATATTTTATGGTTATATTTATATTTATATTATTTATGGTTATATTTAAGACATTATGTGTTATGATACTGTGTTAAGTTAACTGAAGTGCTTACCTGTGCTTATATTATTGACCCATATCCAAGGAGCGGCTAGATGACAGAATATTTACCATCTAACGCCCAATCCTGTTACTGCTTTATTTTGCTGCAATTTGCGTTTTATTTCAGGTAATTATTGGTATCATACTATAAAAGGACGACTATAAAAGCAACCCTACTGTGTCAAGGCAGTAGCAGTCCAAGAACGTAAATACATGCTAGATGATTTGTGTGATTCTTGTGTAATTCTGAGGATTGTATGAAATCGAAGAATTTTTATATTGCATCTAATTTAGACTGGAAAATGGTGTACTTACTAATCTATAATTGGTGTCCCCTATCCGGTTCTAACACCGATTGCCATTTCAGCTTTTGGCTACTATAGCTGATTCCTGAAATTCCTAGAATTCGAGCCGCTTTGCTTTGCTTGACTCTATTGCCCTGGCTGGGTTTTCCACACTTCACCAAATTAAAGAGGGAGATTCTTTCATTCTCCGACTTTTTTGTATTACAGGTGCTCTCGTGGATCTTGCTGTATTTTGAACATCCATTAACGTTTATTCTAAAATTACATTTTTATTCGATTGTACTTAAACTTATATTTTAGGATTAGAACATTTGGACGTAAAATTGATCTTTTCATCAAAAGATTATATTTGTTTTTTGATTTTTATTAGGCCCAAAGAATTTTTTGGAGGCATGCTTTAGAGGCTATTTAAGGTTTATATTATATTACCTTTGGATTACTTTTCTAATCTAATATTACATTAGAAAGTGTTTACATTAATTAAACTGTGATTCAACGCCTCCTCATCCTTCATTTACTTTTGTTGGGCATTTTAACCTCATTATGTCATGTAAATGTAATTGTCGGCAAAGTATGAATGGTAAATATCTGTACATCAAACAGGACGTAATTTCATGTTTTATAGGCGCCAAAATTCTGTTGGCTTTTTATATGAATACTTTGGAATTATAAATATTATAAATTATTTATAAAAAAACTTTAATAGTAGATACTAAATGGCAGTGGCGTGCGGTGAGAATCTAGGCTAGGGAAGCAACTACGATTTTAAATTTAATATGCCTAGCTACAGGCGCAAATCCACGGGGGGGGGGCGGAATTCCCCCCCAAAGTTTTGATATATACTTTAGTATTATAGTTAAATAAATTTTGAATGTAAAAGTAGTTAATGTTTATTAAATATCGTGCAATATGTAACATTTATAAATAAATATACATATGATAAAAACAAATAATGTTTGTATAGTAATTAATTTATTTAAAACAATTATTTTCAAAAAATGCCCCCCCCCCCCAATAATTCTCTGGATCCGCCCCTGCTAGGTACAATAAAAAACAGTGTTATAATTATTAAGCTAAAGCGTTGTTTTTCAAAGAAGAACTTTTATACTTTATACTTATGGAATTTGTTGACAATTATTCTTTATTTAAAAAAAATACTAGTATTTATAATGCAACTCGATTTTCCAGTCTTTTTTAGCAAAATACCTGGTGCATGTTTTAATCTTTGTTGATAAATCTGAAAGTTCTGGTTTTGATCTGCCTTTCTCAACAATTTGTAATTTCCTCCAAAACTGTACACATGAACAAAATCTAATAATTTACAAACTGAACAACAAAATCGTCGCGATTCGGTTGTATCGGAAGTACTCGAACCTTCCACCGAAGTAGCTGAATTTACAGTCATGACGATAATGCAATTTTAAATTTGCATACAAAGCAAACAAATAGAATTATTTGTCTTTAAAAAAATTCGAACTATATGAATTGAAATAATAAAATGTTTCGAAATACGCAGTCTCATTCGCAGATTTACATTACTTAAGTAACATTTAACAAACACTAAATCGAACAAATAACCAAATTATAATAAATAAACATTTGGGCAAGGAGCACACTAAAAAAATAATGTGACCTTACTACGATGTACAAAGCACCCGCCCCCCAGTAACGAAGGCGCGCCTGGCCGACTGGCGGGGAGAAGTGCAATAAGCAAGGAAAACAGTGCTTATATGCAGTGTATTTGAATCAGTATTACCTTTCCGCGCTAGTTTAATGAGCCTAATTTAAAATAATACTCTAAATGATTATACTTTTTGCTGTACGGAATTGATATTGAGTTTTAAGTTCATTAAATATTACAAATTTAAATAAACGATAACAATAATTTTATAAAAATATGTTTGTTAGCATTGGTTTTTATTTTTAATTAATTCTTAAGGGAAGCATTGCTTCAATTGCTTCCATGGACCGCACACCACTTCTAAATGGCCAGAATTGACGCGTTTCAATAGAAAAAGTTGGTAATAAAACCATAATTACAGTATTGCGAGTATATTGAGCTACCGGTAATACAGATTTCTTTTCTATGCACCTTTTCTTTGGTTATTAATTTGTTTACAAAAAAATAACAAGTTAGTTTTATTTGAAATTAATTTATTATGAACAATAAAGGTATAAATTATTATCAATTATAATTATTTAGTTTTGTAAACATCAACTATTCATTCATTTCTTATATTTGAAATTTACAAATTTCTAAAAACCTTGGAAAAGCAAAAACACTAAAGACGTATTGAAAGAAGAGAAATTTTGACAGCTTTTAATGTATTCATTTGTTTTTTGTTTGTCAAAGGTTACGAGATGAAAGAAAACGAAACGGAATAATGATTTGCTGGATATCTTTAAAAGCAAATACTAGATTATTTTTTAAAATTGATTACAATCGAATAAAAGATAATGTACGACACGGACGAAAACATTTTCTTTCGGACTCGTGCGTGTATTCGCTCGGCCTGCGATTCACGTATTCGTCCGAAAAAATTGTAGTTTTCGTCCTTGTATCATAAATAACTATTCTATAATCATTATCAAATTCTAACAAGATTTTGCTTATGCGATTATGAGTTTATACCCTAATGCAAATATACAGTCCTTGCTACATTGCCAATGTTTTCTTTCTACTTTATTAGACACTTTAGATTTTGTTTTGCTAATTTTTTCTGCTAAACAGTATTTGATGGCTTAAACGAAAAAATTAGTTTAATGTACAATTGATCCATCAACATTTTGTGATTTTGTTTTGTAGAAAACGATAGGAATTTTTAGGATAGAAAGGTTTTAATTCTGGCATGGTTCATATGTTTTAGCCTTTGTGTCGTTTTTATGTGGGTATTCTCTTAGACGCTGTATATTTTCTCCTGAAGTTCAAACAATAGCAGGAGAAACATTGAGTTTTTTTATGATTTTCACACAATCAAAACCCGAAAGTCTTTCCTTGTCTGTTCTGCATCAATAATATGCAGACCGTGAAAACCCTCGTGTTTAATGTTTTCGTTTTTTAAAATTCACTTCATCGTTTGCATCAATCACTTTCAATCATTTCCTTGAGTCAGTGGTCTGTTCATCGAATAACGTTTCGTGCTTCAATTTAAAAGTTTTCCCACACTTTGGAATTCTGGAAAATAAGTGAATGAACAGAAATTAAGTGAAAAAGCGCAAAAACTTATAAAAATTACAGATTAATAAATTAGAAATTTAAAATGTGTAAGTTTCATTTCAATGTATCTAAGTTTTGATGGTTGACTTTATAGTTTCAGAGTTTTGACTTTTATATTTATAGCTAAAACTTTACAATTCAAAAGGTTGTAAAGGTTTTAACTTTAGCGAATCGGCTTCCGAAACTTAAATTTCCAAGCAAACAGTCCCTGCGCCAAAGTATCCTGCGTCAAACTGTACTCGCGCCGAAACGGTTGCACTGTGTTGGCCCCGCCCAAATGCCCTAGACTGTCAGCGTCTAACATATGTGGCTGGCCACATTACTGTTGAGACAAAAACAGAACTAAAGAAGCTAATACAGAACATTGAAGCAGCCGTAAAATAATTGAATTACGAATTGATAACGCAAAAATAAAGTTTGGAAATAAAATGGGAAGAACTGAAAACATAGGGAGTTCAGAGCAAAACGAAAACTTGGGAGTGATTTTATTGCATTATCGTGAATTAGTGTTTGAAAAAGTTACCGTTGTAAAGTACTCGTCGAGTAGCTTAAGAACAGGTATCCTGCAGTAGGTCTGTGGCTATTTCTGTCTTCATATCATATCAAAGGTCAAAAATGATTCTATTACAACATCCACTGAATAGCATATCGTTGTAAAGGTCTCATCAAGTAGATTTAGAATATATAGAACACCATGAAACTATGAGCAGGTCACGGTAAAATAAAGACATGATTCAATTGCCAACGTCCACTAAGTAGCAAATCATTTCAAATATTGATCGGGTAGGTCAAAATGGGTCTGTGGTCCAGAAAGAGGAATTGTTCTGTTCTCCAGGTCACGCCAAATATAAAAGATATAATTCTATTGCACCACCTAACAATTATCAAATCACAAGTCATTGAAATTACTTCATAAAGTAGAATAAGAAAACGTTATTTCTAAAATAATTTAACCATTTTATTTAGTTTTGATTTTTGAAAAAGTACCGAAAAATGTATTTGGATTGTCAATTAACTGATAAACATGTATTTCATTTAATTATCTTTATAGTGTTGGAAAAATATTTCCAATTACATTAACACGACTGTTATACTGAAATGTTGTAATAATTACATATTCAATTACTTTGATGGTTACTCATGCATACATAAACCAGATCTTCAAGTGCATCTTCAACACCTTTTTCAAGAACTGCTTGCTCTCTTATGCTACAGTGCTTATTATGAGTTTTATTTTATTTTTTAAGGTGCAATAGAAGCGTTCATTTACTTCTTCTAATTAGAATTTTTGCGGTATCTTCCATAGCATTAGTCATTTTGTCAAACGAATTTAAAAAGTTACAGTTTTATTTCAATCTATGAAACCTGACACGATTAAATTGGTTCAATAATCTGCACTTGTTTTTATTTATAGTTGGTATTAGGATCACCAATATCGAGATTAATTGACAGTGGTAATAAAGTATGTAATTAAAAATGTCAGAAAGTAAAACAATTTTACAGAACGAAGCTTTCATACTATGCTATAAATCTAACAATGTATGTACCTATACCTCTACTCACAACACAAAAATCTTATATTCTTTACTTCAAATAGCATGAAAAAAAAATACCAAAAGATGTTAACAGTACTGGTTTGAATGGAATAATTGAATATGAGTTGAAGGTAGAACACCTTTGAGCATCCATCTCCGGCGTTCCATCCTCACATTCTCTCCATTGATCCACTCGGACTTTAAAATCTTAAATTGAAACCCTGTACAATTCTGCCCTTCTTCAGGGTTCTTTAAAAAATATTTCGAATTACAAGATTTACAGATATGAAAACGAGGATTGGATTTTTTTTAATCGTTCGTAACTTTTCATAACATTTACGGAGGCTTACTTATGTACACAGACTTGCTGAAAGCTCGTTTGCAAATGGTACAGTAGTTAATCAAAAATTCACTACGCGTTCGACTTCTGCAACATCTGATGTAATATTAGACAGTTGATGCAATGCAGCCCCTAAAAGTTTGTAGAAATTGTCTCTTCAAACAAGTTGCACTGAAAATGAAAACATTAAGAAATTACGTTGACGTTTATAGCTAGTGGGGCCCCGCACCGAGCAACTTTATTTTAATCCACAACCCAATATACAGGGTGGCTAATAACAAGCACATCAAACGCGGCAGGTATATAGACATTGATAAGACAAACAAAAAAATCCCTATAACATTTTTTTTTCAGAAGCATAGTTTTCGCAAAAATGCAAATAAAGACGGGTATAACGTTTTTAGCACATACAGTAGTGTTTGTTATTTTCTTCAAACAAGATGTTTTATGGTTTGTTATGTTTGCATTCCTTCTTCTGCAACATGATCGGTTCTATAATACAATTTTATAAGGTCAATCACTTAAATGATAATGCTGCGAACACAGATAATTAAGAAAAAGATATTGGTGTAAGTCAAATCATTGTAAACGATGATGATTCTCAAAATCGGGGAATCCCCCCATTGAATCACGGATATTATAACCTAATCAATAAGTAAATGGAGAATCTGGGTCAACGCGTGATCAACACTTATGTAAACAGATAAAATGAGATTAGATTTCAAACAACACTGATATTATTTAAGCTGAAAAAATGTCAGCGACGTACGATATCACTAAATATCAGAGAGATCAGGGAGAGGTTACGGTTAAATAAAATTAAAATCCCGTTGTAAACAAACGTCTTGCAAAAATTAAAAGCTTAATGCATAATTTTGTATATTAACGTTTAGTATTACAATTAGTCATCATTTGAGATGTGCATTTTAGTAAAGCAAAACCACTATGTCAACGAAGCAAAGCAATTTAATTTGCAATAGTACAATGTAACACAATTGGACGCTTGAAAATGGTGGGTTTGGACTAGAAAAATACACAGTAATATATGATCTCATCATGTTTGTCTGGCTTTAAAAGTTCAAACCTTGCACTTACATATACAGTTAACTTTACTTTTTATTAAGATCAATATCACCATGAGCGCGTTATAATTCTATACGCACTTTTATAAAAACGTCGGTCAAAATTATTTGAACTTTGAATTTTTTCTAATAAAAATAACTATTAAAATTTTTTCATCAGAAATACGCTGGTAAAGTCTGATGCAGAGGCTATTAGACACCCTGGTATATATTACGTTTTAATAAAATAGACTGAGAGACGAACGTTTAATGCAAGTTCTTATACATAAAGCTAAAGCTTACTTTTTAAATAAAGCGCACCAAATTTCCAAACGGCTCACCGTTTGAACGTTTTTATAAACGGGCAAACGTGAGACGTTTGTAATCGAATAGTCCCGCGCCGAATAGTGGCCGGATTAAAACTAGTGATGGGGGTAGTGAGGAAATTCCGCCCGGACCATCTAGCAACACTGCTTAGATCGACACCGCGTTCAACGACGGGGGAACGTTGCACCGCCAGTCGTCCGAGTTTTGTTGTATTAAAGATTAAAGATTTTATTTATTTATTCACTTTTTTATTTACTGGGGGCCCCACTCCATATTTGTACCCAGGGCCTCAAAATCCAAAGGGCGGCTCTGTCAACAATGGTTTAGTACCAATTTAAATAATTACTATATATTGGACACCACGTTTTGAGTGCACGTAAAAGTCAGAAAATGGCGTTATTTTATTGACTCTACCTTCTCACTGTAACCGCTGCTTACTGCCTCTGTATATTAACTGCTTTTTACCATTTATCTAAAACCTATTATAATATATCATTTATAATAGGCAGGAATTAATTAATCCTGAGTAATTTAAGCCTTGGTAGTGTAATGTCTGGCGTGCCGGACTTTCACCCAAGCGGCCCGGGTTCGACTCCCGGCGCTGGCAGATCTGGTTAAGGTTTTCTGCAGTTTCCCTTAGCTGTAACACAAATGTGGGATTTGCGCTGTTCCATCTATAAGTCGGCTGCAGCCGCACATTGGGCCTACATAATAATAATAATCGCCCCCTCCCTCCCGCACAAGCTTATAGCTTCTGGGGCCTTGGTTAAGGTTATGGGTTGTAGTAATTATTATTATTATTATATAATTAAATAACCGAATAATCGAATACTCGAATAGTCGAATAGTCGAACAGTCGAACATTCGAACAGTCCAAAAAGTCGAACAATCGAACAGTCGAACCATCGAATAATCGAGTAATCCTAATCCACAGTACCGCACACGACTAAAAAGAGGTTAAGTAAAAAATGGTGATCTTTTTTGCATTGACAACTAATAGGTACTTGATTAATGAGAATGTTATTGTAAAATAATAAGCTCTTATTTAGAGCACGTTTCTTAGAGCTCCACTTCTTTCAACGAAGATATTTGCAGTATAATTCTTTAGCAATGCTTTTCGGCAAATAGCTTTTTAGTCGGATGCGGATATGTAAATAAATATTGATATAGGTGTAGTCATCAAAAATTTATTAAACTAAATATTTTTTGCCTTTTTTGCAAAAAATACCAAAAAATATCCCAGTTGGATAAGTGCGTAGACTACCCTCTTTAGATAGAACCTTTATTACCCTCCTCAGTCCTCATTACATCATTTTAATGAGGGCCATAGCCTTTAATTCACCGCATAGTCGGCTATGACTCAATGACTGTGATATACTCTGAGAGACACCAGCACGTTAGACCTCTCACTACTACTTCTAGGAACCCGAACTGACCCGTATAGTCCAGAGTAGTAAATTAATCGGTTTAGAGGCCTGTCAGGAACCCACTGACCAGAACAGACCTGGCTAATCTCCTGGATCCAGACTTAATCCGAAACCAGTCTACTAATGAAAAAGAGTCATATTAATAGTAGAAACCCGAACTGACCCGTAAAGTCCAAAGTAGTAAATTCATCGGTTTAGGGGCCTGTCAGGAACCCACTGACCAGAACAGACATGGCTAATCTCCTGGATCCAGACTTAATCCGAAACCAGTCTACTAATAAAAGAGAGTCATAGTAATCACGCAAGATTATTTAAGTATATTATATTATTATTATTCTGTTTAAACATTTTAGAATGTAAAAAATTAGCTTGTGCTCGTCACTGAAACAATTTCGAATTATCGACTAAAACTATCAAATTAATTTAGTACACTATATCAAGCTCTATTATCTTCAGACTTATTTAATATTTTTGTGTATATGCGTGGATGGTGATCCATCCCCTTCTAATGAGGGAAGACGTCGGAATGTCATCTCTTTTAGGGATATTCATGGATGTGCTTTTTGGCAGCAACGTAGTTCAAACTTGATGTTCTCTTTCACTCTTCTGTTTGTTTTCTATTTGTTAATCTGGTTGCTATTCGTATTTATAATTTAAGTATAGTTTTATGGAGATTTAAATCAGCAGATTATCATTTATGATCTATAATAAAACATAATGTATTCTATGAAACTACAAACATGTAACTTTCTCCCATATACGCACAGCACATAATTTCTTATTGTCTGTCATAAATTTACAGCAGGTAAGACTATACGTCTTTATCATCAGCTTGTGTTAACAGTTTCAATAATGCTTTTATAACGTACAGTAAGTGTTTAAACATAATGCATCTTTTTCTATTATGGTATGTAAACAAATATATTGTGTTTACACGCAATTAAAATTTTTCAAGTCGAAGCTAAAAGTAATCACTAATCACCATTAAGTGTGTTTATGTTATTCATTTAGGTGTTTATCTTTCTTACAGGATACAGAGAGCCGATACTCTTGTCACGGTTTATTTATGAACAACTTCGGGATAAGGGTTGCACGGGCTAGTTAAGAGGTTTCTTAAGTTTACACCCTTTTCTAACGCGCCGCTCCATAGGGGTAAGTCGTAAAAATTAACTACCTAAACAGAATGTTCCGGACTTATTTATGTTTTTATTTGACAAATAACCAAAATAAAAGTTGCTATCTTTATAACGGAATAATATTTTAACTGTCTTTAAACTCGATTTGAATGCGTATTGAATTAATAGACTCGTAATTAAAAAAATAGAACTTACTAAATGTAAGTAACATGTAGTTGTTATAGTTTTTAAAAATTAGGTCAAAATTAAGGAAATAAAGGAAAAAGTTAGAAGTATTTTGTTTTACTTTATTGATGGTATTAATAAAGTAATTAAGATAAATAGAAGAGGTCCCAGGTGTACTCCCCTGGGGTATTCCAATGTTAAGTTGCTTTATTTCATACAAGGTTGTCCATACTATTTCTTTTTAATATCAATATCATCAATTGCTTGTCTATTTGAGAGCTACGAATTAATTCATTTAGGAGCATTTCCTCTTATTCTATATTTTTTCGACCTTTAACAAAAGTAAACTATAATCTAAACAGATTCCAGAGTCTATCCCATTGCTAAATCTTTATTCTCTAGGTGTTTTATGACTTGTAGTAAATTGGAATATTGCAGTTGTTGCGGATTTATCCTTTAAATATCCATGTTGACTGTTTTCAAACAAATTGCAGATGTTCATAAAGTTGAGGATTCTAGATGTGACAACAAGTTCAAATATTTAGAAAAGCTTGTTTTAAAATTTTTAAGCATTTTTTATTTATACACTTTTTACTATTAACATAATTATTGGGTTGAGTCCTCACACAATTTCTCAATTTTGTGCCTGTAGAGCTGCTACAAATTCGATTTTGTTTTGTGGTTTAAAGGGTGGTCTCAAACCTATTTTTTATATTTGCGTGTCCTAACGGCTTCATTAGGACAGGCATTTTGCGTGTCCTAATGAAATTTTTTAGAATACTGGAAACAGTAACATTTTATTTTTTAAAATTGATGTCACTGTTAGACAGCTGTTCTTAGAATGTCAAACTTATGTTATTTACGCAGTGAACTATTTTAACTGGAATTCAACGCTTGCGAAACTAGTATTGCAGGCTACATAAATGCGCCGCATAATAATTAGTCTTAGTAAGGGCGTAACAGTTTTTACTTTATTATTAACGAAATTGTAAATTTTGATACTGACATCGTAAGGATGCATTCTGTATCTGCAATTAATAGCTCACGATAAACTTAACGTAATAAAATTAAATTTTATAAAATTATACATATATCTTTACCTTATAAGTTATAATATCCAAAAGATCCAATGAATAATTATTTTGGTTAACAAAAATCATTCTTTGCTGAAAATACTATTGCATTTATAGTTACCTCATTAATTCCTTTAACAAACAAGGTGTTTATTCTATGAAATGAAATATAATTATTCTTATTTCATTCAAGTTTTTAATTCATTAAGTAGCAATTATTTATGTCACAAATATATTGGCATACATTCTACTTTGAAATTATAATAATTTTCAACAGGACGTATAATACACCTGGCAAATTTGAACGAGGTCCTGCTGCTTAGCGGGCGTTGTGTGTATGAGATAAGAATGGGAATTGCTACGCAGCGCGGATTACCTAAAGTTAAGCAAGGTTATGTAAAAAACAAAATTGCATAACTTCTAGTGTTGCCAACTGCTATGCTACTTACCAAAATATCTCTAACAAATTTTATTTAAAACTAAGTAATTTTTTAAATTATTTAATAACGAACTAACGCAAATAGAAAAAATAGTATAAAGTATTCGTTTCATAACACGTTTTAGCGCACTTGTCCTCATTAGAAAACGGGTCGTTTCTAAACTCGGACGCGTGCGCTAAAAACGTGTCTTATGAAACTAATACTTTAATATACTATTTAGATTTTTTTAAATAAATACATATTTTTTGCTGTATGCTCTAATATATGTATATGTTTCTAATATGCTTGCTTCGTTGTATTCACTATTAACAAATATTTCTCAATACAACTTCCTCCATCTACAATAAGTCTCATTTTTCAAATATAATTCGTTTTAAGTTGAAAGAATTAATCAAAAATACCACCATCATTTTCGCAATTACTTGATCCATTTTTATGTTAGAGTCACCTGCAAGGATTATAGTCTTTTCTTCAGTTGTGCTGAATAGTAGTTGTTCGATCTTGTTTAATAATTAGGTATGGTCTCCTTGAGGAGATGGATAGATTGAACCCATTAGAAAGTGTTTTTGTTCTATTTTGCATCCCATCATACTAGGGAGAATTTACTCTCACGATAATATTTAATAGGCAGATTTTATGCAATACTGCAACTACCCGATTTAATTATTGCATAACCTCAATTTTAAAAATTAAATTTTAAAAAACAGATATTTTAATAAATTTAGTTAATTAAGACTAACATGCGCAAAGAAACTCTTTAAGCAGATAAAGGATATGTGGAAATCCTGTTATTCATAGTAAATAAATAATTTTTCTCATAACTTAAAGATGTGAGGATCATTTATGCATTTTTTTAACTTAATAAAGTTTAGTTCATTTTTAATGTTAGAAATCATCTGAAACAGACAAAATATGTTGTATTGAAGGTGTATTCGAATGTACAGGGTGCCCATTATGTATGGAATATAGTATATATCTCGATAAATATCGACTTTATAAAAAAATTTGTTATATAAAAGTTGTTTAACATTTTATTTTCCATAATAAGATAGCATTCAATTGTTTGTATTTCACAAAACAAATGAGTAATGAATAACACTTAAATTTTTTTAAATAGCAATGTACCCTTTCATTAGGCTCATTTGATAGAGATGTTTTTTATCTTTTCGATGACCTAAAATCTTAGTACCCTTATATCAGAAAATTTTTGAAAAAAACGTAAAAAATGTTTATTAAGTAAATTTCACCAATAATATGAATCAAGATATCCGAGATCTCTTTCATTTGTCTTAACAATTGATTGTAGGCTTTTATTGTGACAGAAGTTTGTTTATTTAATTAAGTTGTCGGTACATGGAAAAATAAAAATGGTTCATTTAACAGAAACTGAACGTATAGAAATTTTAATTACGGTCGGTTATGGGGATCGCAAACGAACACAATTAGAAGTATGTGAAATTTTTAATGAGCGTTATCCACATCGAGAACCAATCACCCAGTCAGTAGTTAGCAAAACCTTGAAACGGTTTAGGGAAACTGACAATGTTAAAGATCTGGTGAAGACTGGTCCGCAGAGGTCTGCGACAAATGAAGATAAAAAGCTTGATGTTTTAATAGAAATCGAAGAAAATCCAAACATTTCAACTCGTCAGTTAAGTTTAAACCATGCCGTAAGTAAAGGTTCAATACAGAAAATATTACATTCAGAAAAATTACATCCGTACAAACCGACTTTATTGCAAGAATTATCCGAAGATGACTACGATCGACGTGTTGAATTTTGTGAATTTATGATAGAGCGAATCAACAACAATCCAAATTTTCTTAATAATGTTGTTTTTTCTGACGAGGCTACGTTTTGTTTAAATGGAAATGTAAATAGGCATAATTGTCGATATTGGGCCGCTGAAAATCCCCATTGGATGATCCAAAATCATACCCAAACACCACAAAAATTAAACGTATGGGTGGGAATTTGTGCAGATCACATAATTGGACCCTTCTTTATTCGTGGTACTCTAACTGGTGACCGTTATTTGCAATTATTGCAACAGCAAATTATTCCAGCTTGCCAAGCAAATCTTGATGATCTTTGGTTTCAACAAGATGGAGCACCGCCCCACTATCATTTAGATGTACGCCGATATTTAAATGTGGTATTTCCGGCCCGTTGGATAGGCAGAACAGGGCCTGTGGAGTGGCCTCCCCGATCTCCGGATCTTACACCTTACGATTTCTTTTTCTGGGGATATTTAAAATCAAACGTGTATACAAACCGACCCCAGAATCTGGCCGAATTAGAGCAACGAATACAAAATGAAGCTTCAGCAATTTCTCCCAGATCGCTCAGAAATTCTTTTCAAGCTTTTCGTGATAGGTTGGGCCACTGCCTTGCAGTTAATGGTGGACATTTTGAACACTTATTACCATGAAAATCATTTTATTGCTAATTTCGTTTTGTCTTCAAGCTTTATAAGAGACGTACATAATTTTCTGTTCATTTGTTTTATTTTGTTTTTTGTTCATTTGCTTTGTTTTGTACATTATGTATATGCACATCTGTTTATTTTGGGGTAATAATTCGAGATACTTTACGATCTCGGATATCTAGATTCATGTTATTGGTGAAATTAACTTAATAATAATTTTTTACGTTTTTTTCAAAAGTTTTCTGATATAAGGGTACTAGAATTTTAGGTCATCGAAAAGAGAAAAAAAAATCTCTATCAAATGAGCCTAATGAAAGGGTACATTGGTATTTAAGAAAATTAGAGTGTTATTCATTACTCATTTGTTTTCTCAAATAAAAACAATTGAATGCTATCTAATTATGGAAAATAAAATGTTAAACAACTTTTATATAATAAATTTTTTTATAATGTCGATATTTACCGAGATATATACTATATTCCATACATAATAGCAACTTACCGTGTTCTTCATGTTAACGAGATATGTTTAATTAGCAGTCTTATTAAGTTTTAAAATTTTAAAGCTGTTTGCAAAATTTCTTTACTCGAAATAAGTAGAGTAACATTATATGCACAGAATTGATACACTTAAGCTGGATCTTGTTGATGGAATCACATAAAAACATGTTTTACACTAACGTTTATTTGAATGATGTAATTTTTGGTATCTAAAAACATTCAGATAATATTAGTAATGATTTAATGTTAAGATTTGTAAAGAAAGGAATGTGTAAAAAGGTGTATTTATGAGATTAAGTTAATTTTTAGTATTAAGGAAATATTGTTTCGTCCACATTAAAATTAAAGGCATAATTCTAGTTTTTGAAGTATTGTATATCATTGAATTCAGAATTTTATTTTCTATAAGTTTATCTAATTAGTTTCTACGCTTATAAAAACTTATAAACAATAATTGGGCCATGTAAATTTTGAAATGTCAAGATTCTTTTATTTTTTAGAGATTTTTCAACGAAGTCATTTCTTTTCTAAAAAAGTACAAAAAGGATATCCATTTTTAACAAATAAGTAGCAATTTAACATCAGAGAAAACAAGGTGTGTTTCTAGCTGCTTTTAATATTGAAATTTGTAAAGTTAGATTTGAACTTTGATTGTGATAAAAATATAAGCTTATATGAAACGTCAAGATTTGAAAATTTTGTTGAAGTGGTTTTTTAAGTATAAAGTTGTTCATCAAATTAAATATTGTTTTCATTATACAATTAAAAATAATTATTGCAATAATAAAAATCATAAATTTTATTTAACCTTGTAAATGATAAATTAGTGGAAATATAAGGAAATATCAAAGTTTAGACCCCTTTTTAATAATACAACAATTTTCGATTGTTTTTCAATTGGACTGGAAATTATATGTGAATTGATCAATTTCATCCTGGGTCGATTGAATTTTGGAGATATCAAAAATTATATCCCATCTCTATAGACGGGGAACTAAATAGAGTTTGTTAAGCACTCGAAACTGATTAGAGATAAAGAATTGATTGAGAATTCAAGTGGCACCAAATGTAAAAACGAAAAGTGAGTTTTTAAATAAAAATTTATTTAATTTGAACACCTACAATTTTGGTTATACTAAAAATTAGTTTTGTAGCATAGATGAAATTTTCAAATTTAAATTATTTTCTTAGAGTTATTACAAAATAATAATAAATGAAAAGATTATCTATTTATACAATTTTTTATTTGTTTTTGCATTTAAGTTTAAAACAATTTACTGTCATTAGTAATTACTAATTTATATTGTTTTTATATTGTTTTCAATTTAGTTCTTTATGCTTCTTTTCTTTTATGTGGTGAATTATGTTGTTCAAAAATAAATAAAAACTTGTGCTCTTTATTTCGTATTTTGTTATTTGTGGAATCTTATTAACGAATAACCAACTTAAATTTAAATATAAGAGTATTCTACATCGACCCAAACTTAAGAGAGTCTCAATATAGTGAGATTGTGTTGCTATAATACAATTATTTAACCGGATATTAAAGATTTTATAAGGTAATCAAGTTGTGTGCTTTTTGTCATCTTCTTGCATTTATATTTTATCTGCAAAGATTTAATTTGTTTAAAAACCTCATAATATATGTACATTGTACATTCGTTGTTAGTATTATGTAACATATCTACATTTATGTCAACTTTTACTTAGTGATTTTTGTATGGGCTTTGGTATGCGAACTGTTGCTCCACTATTTTTGTGATTATGTGTTTACCGTGGGCAGGACCATACCCCAGCCAGCAGACTGACGTTATAATGACGTTATTTTTAAGTGATTATTGGTCGGCGACGTCATATGACTAATAAATAATGTCCATAAGACGTCATATTATAGGACGTACGTAGACGTCTTCAAAACGACGTCTTATAGACGTACAATAAGGTCGTTCTTAGATTTCTGATATTACTAGTTATGATCTATCTAGGTTACCAAAAAGTGATATATTCAAAAGCAAATTGTATTATATATTGTCTTTTCCCTTTTATATGTCTATTTTCACATTTGCAGAATGTAAATCAAACACATTATTTTACTGTTGTCAATAATAAAATACACTATTTCTGCATTGTCAGGTCTACTGATATACAAGAGACAAATCTGACAATACTGTTTCACTTTATTTTTTTACTGAATCGTGACCACATACCGCAATACAAACAGCAATATCTTTCGTGTATTTGTTTTGCTCTTTAATTAGTAACGTTCCCACTTATTATTAAAGTTGTTAACGTACCTACATTTATGGTGTAAGTGCAACTACTGCATAATAATTGTGTGGTTTGTCACAAAGAGTGAGTAAAATAATTTCTCGTTCCGTCAAAATACTACATAACCTATACAATTTTACCCGTTCGACGATTTTGTAAGATTAGTATTGTTAATAAATTAATACTAGTACTTACTAATATTATTTTTTATTTTAGTATCATCAATTATTTTGTATATTGTTTTAGCAGTTTTTCAGTTAGTAAATGTTTACTTTTGTTTAATAATTGTAAGATGTTGAGTTAATAGAAGAGATGTATTTTCTGTTACTGAATGTTTACTTTGTTTAATAATTATGTATGAAATAGTATATAATACATGTTATTTCCAATACTCCACTATTTATTTATAATTGCTGTCCTAGTCCTAGTATAGGACGTTTTGATGGCGTCATTGAACAACGTTTTAATGACGTCGTTGAACTACGTTTTAATGACTTCTTATATTGACGTCCTTGGGCTGTGACATAATGCTGTCACTTTTACGACAATTTGACATCATTTTAATAAGTCATTTGACGTCGTTACTGCAGAAGAAACGGCGACATTATGACGTCAGTGTGCTGGCTGAGATGTGATTAACAATAAATTAATAAATGTGATTGAATGTACAAATTCTGGAGAACCTGCGTTTTATTTGTATGTGATTTGCAATATGTCATTACACCAATTAGTTTTGTTACGGAATAATTACATAGTTTTTCACTAACTACGATAATTAGTTATTACATTAAAAAGGAATATGGCATGCAGTCAGCCAAGTCTAAACAATTTTGTAGTGTATGATGTATTACAGTTTCTGCTGAACCTTCTAGTTTTTTGTAATCAGTTCTTTTAATATCTTCAGATGTTATTTTTAATTATGTTAGCATCCTCATCTTTTCGTTGGAATATTCCCCCCCTTAGAAAACCGACAAAGCTTATATTTCAATGTCCACTTTATGTCTCTTGCATACTTGAAAAGCTTTAGATTATCAAAACTGAATTCATGATTGATATACACCTTTTGATCACTTGCCTGCCCAATTGCTCGTCCAACTAGATTTATTTTCTTTTTCTTTAAGATTGTTTTTTTGATCATATTCTTGAAAACCATTTTTATTGGTTGTGAATCTCCTTTTTGCCTGTCTTATTAACTTAAACAATATCCTCATCAGTAATTTCAACATTACATGCCTTGTTACGACATTGTTAACTATTCTTTTAATGCTTTCGTTGCTCTCAGGATTTTTTGTAATAGTATCATTTATTATCACAGTATTCTGCCATGCTTCCTGATCACTTTTATTCTTGGCTCTTTTAAGTAATTCAACTTCCTTGCTTAAGAGATCTTTGTTCTGTTTGTAAAGTTTGAATTTCAAAATTCAAGTTTCTGATATTAACTCTTTTTTAAAAGTCTTTTATCTACGCCTGTTAAAAAACTGCACTATATTTCATTATTTTTGGTGTGTAAAATATCGGTTTATGGTAATAATGAAAAAAAGTAAAAAGCGTAAAAAAAGTGCGGTAGCGTGTCATTATTTCACTCTGGCGTTTGCAAATACATGCACCGAAATAGCCGAATCAAAGATTGCTTTGAAAACAATTGAAGTTGTCTCGCAATCTTGGCTTTAGAAACGTCAAATCTTCTATTTAGATTGTTTGTGTATGTTGTGAGATATTATAGTTATTTATTTAAATTAATTTAAATATGGAAATCGAGCAAGATTCTGAACACGAAATATTAACGCCGGAAGAAATTATCGAAAAAGCAAATGTAGCAACGCTTAACTTATTGCCAGAGAAATCAAGGAAAATTTATCTAAAAGAGTATAACACATTTATGGAATGGCGTAATCAAAATGGAATTCATAGCTTTACAGAAAGAGTATTATTAGCATTTTTTGAGGAAAAATCAAAAAATTTTAAATCATCAACGTTATGGTCCTGCTATTCAAAGTTAAAGGCGACATTAATTATTAATAATAATGTGGATATAAGCAAATATTCAAAGCTAATAGCCTATTTAAAGCGGCAATCCGTTGGGTATAAACCGAAAAAATCTCGAACATTTTCAAGGAGCGAAATAAATAAGTTCTTACTGGAAGCGCCGTATTTAATGTTTAAGGTAAAATTGTTGCTAAATTTCTTTCATTATTTAACGGCTTGTAAACTTTTAGGTTGCATTAATATTAGGCATTGCTGGGGCTTGCCGAAGAGACGAGTTGTATAAAACACTCATTGACAATATTGAAGACAAGGGGGAAGTTTTACTTGTAACAATACCAGATTCAAAGACACATACACAACGGACCGGAATTACTAATTTGAATTTGTTGGATATTTATAGAAGATATGTGTTAAATAGTCCGAAAAATGCAGACACCAAACATTTCTTTCTTTCATATAGAAACGGGAAATGTACTAAACAAGTTGTAGGCATAAATACGTTTTCAAAAATTCCATCATTAATTGCCAAATATCTTAATTTACCATAACCAGATACATATGTATATGGTCATACCTTTAGACGTACTTCGGCATCGCTTTTGGTGGATTCCGGTGGGGATATACTTAAATTAAAACAGCATGGCGGCTGGAAACCCACTACGGTTGCCGAAGGGTATGTGGACAATTCTTTTAACACTAAAATGGATTGTGCATCAAGGATTCTGCGCGGACATGAAACTAATAGCGATATTTTCAATCAACCATCCACCTCAAACATAAATGATAACGAAAACAACTTGAATATTCCAAACACAAGCAACAGTGTACACGAATCAATATGCCTAAATCAGTCAGAAAATAAATTGCTTGGATCAAAAATTAATATTAACAATCCCAAAAACTGTACTTTTAATATTACTATTACCAAAGAATTATAACCTGTTTCTTAATTGTTAATTTGTTGTTTCGTAATTGCTGTTCTTTAATATAATTGTTATTATACAAAAATAAAATGTAAACACTATACATCATTGTTTTTCTAACTTTTGGTCTTTCGAATTCTGACAAAGAAACACGTACACTGTACCGTAAAAGGATCGACCAATAAAGTTTGCAATTTGTCTTTTTTAAATATTTGACACTTTGAGTGTTGGAAATGTTTGTAGCTTCCTCAATTACACCAGTTTTTAATACTATATTTTTACAAATTTCCTGCCATTCTCGTCGGGGGTAAGTTTGTTTTTTCGGAATAAAATTACTTGAACGTGAGTTTGGTGTACATAGAGATAGACAAATTACAGTTTCATTTGTTTTATTGAAAGAAAAGCTACGTCGCTGCAATTCTTGCTAAATACGCCGCGCCGCTCCGATCCGTATCGATATAGTTAGAACATTGATTGTTCTTTTTTCCCTGCTCTGCTCTAAACAAACTCATCTTTCATTAACTATTGCAAATTTATTGTTTAATATGATTGTGTGAACGGGATGCTAAGAAATATTGTTTAAATGTATTATTTATCTTTTTCCTTTATTAATAGTACCTACATTTGTGAAATGCTTTTGCAAATAAAAAAATATTTGTTTAGTTTTTTTTTTAGGTTATAACTTCAAATAGTTATAAAATTCTTATAAAATATAACTTTAAATGAAATATGTATTACGATTACTATATTTTGAAATGCTTCTTTTTATAAATTCCTTTTATTTTAAAATGGAGGTCGTACAATTTGTATTTGTTTTTTATGTATTATGTGTTTCTCTGTTCGTATATTACACTTATTACTTGCATGTTGTTTTTATTATAAAAATCGATTAAAGATCTTTTTTGTGAGTTTAATCATTTTTACAAATCATAAATTCAGAATAATTTAATAATTTTGATGTTTTAATAACACATTTTCGCAGGCCACCAGACGCAGGGGAGCATCTGATTTAAGTCCGTCGAGCCCCCCCGCTCCTATATAAAAACATGGAAAGGTGGAAATGGATTATACTCTTGTGCCAACGATGTGCCTTAATGTGCTGATAGATTTTGGAATGTGCTATATAAATAAAGCGGCTTTTCCCTTTTTTATCCGAAGGGGATAAGTCTATTTGCAGCCCCCTAAAATTTGGATATTTCCAGATTTTACGACTGCAAAATGTAGTGCTCGAGTTGTGCAGTATTGTGCCGTTAAAGCAAAAAATCTAAACCTATACACAGACGAATTTTTTAAGAGTGGATCTTTCAAGGGGCTGATTCGATTATTAGCCCCCTAAAATTTAGAAATTTATCTATTTAAATAATGTATCGTGTAGTACCTACGTTGTGATGCATTGTGCAACTCGGACAAAAGTTGTAAAAAATATTTAGACGAGTATTTAGAGTAATTTTTAATATTTTTAAATTTTCGGAGGGACTGATAATCGAATTAGTCTCTTCAAGGTTACACCGCAAAAAATTAATCTGCGTATTATCTTACATTGTTATTTGAGCGGCACAATGCAGCACAAACGAGCACTACTACAAAGTTGCAACCCCAAAAATTCGTCTGCGCATTGGTTTAGATTTTTTCTTTGAACAGCGCTGTACAACGCGAGTGCTACATTTTACAGTTGTTAAATTGGAAAATTTGCAGATTTTAGGGGGCTGTGAGTCGATGTAGCCCCTAAAAATAGCAAAAGTCGCTTTATTTATGCAACACATTCCAAAATCTAAACCTCTACACAGACGAATTTTTTAAGAGTGGATCTTTGAAGGGGCTGATTCGATTATTAGCCCCCTAAAATTTAGAAATTTATTTATTTAAATAATATATAGTGTAGTACCTACGTTGTGATGCATTGTGCAACTCGGACAAAAGTTGTAAAAAATATTTAGACGAGTATTTAGAGTAATTTTTAATATTTTTAAATTTTCGGAGGGACTGATAATCGAATTAGTCTCTTCAAGGTTACACCGCAAAAAATTAATCTGCGTATTATCTTACATTGTTATTTGAGCGGCACAATGCAGCACAAACGAGCACTACTACAAAGTTGCAACCCGAAAAATTCGTCTGCGCATTGGTTTAGATTTTTTCTTTGAACAGCGCTATGCTGTACAACGCGAGTGCTACATTTTGCAGTTGTTAAATTGGAAAATTTGCAGATTTTAGGGGGCTGTGAGTCGATGTAGCCCCTAAAAATAGCAAAAAGTCGCTTTATTTATGCAACACATTCCAAAATCTAATCAACACATTAAGGCACAAGAGTATAAGCCAATTCTGCATTTCTTAGTTTATATGGTGGGGGCTTGACGAACCTCCATGATTTTGAATTCAAACGAATAGATCAGCTTTCCTGTGTTTTAAGATTTTCCAATTTTTTTGTTGATTGTTTTACTTATCAGTATAAGTCAGGTTTAATCGGTATTACAGTTCACCATTAGCATCACCATAAAATATAAAAATCTCTTTTTCTCTTATACCGTGTGATTCAACGATAAAAACATGGCATATGGATTAATAAAATTGTTTTGGTTAAAAAAGAGCTCTAAGAAATATCCAGGGGAGGGGATGGCATATTTGGCTTTTGCACGCGGGCGGCGAGCACCCTAGGTCGCCCCTGAATGTAAGAGGAGGCAAAATAATAGACAATTTCCATGTTTTTATCAATTTACCGCTATCAACTCCAGCCGTACTGGAAATTGCGGGTTTTAATTCCCTTTAAAATTAGTTATTATTTGTATTTATTTATCCCTTCATCCCAAAGTTTTAACAACGATAATATTCAATTCCAGAGTTGGCAATTTCTGTATAGTTTAAGCCATTTTCGCTAATATGTATATTAAAAAATTGATTAGTTTATCTAAAATAACTATAGTAGTATAAATTGTCAATATCACTTTCACTGTTAACAAAAGGGGTTATTAAAAAAATTCTTTTTAAACTCTTTGCCTTGAACAGCATAATCTGAGAAATAATATGGATATCTTATTACCTTCTTTTGGGGTGACAAGATGGAAGACCGCCTGGGGTTTAAAGGCTTAAAACTTCTTTGTATTGTAAATTAATGATAAATAATGAGTAGTATTCTAAGTAACCATAAAAGATGTTAAAACTTAAAAGATAAGAATTCCTATAAATTCATTCAAGCCTATAGCAATAACCAATAATTTTAACAGTTCATATTTTTCAATTTTTTTTTTGTAGAATTCCAATTATTAATCAATTAATTAAATGGAGGTACAAATATAATTTCTGACTTCTACAAAAACTTTATAGTGTATTAGGTATATTAATAAATAAAACATTAATCTTTCTGTGTAATGTAATACCTTTAAAGCATCATCTGCCTACAGCCAAATGTGCCAAAACACATTTTGATGAAATCTTAGATACGTTCATGGAATGAGATAAAAGTAATTTCTTTCCAAATTAAAAAAATATTTTTATATTTGTACAAGTTTGAATTACTAGCAATATCTTTAAAGTGACACCTGCATAACGCTGATACCGAGCCTACGGTTTTACTTCATTATGCGACAACGTATATTTTGTCCGTTTTTAGATTTATCAGCTTATCAAAAAGTTTATTATTATTTAAGAATTTAGATAAGCTCTACAAATTAAGGGAAGATTATATAACATAATTAACGTCTGGACTGGTTGCAAAAACACGATTTTTTTTGCTAGGAAATCAATTTACAAAATGATTTTAGATGTGCATGTTTTATTTTAAAGAAAATTTTAGTGTAAACAGAAAAATATTTATAAAAAAAAATTTTAAAAACAAATATAGAGGTTATGACAGTCCATAAGTTTCATCAAATATGTTACAAATAGACAGAGGAATTACATCATATATTAATTCTTGTAAAGGCCCCACACCAGGGGCGAAACGTTGAATAAAAATATAACAAGTATTTTTAAAATTATATACTACCCTATTTGGCCTTACAATTGGATAATTAAAATTACAAAGAAGGGTCTTAACATTTATACTTAAGTAAAGACGGATAGAACGTTTTTAGCACATACAGTAGCGTTTGTTATGTTCTTCAAATAGGACGTTTTATGGTTTGTTATGTTTACGTTGTTGATCTTGCAACATGTAACCTAATCCTTTTACATTACAATTTTATGAGGTTAGACAGTCAGATAGTAATTCTCAGAAAACCGATAATTAAGAAAAGGATATTGGGGTAGATCGTCTTTGCAAATTTCCATGCATTAAAAACCTTAGTTCTCATTATTAAAATGTTTAATTAATGTAGTTAAAACAAGACGTCATACCTTAGTTCGGGGGGATCACCGCATCGCATCGCAGATATTAGAATTCGTAAATGTAACTTTATTGTTTTTTAAATTGAATACAAAGCAGCCCACACTAACAAAAATCCTCTTTAATCTAATTAACTTACCTGATTAGGAAATCAAATATTTTCTTTAAAAATCAGATTTAGTTAAAAGCTGTTGAATTTATTTCAAGTTTTATGTTTTGTTATGTTTCGTTACTGATCCTACAACCTCCTACATGATCCTGTTTACAATACAATTTTATGAAGTCAGTTGGCCAGATGATTTACTTTTCATTTTTTTTCAATGTCATTTCATACTCGAGCGATTTTTATAATAACAAAAACGCATTAATAACTGTTTAGTTTGTCATGGTACGTCGTAAAAAATATCAGCGGAGCATCGAGATTAGCTATACTCATCTTTAGGATAGTTGCGCTATATAAAATTGCATAAAAGGGAATCGAGAGGCAACTGAATGCTACACTACCCTTGCTTGACACGCTTGTTGTGCGTGTGCAGCGCGTTATTCGGATCTATATGCCCTCAAGCACATGGTTTGTGATGATTCAGTTCTTGTATTAATCGTAAATATCTCTCTAAAACTCGGCGTGAAATTATTAAAATTTATATTAATGTGATAAGGATTTAATATATTCCGCTTTTTTTGTCACGTTTTACTCCCTATCGAAAAATTAATTATCAAAACTGCTAAATTTACAATTTCGGTAATTTTACGGTACCGATAAGTAAGATAATGTTTAAATTCAATTAAACAAAATCCTATTAGAAACAGATGGTTTGTAAGAATTAAATACACAATTTTGTTTATTTACGTTTTGTATGAATTCATCTTTAGAGACGTGCATTTTAGTTTAGCATAAAACTGCTATGTCAACGAAGCGAAGCAATTAGATCTGCACTAGTACAGTGTAACACAAGTGGGCGCTTCAAAATGGTGGATTTTAAGTAGTAAGTATGCAAAAATACACAGCGAAATGTAATCTCAGTAAGTTTGTGCGGCTTTAACATTTTAAAGCTGGCACTTATACAGTTAACTTTACCTTTTAGCGCGTTATAACTTTATACGTACTTTGCTAAAAACGTCGGTGAGGATTCCTAAAAATCTTGACTTTCTCTAATCAAAAACTTTATTAAGATTTTTTTGTTCCAAATGCCATTAGCAATGCACTGGTAAAGTCTAGTGCATACGTTGTGAAACACGCTACATATAGAGTGAAAATATGACCATTATCATTATCAATAGCTGTGTTTTTATTATATATGAATTTAAATACACCATTAAATAAGACAGAAAGAGTAAATATTATGAAAACGCAATTTTTGAAAGAAATATCGCTACCCAAATTCCCATATAAAGTTTTTTATGGGTCCTTAACGGCAACAAATCATACCACATTTGAAAGAGAAAAGATTAAACTTGTTTTATGTTACTTTCATGAATCGATAAGAATCGGAAAATTGTATTACACATATCAAAGTCGGTACTTTTTTATTTAGAAAAAGTTCCCACGTTGCTTCTACTGTTAGATTTTAGCTACATAAGCTAAATGTAGATAAAGTTACATTTTCTGAATAGCTGGTTCAAGATCTGTTTGTCTATAATATGAAAATAGGAAGTGTTATGTATATTCTGTATACAACACTTCTAATTCTCTAGAATTTCTCATTACAGAAATAGCTAAATAGTGAAAAAAGTGACCAAAATTTATTTGCCACCGACAAGTCAATTTTTGGCAAAACTTTCCGTCGATTGCATGTTCCTGTATTCTTTCCGGAAATTTTTAAACCGTGCCTTCTGTTAGTCAGTAAGATCTTTCCTACAACTTTGTTTCTGTGATTTATAGTAAAAGAGTTTTTCGAATTTCGATGTCAGGTAGCAAATTTGACAATAGTTCAGTACAAACAACACGTGTACCATTTTTTTATTTTACTTATGTGAAACTAGCAAGCAGCTAATAAAATCCTGAAATATGCTAGATCTCATACGAGTGCCTGTGATGATAGCAAATATTATTTGTAATTATTAAACAATAGAAGTAATTTAAAAAATGAGAAACGCGAAAAACTTCCGTTTTATAGCTTGAAAGGCAAGAAGACTAATAAATTGAACATCATATAAGATTATTTTTTTAGATAGAAATGAAAGGGCAGCTGGATGTTGTTCTCTTTATTTTGCAATATTTCTCCTGACAATTCAATATTTTTGAAATTTGATACCTTTGTTCCCTATCATTATCGTACTGCTTGGAAATAATAATAACAGGTACAGACAAAACGAAAACAATTATTATGGTTGCCAGAACTTCAAACTAAAATCACAGCTATAATAAGAGCACTCGGGAATACGCTGTATACAAAAATACATTTATCGCTTAACTCAAATATTTTTTTGTAATCCAAATTTTATCTTTCTATTAAAATATATTACGGAATGGCAGGGACGTCAATTAGAACTGTGGAGAAAACGAATCTGATATTTTTTATTATTAAAATTAAAATGCTTTCCGAATAAAAATTAATTTTCAGCAAAGTTAATAAAGAGTTACAAAGAAAATAAAAGCACCAACTTGTAATAAAATAAGTACAATAATTCCATAAAACGACAGAGTGCTCATAAGAATAAACAGCAGGTGCACTATCGTTAATATTTTCAGTGATCTTGTATCCTCGGGCTGTCGGCGGGCTACAGAACAATAGTATATTATTAGCAGCTCGTTATTAGCAGCATACGATAACGATGACGATCGACAAGCCTCGGCGAAGTAATTGTGGTGTGACAGTGTGTGCGATATTCGAAACTATAAGACGTGCCGATAATACAGTGAATCTGCTGTTTATTTTTTTATGCTATACTAAAATAAACAAAAACAATTTTTAATGGTTGCTAGAGGTAGAAATATGATACATTATAATACACTAAATTATTTTTGATATATTTTTGCATTTTCCCACGTAACGCAGCTCCTCTTTCTTGAACTATTAGAAGAATATTTTTGATTATATTCCTGAAAGTCGGAAATGTATCTATAAGATAAAAACAAGTTTTTCTTCTATAGGCTTTCATCATTAAATTTTTGAAAACATTTTCCAACATATCAGTCCTTAATTTGCATTTTCAAAATCACCATGATACCAGATAACACTTGCACTAACGTCTTGAAACTACTCCAAGACCTTGAAGATGTTGTCATCAGTGGTGTAACTACGTAAGATTGCGTGCCCCTACAAGGCTTACGTTTATACCACTCACATATTCAATTTATATGTAGGTAACTTTTGTTAAAATAAAATACAGGATAATTAATAATAATCCATTACCGTTTTATTTGCTTGTATCTCTTCAACGAATTTCTTTTATATGATTAATGAGATTTAACACCAATTACAGTTTTTCCCGGGCTTTACCGCTGGCTTAACTGGTCAATTAACCAGTTAAAATCCATTGTTTTTGCTATTTCCCCTATAAACCCTCCTAATACATTTCTGAAGCAGCGCCCTTCGGATGGTTGCGCCCCCCCCGCGTCGCAGGGTCTGCGGGGGCGGTAGTGACGCCATTGGTTGTCATGTGTTGCTATAAAAAATATAGCACTGCAGGTTACACCAGTTTCTATAAATTGGATTCGAAGGTTTACATGGTTTAATATAGGCAGACGGCACTCTTAAAGATTTTCATAGTTAAACATTTGTTAGCTGGAAATTATTCGGATATATAAATGCGCATATATTGCATCGGCACACCTATGGGGCTGGACATTTTATGACAATACTATAAAACTATGGTGTGCTACGTGATACTGAATTATATTGTACCTATACCTATAAATATATAGTGTAAGGAATAATAATATAAGTAATACAGTAAGGAATATAATTTTTATTTTTTGTATTATCACTATTTTGAAAAAGCTCGGACACGTCAATTTTATTCTTTTAGTTATATTCAGTGTAACATTGTGAATAACACCTGGTAACACTGGTCTGTGTCATCTTTTAAAGATAAAACATCAAAGAAAAGAAAAGATATATAAATTGTAGTAATTGATTTATACTATAGGGCCCCAAAAATTTCTAACGCTTCAGGCCCCTTAAGTGTTAAATCCGCCACTGCCTAGTAGTTTTTTAAAATAAAGAATAATAGTCAACAAATTCCATAAGTATAAAGTGTAAAAGTTTTTTACACTTTTAATTAATACTCGTAATTATAACACTGTTTTTTTATTGTACCTAGCAGTGGCGGATCCAGAGAATTATTATGAGGGAAAAATTCTTGGAACATTATTAGGATTTAGAAATAAGCATACATAGAATAGAAACAAATAATGTTTGTTTAATTATTATTTATTAAAACAATTATTTTTCCAAAGATTTCCCCCTTAAAATAATTCTCTGGATACGCCTCTGTTAGGTACAATAAAAAAACAGTGTTATAATTATCAAGCTTAAAAGTTTTTCAAAGAAGAATTTTTACACTTTATACTTACGGAATTTGTAGAGTATTATTCTTTATTTTAAAAAGACTACTACCATGTATTTATACTGCAACTCGATTTTCCGGTCTTAGCAAAATACGGATGTAGGTTTTAATCTTTGTTGTTAAATTTGAAAGTTCTGGTTTTGATCTGCCTTTCTTAATAATTTGTAATTTCTCTCCAAAGCTGTATGGAGAAAATTATTTATTAATAATTTACAAACTGAACAAAAAAAACGTCGCGATTCGGTTCTATCGGAAGTACTCGAGTCTTCCATCGAAGCAGCTAAATTTGCAGTCGTGACGATAATGCAATTTTAAATTTGCATACAAACTAAATAGAATTATTTGTCTTTAAAAAAATCCAATTTATATAAATTGAAATAATAAAATGTGACAAAATACAATTTCATTCGCAGATTTACATTACTTAAGTAACATCAAATTTAACAAACACTAAATCGAACAAATAACCAAATTATAATAAGCATTTGGGCATGAAGCACACTAAAAATAACGCCAAACAATGCTAACAGCATCGTCTGTATCACCACGCCCGCTGATCCACACTAAGGCTAGGAGAAGAGCCTCAGTTATAAGCAACGAAATCAGTGCTTATATGCAGTGTATGTAACACATTTGAATCGGTATTACCTTTCCGTGCAAGTTTAATGAGCCTAATTTAAAACAGTACTCTAAATAATTATACTTTTTGCTGTACGGAATTAATATTGAGCTTTAAGTTGATTAAATATTACAAATTTAAATAAACGATAACCATAATTTTATAAAAATATTTTTGTTAGCATTGGCTTTTATTTTTAATAAATTCTCAAAGGAAGCATTGCTTCCATTGCTTCCATGGACTGCACGCCACTGATGAAATGCTACTTAAGTAATGTAAATCTGCAAATGAGACTGTAATCTGGAACATTTCAATATTTCAATTTATATAAGTTGAGTTTTTTAAAGAGAAATAATTGTATTTCGTTTGCTCTGTACGCAACATTTCAAATTGCCTATATCGAGATGACTGCAAATTCGGTTGCTTCGGTAAAAGGTTCGATTACTTTCAACAGAAATTATTAGCTAAAGAATTTTCTGCATACAGTTTTGGAGAAAAATTACAAATTGTTTGGAAATTGCATGGAAATCCAGAACTTCGAAATTTAACAACAAAGATTAAAACCTGCACCAGGTATTTTAAAATAAGGTCAGTTGGGGTAATTGGAGCCGTAGGGTAACTGGAACTTTGCTTAAAAAAAGTAAAATCATCGTTATCCGTCTATGAAAATTACGTGAATTTTTGGTTTTATCGACATTACCTATATACTCTTCCGATGAAACTGCGGTTATTCCTGAACTAACTATTCCTACTGCAGCACCAATTTTTTGGGGACATTTTAATTAATATCCATATGATGTCACAGTTACCTAGAACATGTTATAAAGTAATGTGGATATAAAATGTAGACGATGGTGCCATTGCCCCAATCTATTGGGTGACTGGAACCACCTGGCATGTTTTAAAAAAATATTTTTAATACAGTAGTTAGATCTGCTTTACTTAACTGACCTTAGACGCATATAAAAATAATGTAAACGTTCTTCTTTAAAAAACTTTTAAACTTAATAATTATAATACTGTTTATTGTACGTAGGTAATTTAAAATTAAAATCAAGATTGCTTCCCTTGCCTAAATTCTCACCTCACGCCACTGTATTCAATATAGTGCGTCGATTTTTATTCTGCTTTTTAATTGATGTTCTATATAAACCATTTAAATCTATAGGTAAGTAAGACTATACATACTATATATTATATACAGTCTGTTTGATTTAAAGCGTCCCGCTTTGTAGCCACTTTATTTTCAGTCAGAAATGGTATAAACCCTATATATTATTAAATGGCATCAAATTCTCTATGTTCTGGTTCAGAAGAATTTTGGAAAATTTTGTTTTACTAAATCGGCGTGAGCGTGATGGCCATCAAGCTTTTTTTTTAAATTACATGATAGGTATTTTTTTTACTATAATCGATAGAGTATTGTGTTCTCTTTTCAACCATAATAAATATTTATATTCTTACATAAGAAAATTTTCAAGAAAAACGTAAAAAATGATTTACGACTAGTAGACTTTGATTTCTGGTTCTCCAATTAATAAAACAGAAATATCTAGCAAGCTTAGGTAAATAACGAAACTTTAGTTGTTCCAGTGGCGTATTTACAAAATTTTCTCGAGATGGGGGAGAGTATTCTATAAAAATTCCGAATCAAAATACTTAGATTTTGACATAAATGACCTGGACTATTAAAAAAAAACTTATTTTAGAATTCTGCTAATAGAGAGCCGAAATAGGAAATTATTGATATGTATTGATGCATTGCATTAGTGCAAAGGTCACGTGACATCCTTTTTACCACTTGATTCTTTTTTCTAATAACTTTTTGAATCATAAGGGATACCAAACCATGATTGCCAGAAACATTGGAAAGTCGCGCGTGGGTGCCAAATCGTCCGAAAGACTTTAAACGAGCGTCCTCTGCAATGCGACTAAAATGCAAATTTTTTATGGTCATATTCTTGTTCCTCGTTTTCGATATGATAAGATAAACCAGTGAAATAAAACTTTACCATCTCATGTATCATGAAGGCTATCAGGTTTAAGCTTTGCTTTGGCCACGAGAGCAATTGTGTAAGTGCTGGTATTTATTCTTAAAGTGTATTATTTAATATATGTGAATAAAGGATACCAAGGATAGCAAAGAATGCCAAACCATAATTGCGCGTGGGTGCCACACGAAGTATGTACGTGTGCCGTCTGCAGGGCGAGTGAGATGCAAATTTCTTATGACCATATTCTTGCTCTTCGTGTTCGATATGATATGATTAATACTTTCTGGTATGGTAAAAATAGGTCAATAATTCCCTATTGCGGCTATATATCTATTAGTGCAATTTTAAAATATAAGTTTTTTAATTTATTGTACTGTTTTGTTCTACATTTTCCCTAATTGAAAATTAAAGACCATCAGAATAACTCAGTGGCATTTGTTTGGGGGGGATAGGCTAACGAGATTGAGCCACCCCCAATTTTTTTTAATAGTCCAGGTCGTTTATGTCAAAATCTATGCTATGTGATAATCTAAGTATTTTGATTCGGAATTCTTTTAGAGAACCCCCGAGGAAAATTTGTAAATACGCCACTAGAACAACTAAAGTTTCGTTATTTACCTAAGCTTGCTAAATAATTCTTTAATTGGAGGACCAGGAATGAAAGCCTACTACTATCCATTTTTTTCTAGAGCTCTCTGACTTTGAAAGCGTATTGCTCGTAAAGTACTAAACCAAATTAAATATTTAAAAAACGAGTAAATAGTAAATTTATTTCTACATACAACAGTGAAATATTAAAATTCTAAATTGCAGACTTTTGTTTGCATCGGACAATACGTAATAAAAGGTACCCAATATTAGGGACAATTCCATTAAAAGTAAGTTAATTTTTTTTTCTCAGAAAGTATATGCGATATATCTATCAGATTTTTGTACGGGTTAGAAAGAAACCTTGTGGTTGTTATGCTATTAATTGTCAGACAAAAAAGTGTTTTATTTAAGATTTATATAAAAAATTAACTAGGTTTTCTTGTTTATTAATAAAGATAGCGTCAATTTCTTTTCGTTAAATGAACACTTATCATATGTAGATATTATTTTCTTCAAAAATTGTTTCCTAATTTTAACAATAAAAGTGCAATAACAAAAAAAACATTTTTTGTCTAAACCGCTTGTCACTAAAAACCTTTGTTTTTTGTTACAGCGTTGTTATTGTTAGAATTAGAAACATTCTTTTAAAGAAAATAATGTTTACACATGAAAAGTGTTAATTTAGCGAAAAAATCATGAGGCTATCTCTATTAATAAACAAGAAAACATAGTTCGCTATTTTTTCATATAATTCTTAAATAAAACACTTTTTTGTCTGAAGATTAATAGCATAACAACCACGAGATTTCTTTCTAACCCTTACAAAAATCTCATAGATATATCACATATACTTTCTGAGAAAAAATATTTTACTTGCCTTTAATGAAATTGTCCCTAAAAATGGGTACCTTTCATTAGGTATCGTCCGATAAAAACAAAAGTATGCAATTTAGAAATATAATATTTTACTGTTAAATGTAGAAATAAATTTACTAATTGTTGGTTTTAAACTATTTAATTTGGTTCAGTACTTTACGAGCAATACGCCTTCAAAGTCAGAGGACTCTAGGAGAAAATGGATAGTAGTCGTAAATCTTTTCTCGCGTATTTCTTGAAAATTTTCTTATGTAAGAGCGTGAATATTTATTATGGTTGAAAAGAGAACACAATACTCGATCGATTTCAGTAAAAAAATATATATCATGTATTTAAAAGAAAGTTCGATGACGTCATCATGCTCTCGCCGATTTAGTAAATACAAAATTTTCTGAACCAAAACATCGAGAATTTTATGCCATTTAATAATATATAGCAGTGATGGCGAACCTGTTTGAGAAGTGGGTCAAATTTTGTTCATTATTTTTTTTAATACTAGCCCGTGGGTCACTAAGTCAGTGACGTCACTTGAAGGGGGTGTGATAAAAAGAGTACCAATAATTTGGAAACATCGAGAAAATCTATTAACAGAAACAACTTGACAGTTGACGCTTTTTTTTGGTTCTCACTTTCAAAATCTTCTAAAAAGATTTACGTTTCCTTTTTATTTTACAACTTTGACTTTTGCAAGTGAAGACCAAAATTCTACATTAGATACCTATTTATACTTTAATTTTTTAATATTTCCGATTATCTGTTGTCTCTTTTATGATATAAAAAATAAGTTTATAAAAATCAACGCGTGGGTCATTTAAAAAGCCTTCGTGGGTCAGTGTCTGACCCGCGGGTCATATGTTCGCCACCACTCATATATAGGTTTATACCATTTCTAACTGAAAATAAAGTTGTTACAAAGCGGCGGGGGGGGGCGCTTTAAGGAAGCGCTGAAGGAGCCAGTGTAAACGGGGTACATGTCTCTTAGACGAAACAAATAATGTGTAGTTTATAATCTGACCAATCAGATCGTTTTTACAAAGTGTTTCGGGATGATTTGATTTTCAAACTATTATTTTAATAATTTAGATTAGGTTTTCGTAAGAATCGTTTATGATAAAATTTAAAAGCAGTAGCCATTCTGTGATTATCGAAGATTTAGTTTTTTAAATTATATGTTCTATTGTAAATAAAATTACTTAATACGGCTCTGTGGAAAATGAGAAGATTAATTAGCTCAATAAACTGCAACGTTAAAATTACAGATACCTTTCTACTTTTCCATACAAATGGTATGGTACAATAGATGTCCGTAGTTAACAGTCCGTCACGTTTATTACAGTAATCTGTAATGTAGCAGAGCACGTCATCAAGACGAACTAAAGCCGTAAATATGTATCTATTATTATTTTTGGAAGAATAATATATTGTATTGCTAAGAGGAACAATAAATAAAAGGCGTAAATAATTATTCAAATTTAGTTTATTTAAATAAATATATGTATATATATTAATATGACTGTTACAATAATTACTGTTGACAATTCAATAATTCACCTTTGAGCAATATAGAATTAATTGCACTGTATAATGTAAATTCCCATTTTCTAAAAATTTTGCAATTCATAATAAATTAGAAAAATATTTGCTTTGAAACAAATTAAAACGCTTAAAACTGTATAATAAAAATACAACTATAAAAAAACCTAACTTATTTTGTTCAATACTTGCGTTTCTGTTTCATTAATTATGCAATAATTACATGAATAGGTCACAAATTTACAATATTTATTTTTAGGGTACCTCTCGTCTCATCTAAATTATTTGAAATCTCCCACTAGGAACATAAATCGGTACCACATTAGGCCGCTTTCCATAGATTAATTAAACATCATAATTCGGCAAAGAAGCCTAACATTACTATCACACGTTTTACGAAAAATGCAGTTATCACTCGCACATTTAGGTATTCATATGTACCACATGTAACACACTTTTCTTTAAAAATGAATATATTGATACTATTGACATCAAATACTCCATAGAAGTAAATGGTTTGTCGAATCTTCCCGTCCAGCTACTTCCGATATGTTTGAACTTCGGAAATCCTCATAACCATCACCGCCTGATATTACCAATACTTTGGAATTATTTCGTTGTTCTGGTTTACCTTTATATGAATAACGATGGTGGGTATTTTCGCTAGTTAAAGTCTGATATTCTACATTAGTTAAAAAACGAACATGTCCAGTATGGCCATGTGGTACTCCTACCACGCACGGGACGCTGTTCATCTTCGTTGTGGAAGGAGTAATATGTGGCAACGGCATCGTAAGTAAAACTCCAGCTGATGTACCTATCCATAGCAAATCTTTGCAGGCTAAAAGTGAGGTCACCCTCAAACAAGCTGCCTTATGTTGTCTGATAATATCGTCGCAACCTGAAATTTAAACATTATCAGTAGAATCAGTTCTCACAGTTAAATACAAGATAGTTAACCCCTAACCCAATTTTAACAACAGAACAATGCTCCTTGATTATTAAGACGGATTAAAAAAAATAATGTTATCAAAAATGGGATCAAACCGATTTTGTATTATGCGACAAAAAATACGCAAGTCCTTAGAGAGTCTGTAATAATCTGAAAGGGTGATAGGCACATTTCAGTTATTATTTTGGACACCCTGTAGTTTAACAAAAACTAACAAAGACAGTGTCAACAGATCAAAATCAATATTACTCGAATTAATTTTTTGTCCGTTTTTTTATATTGCAAGGAAGATAATCTTCTTGTCCTGTCTAGTGTGAATTTTTTTCTTGGGTACTTTACATCAAACAGCATGAGCTCTAAAATAATTTCTATTGAATAAGATAAGATTTTATATAGTACCGTCTAAGCAGATTTAATTTATTTGGGTAATGAGTACGTCTATATGGGTTACGTGGTTTGCAATTCCAAAGAATATGAGTAGTAAGTCTCGGCAGGGATCCCAAATTTAACAAGAACAAGAACTGATTTAAGTGAGACGCTGTGTCATGTTTTGACTATTTAAAGAGTATGACGTGTGCACATAATTACATTTTAGTTTTAATCATAATAACTAACTTTTTCATTAATGGTTTTGCTTTAATCAAAATCGCTATAGCTATATACACCATGCCCCTAACCAGTGGCATGTTTAGGACTTTTTTAGGACTACAAAATTTTCGGATTTTTACGGGAAACCACGGTTTCAGTTACGCTTAACTACTGTAACTATACATAAATGACCAAACTATTAAAAAAGTTTCGGGGGTGGGCTCCAGTCCGTTAACCACCCTCATCTAAATACGCCACTGACCCTAATAATTTTTTATGACATTTAAATAAATACTTTTAAAGCTATAAACTTTAAACAAGAGAATATTTCCATACAAAAAATGGCCTAAAAGTATCTTATCTGGTAACTTAATGTGCCCCCCTGATTCATACAATTCACAGCATGCCGCAAATTTGGATCCCTGTTCTAAAGTAAAGGATTTAAAAATCGATATATAGAAAGTTAATGGTTTTTTTGTCACCTGTTAACTAGATCTTGTCAAAGACCACTAACACACATATTTGTATATACCATTTTCATTCGTTTCGAGTCAATACTAAATTGGTCAATTTATCATTATAATTTTTGAAATTTAGACTTGAAATAGAGAATCTTGATGTTAAATGTATAACTTACAATATTCTAGCTCTTCTTTAAAGTATAGGACCTAAACTATGATCCCACCAAAATCTGGTCATGCGAAGTCATACAAAAGTTGGAAATGCAACGAAATGAAGCAAGAAATTCGAACTCGCATTGATCTCGTCTTTTTCAAACACAAGATTACTTATGCAGCACGCAGAATTGATTTGGACAACTTTAATATCGAAATTTTTCTGCAAATATACAGATCATAAGCATGTACATGATATGGCTTGTATAAAGATAATCTAAGGAATCTGGCCGTAGGTTTTTGCAACTGCACTTTCGAAACTTAATCACCTATTAGTTTAGAAAGGGAATTAAGATAATATTTAAAACTAGGAGTTTGGCCTGATAGAGTTGTTTTCAAGTCAAATGCAGTATGGTCGATGTTGCTAAACGGACGAATGCATTTTTTCTGGATAAAATGTAAGATTGGACAAATGGTTACAACGACGATGCAAAGAACATGTTTGTTAATACATAAATAAACACCCTGAAAAATCTAATTATACCAAATACCTTTTCAAACAGTACCTCACAATGGTTCCTCAAAAAAACATCAAATGCCTACGCTTTTGTTATAATAACAAGCAAAAATTGGGCATTTTTGACATCTTTGAGCTATGCAAACATAAATACAATGTACTCTTGCCTATAAATTGGCTATTGGTATATGACCAAAGCAACGTGTTTATTTATATTTATTTTACTTTTAGTAATGATGTATATTCAATCGAAATATATCTTACATATAGGTAAATACATAATAAAGCTATTTTTCGAAACCTTTAATTATTTTTTTTATTTTCACTGCTTGAACATAGAGTTTTACGAAGTAAGGTTTGGAACTAACTGAGGAGTACTCAAATACTCCTAGCTCCAAAAGTTAATCAATCACTAAAATATTTGCAAAGGCACCTTTGAAGAAGTTTCTTTTTAGTCATATGGTTTAACATGACATTTTTAATAATTTTTCTTTGTCTAGATGTTTAGCAAAAGCTCACTTCATAAACAGGCAGCGGAGTAACTGTTCACTCACTTTTGTTTAAATTAATTTATTTGAGTATTTGCTACTATGTGCCGATCATGATGTGTCCAGGGATAGTATTCTTAAATTATTAAGAACAAGCATTGTGTTTTCATTCATGTACCTCGGTATTCGGCGAGATAGCCAGCGCTACCTAGCGCTGGATGACCCAAATCCTATTGAACTACGCGATGTAAGAGAGGTGAGGATCCGAGCTTGAATTCTTTTTTCGTATTTCAACAAAAGCAACAAGTTACTAAAGCTTACCCATTAGGGTAAGCAGTTGGCAACTAGTGTGCATTAAAATTACAGAAAAGTATTGTTAAACTGATTTATTTTACTATTTATTTTAATAGTTTCTTTTTGAGCAATAAATCGGGTAAAACATCCCCCGCACCTCACGGTACCAATCGCTTTAATGAATCATATGGTCGACCTTCTAGAATTTCCCCGAATCTGACCCCCTGAATTTCACTGCAACAGGGATTTTTATCTTTTTATGTAATATCTTTATTGTAATGATATTTCCAACAAGTAGCAGGCGCGTGCTGGGTCAATTTTAGGGACCGGGAAAATATTCCCTTAGAGGGCCCCACCACCCCACTTCATATGGGATTCATTAGTAACTGTCAGTACAATTTTACATTCCTCTTGCGGAGAAAGAACTTGCAGAGAGTGAATGTTGTTGTGGCCACGAGTCTAGGAGATGAGAGAGGCATGGAGGTCTCTTCTACTACAAAGTATATTTTATATTTCGGCGTGAGGCACTATCAGCCGGATTCTCTGGAAACGGAACGTAATACCATGGTATTCGTCATGAAGGAGCGATGATATCTTGAATGAAAGCTACTCGGTTAGCCACAAATGTCTTGCAGTCTGGTAGCCTTCCAAACGATCGTATCGTCAAACGTGATCTGCTTCTTCAAAGCATCACTGAGACTTTGCACCAATTCTGCTGCTAAAACAGCACCGCATAATTCCAAACGTGGGATGGAGATTGCTTTGAGAGGTTCAGTTGCGGGCGAAAAATTTTCAACGGTAATTTATCAAGATCGCACATTTTTCTGATATTCACATCGAATGAATCTGGCTTGTATGCCATTTCAGATGAATAAATGTGACGTCTCTTATGAGAATTAAAAAGTCGATATTACATAGTCGCAATAGACCGTTGAGAAGTTTTCGGCCGCAACTGTACAACTCTAGTGTTCCCGAACATCAAGAAAACTCGGATATAGCTGTCAGAATATTGAACCTTTAAAATACGCTACAGCACTGTAACCAATTCCAGACGCATCCGAGAATGCATGAAGTTTTTTTCTGACGGCCGAGTCTAAACTAATACATCTAGACAATTTTAAATTTGAAAATTTATTTAAAATTATTAAGTTCCAACTTGAACAAATTAGGTAGGTTATTGATCACTCCTTAGAAACATGGTCATCCCAATCTATTTCCGCCATCCATAATTGCTGCAGCACCCTTTTTGCTAACAGAACCACAAGTAGACGTAAAACACGTCCACCTTGGAGTCCCAATGAACACCTAAAACCTTAATAAAGATAGATTCTTCATTGTCTAATTGAACTGGCATTTGGACATAAGTCGATTGTACAGTCGCAACAAGTTCCGGACAGTTACTTCCCCACTTTCGTAGCTCGAATCCTCCCGATCGCAGAACCTGTATTAGCTCCAATTGAAGTTTTTGTGCCGAACCTACAAAATCATATCTTCAAATTACGTCATCAATATAAATATGATTATGCAACGCATCCTCAACATTAGGATACTTCGATTCTTCTAAATTAGCAAGTCTTGAATGGTTCGCAAGGTTAAAAACGGGGAAGAAGATTAGTTTCAATCGTCGTTGTTCGTCAGGTGCGGTTTAGTTACACTGAAGGAGGTATATTATTACTATAAATATAATTTAATTGTTGGTAATTTAAATTCAGCCGTGTCGTAGGGCCCTTCGAGACAACTTTATAAAGGCCCATCGGGAAACTCCCGGTATTCCGGTGGGCCAGCACGCGCCTGACAAGTAGCCTAAAAATATAGTTCAAAGATGTAAAGTCTTTTCCGAAAAATATCGTACGCATTCCAATGGTTTGCGAATTCTGATTTAAAAAATGGATATTCTTCAATTCAACAATTCTATTACATATTTTAAAATTATTGAAATCTTCTAATTAATCTTAATCTTTGTTTCAGTATTCTTGTGATTTATAGCTTTACCTGATTGACTCTAGTAGTTGAAGTTGGCAACTTTTGGCAACGCTGTTATTTTGTACTTGTGAACAGTAGGGTGGGACTATTATGACAACTTATTTGTCGTAGTGTGCTATTTAGTAATCGTGACAAATATGTTTTCATATTAAATCGCAACGACTGTGCGGTTGCTGCTCAACGGATTTTTCGGATTCATTTTGAGATTTCTCGACACAGGAGCGGTCCTTCTGCTTATGCCATCAAAGAGTGAGTTTATAAACTCAAACACACTCCACTTGATATTAAATGTCATACACACAAAAACAATGAAAATTGTTGAACCCCTGCTAATAGGGATCGCGTCAGAGCTATTGTAGAGCGTAGTCCAGGACATTCAGCTCAGGACACGTGCATTCCCGATCGTTGCAAAATTTTGCACAAAGATCTAAATTCCCATCCCTATAACATTGAAATTATCCAGATAATAAAATCAACGAACCCAAGCTCGCTTATGATTTACATACGTGATTTTTCAGTTAATTGAAAGCACTATTCAAAATTTATGAACTTGTCTGACGATGTTTAATTGGCACGGCTATGTCAATCGGAAATATCGCCGTTATTGGGGTGTGGAAGATTCGCATGAAATTCCCCAACAATCATTTACACCCGCGTGAAGGTGACACCATGGTTGCGACAGAGATTTACAAAAGTCATGGGTACCTACAGAGATGGCGATCATTTGACCAATGTAATTTTTAGAACATAAAATGACACATAAATGCTGTACTAACGCGATACTTTGTTTAAATAAAATACATTCTGAGATATATCGGTTCAATAATAATAAAATTTCCCGTTTTACTGGCGCACCCTGCGTAAATAAATAAGGAGTTGCTAGCGTCATCACTGTTTAACAGTTCGTATGCATCAACAACAAGATTGGTTCTTTAGACAAATAAGTAACTTTGGTGTTTGGAAACATCATCAAACGGTTTTCGAACTTGAAATCTGCCCTTTAATTAAAGCCATCTAACCCTGGAAGATTACATTTGCTTATTATATCCCTAGCCTTGTTTAACCATTGGCCAATAAAGATATTCTTAAAATATTGTATGAAAAAATTTGTATCACCCCAAGATACACACCATACCTACTATAACCAGATAAAGAAACTTGAAAACATAAAGCTATTTTGTAAAGCAAAAACGCAATTAAAACGTAGAATTATCTAATTTCTGGGAAAATCTTCTTTGAAGATATAGCAAACCATTTCATTTGTCTGTTTTTATGGGTAAATTTGGATTTGTTACGATGCTATGCTACTTGCCAAAGAAAATATTTACATTCTCTTGAAAATTGCATACTGAATGTGCATCGCAAGACATGGTGAATACAGCCATTAAACAAAAATAAAACAGTTTAAGCAAATATACCTTGAGAAAATGGAAAATATTTTCGTCTAGTTTGTTAATAAACAATCTGTGCCATTTTACTAATGTTTACTACTTTTGCACGTTTAAATTTCTGTTTTAGCAGAGATGTTTTTCTTCAATGACCATGCTTTGAGCTTATCAAAGTTGATGTATGCCGGTTTTGACGAAAATGAAACAAAGAAAATACTAACTTCCTTCTTGAAACTGCATATTGAATGGTTAAACATTTTAAATTATGAGAAAAGAGTGATCAATAGCACCAAACAAAAATTACACCGTTGAAAGATAGTTTAAGCCATTTTTATATTTACTTACTTAATTTCTACTATTTTACAATTGTAGTGTATTGTCCACTTCAGTGAGTTTCAAACAATCTTTTTTCCTACTTTTCTTGAAACATTTTAGCTTCAGTAACTTAAAGCATAGTCAATATTATTTGCATTCTATTACTGTGGTGGAGTGAAGTTAATTAAGAAGTTACGTTGCGTTGTGGTCTCCCGCCTACGCTGCGAAAGCCTAATCGATTTTTGGTTTCAAAAAGTGCAAATAATATTAACGATTAGCTGATTTAAACTTATTGATAGTAAAAGCAAACAACATTATTTACGTTACCAACATTATGCTATACAGCCTGTCCGCAGTTATCGTATACTATACGTATACAGTACTACTATCTCCGTTATTATTGGGGCTACGAAGTTGGTTAAATTAACAAATTATCAGAATTTTTTCTGCTGATTAACATGGTGAAGATTAACAGAAAACAATTGATAGTCGCGTTTTCGAGTTATTCAATGAATTCAAAATATAAAAAATGTTCAATTGTTTTTGTGTCTTAGCCATGTTAATCAGCAGAATAAATAATGCTAATTTAACCGACTTCGTAGCTCCAATAATAACAGATATATAGCAATAGTGGTCCGACAACTACGAACTAAATACTATCAAGTAGAAGTTTTATGTTGAGTGTAAAACGATTTTGAAATACTTCGAAATGATGGTAAAATTTTTCAAAAATATGTTTAATGCTCAACTTATACAACCTTAATAGACCTTAGATTGAAACAACAAAAAATTCTTGTCGGGGCGGCCACTTTAATTTTGCACCTGGGCGCAAAGCACCGCAGGAACGGCCCTGTATATATCTGCAGGGATGTTACCTGCACCTTAATCCATCGTGGTGTGTATCCAACCGGTACGCTGAGCCTAAGTAAGCTATACACGGAATATCACCTATACATAAGTAATGTTGATGCGAACACATCTAAGACTATCTCACCTCCACGTGGTGAATGGGGGGAGTGACTGGGGAACTGTCGATGCTCACCAAGCTTACAATTTGATAGGCCGTAATGTGCAAATTCTAGGAACTCAAACCTAGGATCCAAACGATTGAGGTTAGACTCGGCCGAGCAATCGAAGTCTGCATGCTGGACTAGGGGCGAAGAGACTACCTCGGGAAACGTAACTCTTTGACTTGTTAATAGGCTAGTAGGGGCTGAATAGTAAACTCGATCCTACCAGTGAGAACTAGCAGCATTTACATAAGTGAGGCGCTAATTGAGCATATCTCAATTGCTTGCCCAATAGGGGGCCGTGGCAGAAAGGCCTTCAAGGCAGACATATCGCGTAAATGCGGAAATGACAGTAGAAGAATAACAAATTTTGGAAAGGTCTCAAAATGGCATCGAACTGAAATAGCTACGTTGAGTTATTAAAGTTCCAGTTCAAAATCGTTTAAATATAACTGTCTCAGACTGCATTTACTGAAGTATACACTAAAAATTCAGCAGTTAGAGTTGGCTGTGGATTATATAGTGTATTTCAGTCAATGATGGGTAAAAGTGTACATTAAATAGTTAATTCAGAAGGAATTAGTTGCAAAATGGCATTAACATACCGAATTATAATTGCTATCTTGGGTTTATAAAAGTTTTATTTCAAAATAGTTTGAAATGTAACTGTCCTATTAATAATATATGTGCACTGAGAGTTCACTTACTGTAAATTATAAAACGTATTTCACTCAATCCTACGACCAAATGTACATTAGGTAGGAAAAATTCTACAAATGGGGGTTTGGAAAGTTAACGAAATGACATTAACCATGTAAAACTATAATTGCTAATTGAATTAATAAAATCAATAAATGTATGGAACAAAATTTTAAAAACTCTTGCAAAATTAGAAATGCTGACCATGTTATCTACAGACAAATCTATGTATCTTCTTATATTTTTTAATACATGGTTGAAGCATATCAATGTCTGTTTATTCTCACTATCTGGTGATACTGTTCCTTAGATCATCAAGAGAATATGTCGTATTTTTATACACAGTTTTTGTTTTTTGAATAAGGAAACATAAAGAATCCATCACTGTAAGATTACATGACCTTGATGGAAATAGATCTCTACTTATTAACCTATCGCCAAAAATTCGTAGAAGTAGCTTGAAGTCGAGTTAGAAATAACCTTTTTAATTCATCCTTGTATACTTTAGTAATAAATGTTTCCAAAGTTATATTTCAATAAGTTGTAGCATTCAGATTTTCATTAAGATAGGTCCAATAATACGTCTTTAAAATACAGTGTGTTTTTTGTAAACGATAATATAGGAAATCCAATGGAATTTTATCATTTTCGTCCTAAGTTTGTACCCTTGCAAATGTAAGTAGAAATTCTGGTATCAATCGAAAGAAGAATTCATTTTACGTCAAAAAAATATAAAACTTTAGGAAGAAAACCAAAATCGATTTAGAAAAAGACTTAAATAGCTTATGGATTGATTGCTTTTTGTAATAAGCTATTAAAAAAAGCTGGAAGCTGAACGCCGATTGGTGTAGCGGTTAACGCTTCAGATTTCTAATCAAAAATCGCGAGTTCAAACTCCATCATCGTATACTTTTTTTTAATTGTATTGCTTACTAATTATTATTTTTAGTACTTTATTACAACGATTATTAGTTTTATGCCCTTTTTTCATTTGCCTTTTTGATGGGTAGTACAAAAAATAACGGTAAACCCCCGTAGCAAAAATATCTAACAATAAAAAAAATTAATAATTGTTGTAATAAAGTTCTCAAAATAATAATTAGTAAGCAATACAATTAAAAAAAAAGTATACGGTGATGGGGTTTGAACTAGCGATTTTTGATTAGGAATCTGAAGCGTTAACCGCTACACCAATCGGCGTTAAGCTTCCAGCTTTTTTTAATAACTTATTACCAAAAGCAGTAAATCAATAAGCTTTTTAAGTATTTTTCTAAATCGATTTTGGTTTTCTTCATAAAGTTTAATATTTTTTTGACGTAAAATGAATTCTTCTTTCGATTGATACCAAAATTTCTACTTACATTTGCAAGGGTACAAACTTACGAGGAAAATGATAAAATTCCATTGGATTTCCTATATTATCGTTTACAAAAAACACACTGTATAGTTAACCATACTCTTAAAAAATGTCAATTTTTCCCACTTTACTGGCGTTTGTTTTGAAAATTTACATATGCGTTAAGGTTGAAAGTATATCTCAGTTGAATACAAAAATCTAATAATTCATTATTATCTAAATGTTTATCGTAGCCTCTCATTTGATATGCACATTGACAGATTGTTATAACCAGACAGACATCCATGATATGCTTTAGAATGTCAGGTAGTAAATACTAAAAAAATTTAAAACCTTATGCCACAGCAAGAATATAATAAAAATGTTTGCAATGTGAACATAGTCAAACCCAAATTAAATAGAAAAGTTGGAAGGTTTGACGAAAATCTAATAGTTGAAGTAGATAAATTAATGCAAGTACATAAGGTAACAGTAAAAATAGAAGAAGTCTAACACTAAAAAGTCTTGTATTTGTTCAAAATAATACTACGGTGATTGTTGTGTATTGTGATTGCAAGCCTTACACAAATCTTACTCAAACTATTTAAGTATTTTATTTAAAAAATTGAACATTTCTTTAATATTTTTATCACACTTTTTATGTACCTGTCACATGACAAATTCCTATACTTCTCTTCAAAGAATTAAAAATCTCTGTTCTAGTTAAAGATATGATAGTATGATACTAAGACTTACTTGTAAGCATTTTTGTTACTGCTGGAGCAACGTTGACTTCACAAAGAAGTTCAAAAGTAACTGTATGAAAACATTTGACAATTGCAGAGTTTTGTAAAGACAACCATAAACCATTTCCGGATAGAATAACACAGGTAATTGGTTTATTAGCGTCGTTATTAACTGTTACATTATTTTCTGTGACTAAAGTCTCTGTATTAAATACTTTCACAGTATTTCCACATCCACACCACAATTTTCCTGCACTTGGAAGCATTTTCGACACAGGCATTGCTGATGTACCCACAGAAACTGTAGTAGGAGAACTCGTATTCCACCCACCAGCTGAAATCATTGTTTGCTAGACAAATAATATATGGAAAATTCTGAATACTTACAGCCATCCCTTTCATAAATTATTATATCACCATTTGCTAAAGCTATATATACTTTATTATCCAGATATCTGAAACAAAATCAATTAGTAAGAAGTTTTGTAGTCTTTCAAGACTATCTTACATAATACATAATACAGCAGAACCATGTTGAAGTTTTATTTTATTCTTCTTAATGCGAATATTATCAGTAGAATTGTAGACATGTATGCATCCATCTTCAGTACCTAGCCACATGGTTGATTGCTGATTATCACTTTCGTCTGAGTCAGTACTAGCTGTCTCAACGGTCTTTACAGGTGCAGATTTTCTATTAGGTTCCACCGTCTCTTCCGCATCACTTCTTTCATCATCTTCGCTAGATGAACTGCTATCAAACTGTATAGTAGTAGCAGTGTGCTCTTCTTTTACCTCGGATCCATTATTTTCTTTATTATTGGAAGTTGCGTTACTGCTAACCCCAGGAATTGAAGCGATGCAAAGAATTCGCGCGTTGCAAACGCCATTGCAAGATGTAACATTAGGTTCGGGGTGTAAACTAAGAACACACACTTGACCAACATATCCATCACTGTTGCATACCCACACGTCTCTTCTATTATCACCAATTGCGGGGGCAGCACATGTGAACTGTAAGCCAGCTCTTGTCTTTCGAATAGGTACAGCTGCAATCAACTCGGGACTCGGTCGTCTATCCCCTGACATGGCTGCAAGCATGAACAACGTTTAACTTGTTCTTTAAAGAAATCAGCACTTCTACTTACCTAATTTATGTTTGGCTTCATTAAATGATTCCTCCCAAGACGCTCGTTTTTCAGGTTTGGAGAAAACAATAGATACATTTTCTAAACCATTACTAAAACTTGATAGGTGAAAAATTACGTCTTAAAATATTAAAAATTAAAACACTTACGACGTATTTAAAGTTAAATCTAAACACGAAAGTTGTGAATCACTATTCTGTTGCTCAGCTAATTGTTTATTTAATTTTTCGAACATATCTTTAACTATTTCGTCCAATACACTGTGATTACAATGTAGCGTCCACGTAAGCTCATTTATTTGATTTAAAGCCGATACGTCTTCCGTGAGGTTTTCAATTTCCACCATCATTTGCTTTAAACTTTCATCTCTTGCTTTGACAATCTCTAAGTCGTCTAAGGATATCTTCATTAGCAATTTATATTTATTCGCTTCCAAAGAGCTGGTAACACCACTTCCTTGACCCGAAGGTTTCCGTATCGTACCACTTTTTCTTTTTATACTAGTGACTAAAAGTAAATCAGAAAACAAAAACAATGCTCTTTCCTTCCTTGTTCCTCCTCCAGCTGTCATGCTTACTAAATCATGCCTTAAATACTGACGATCCGCTGCTACTAACTCTATTAATCCTTCTATTAAACCCTCAATTTCCCTAAGTTGTTCTAATTCTAAAGCTTCTCTTTCTGTACAGTTTATCTTCAAAAGTTGTTCATGAACTTCTCTTTGAGCGGATAATAACAGACTGTGATCTGGATGAGCTATGTCAGTATGTTTAATTAACCTCTGAAGTAATAGTTCATATTTAGGGAATTTTTGTATAGGTTTTATCAGCAAGGAATCCAAAGCCAATTTTCCTTTATGTTCCCTGGCGGTATTCTACAACACAACTATTTAAATTAATTCAAATAATTGTAATTATTTAAAATACCAAATGCTTGCCTCTAAGAATTTTGCAAACGCTGGTTTAGACTGTTGAGCGCTCTTAATTATGTCCCTAGCTCTTTTCCAATTATTTACATAATTTGTGTAACTCTCTATAACTGCAGGTTTTGAAAACTGCAAAGCATATTAGAGTTATAATTAATCTGTTTAAAACTATACAACATTCATCATACAGTTTCCAAAAATACGTCTCCAACTTTTTGTTTAATATCCCAGTGTTCTAAACGTTTTCTTAATTCTTCTAAGAATACTTGATGATGACTTAACAATGAAGGAATCTGCAATAATGTTCTAATAAGTAAATTGTTTCAAATATGATGAATAGTAAAAGTTACCTGAAAAAATATTTCGTCTACGAGTGCAGCATCTAAAAAGTTCGCATTTTCGGGACTTTTAAGAGGTTCTAGGTATTTCTAAAATGCAAACACAGCATAAAAAATTTTGACATTTACCTGGACATCATAAGGTCATAGTCGTTTAAAATCTTACCGAAATTAAGATTTGAAGAGATTCCACATACGAACGTTCTGTATCAAAAAGCTCAACAACCACGTGTGTTCGGGTGTCCTGAAATGTAAACACCCGGTATAATCATAAACAAAAAAAGAAAGAAACAGCATGAATTGTAGGTGGATGTTACCGCAAAAGCTAAAGAATCAGTTACATGTAAGAAGGGTACATGTTGTTCATCCTCGCTGTCCTCCCCAGCGGAGCACCCTTCCAACCGTAATCGCAATTCGCGTTTTGAACTAGGCCCGCTCATTTTTAGCATTGTCACATTTTGGCCATGCCACACCTTGCGATCATGTCGTTTGTACTGGATAAGAGCGTCGCCGCGCCGACGCGAGCATCGCGGCGCTACCGATACGGAACCAAGAGCCGCGTGCAAAATAAAAAAAGTCAGCTGAACTACGTATTAACCGATGGAAATTATCAGCACACGCAGCTACACAATTAAATGATGTATTGTAATCAAATCCACGATGTTAAATAAATTATACGCTGATTTAATAGGAAGGATAAATAAAAATTTCAAATAATTGAACTAAAAATAATGTTTGGATATCGTTTGTTATTTATAACACTCAAATCACTCAAAACGATGAATTGTCTTGTTTGATTTAAAAATAGAGATTATTATTTTTATATGTGTTTAGTTTTGCGTAGGATAAATCAATAGTTTAGTGATAGTTAAATTTTAAGTATAATCAATATTTATTTCTTAATTGCTCAACGTAACTTACATTGTTTCTTTGAAGGTTATCAGCTGTTGCTAGTTGTTCCGAGCTTCCCCTTAATAATTGCTCTAAAAGTTCTGTAGAAGCTTCCGGTGGGGATGCAAGTCCTTCTAATTTAGAAGGGCTGGATGTTGTTCGTTGATGACTTACAATCAGCTTTTGTTCAGGTTCGTGACGATTATTATGCAACCCTACCGAGTCTACACTAACTTTTCTTTTATTGGAGGGTTGTCCTTGTTTTTCACTGGAAATTAGAGAATTTAAACAGTTCTTCAATTGACTATCATCTAACGAATGATTAGATGGTCCTCTGATTCTAGCCACATATTTAGGTCTAGGATCAGCCGCCCCTACAGAACTACTACATGATAATGATACAGGTCCTGGTGTAGATATGTCTTCTAAAAATTTTAAATCGTTATTATTATACTGTTGTTTTCGATCGGCTTCTGGCTTTTTCATTTCTGCTTCTAACATTTGACCGTACGGCCCTCTTAAGGGACGTTTAGAATAACGTCGTGGGATGTGCGGTATAATCGATTCGTTGTTATTACTAGATGTCGGTCGTGTTTCACAATCGGATACATCAGAAGGTACGTATCCTTGTTGATCAGTTCTACTTTGATCGGTTTCCCCTTCAGAAAGTGAATCAGCCCTTAGCAACTGATTTCCTTTAGGATTTAATTTGATTGAACTATCTCTTTCTTCTGAACTTTGAGCCGATAAGGGAGGTCTAGTAGATCGTCTTAATTTCGCAGTTTGTAATTCTATTCCTAAAGAGTTATCATCGGGGCTGTGACATTCATCTGATTGTTTATTCCACGAATCGCTGCTATCTTTTTCGTAATTAACTTGAAGTGTAGGTAAATCCGTGGTTAAAGTTTCTGCTACAAATTGGGGAATTATATCTTCAGAAGTTTGATAAGAATTAGGCCACTGAGATATATACATTCCTTTCCGCCTTCCCCGCGACTTATCACGTTTCTTTTCCGGCACAGTATTTGTTTTACTATTGTTGTCCACTTCACTATTTCTCACTACACAGTCAGTAGGTACATTATTGTCTTCGTTATTTTGAAACCCTTTAAGTTCCCCGAGATTAACGTTATTTAATGATTCTATAATCGTTTCGTCCTTACATCCTTGATATATCATTTCACACAAATCGTTAACGTTTTTTGAAATTTGTTCGCTTGGTAATTCCTTTGAAACAGCACCAGCTAAATTCGGCGATGGTTGTTTTTCAATATTTACTCTAGCGGCTCGAACAGAAGAATTTTTCGATCGAGGAAGGGTAAGTATTGTTCGATTTTGCGATTCTTCTAAAGGACATCCTCGTCTTACATACTTTTTGTCATCCGAAGAATAATCCACCTGCGAAAACGATGCACTTCGTAGAGGAATAGCACGAGAACAATTATCCTCGGGTCCGTCAGGTAACGTGGGCGACGGAGATGGGAGATTTCGAGGCGGCACGTGCCTAGTGCGCGGTGGTGGCACGGGCCCCCTTTTCAGTCGATCTGTTAACTCTCGTAGTCGTTGCTCACTAGCTCTTTTGTCTCGTTCTCTTTCCTTGGCGATGCTGCTATTGCGGTTACCGCCGAAGCGGAATCTTGGGAGACGATCCAGGGTGTTGAAGATGTCCGCCCCTTCGCCGTCTCCGCACTCACAAAGCCGTGCATATACTTGAGGTCGGGTTATAGCACGACGCCTCAGCTGGTTCTTCAAAGACTTAGTGGAGTTTAACACTTGATCGCGAACTGTCGCTTGCTCGGGGAACTCTGACGTATCATCCTCCGCCATCCTCATTCTATTTACGCTTCTAAAAATATCGCGGTTATTAATAGACGGCGTGGCAAGCAACGGGATCCGGGAGACGAGGCCGGGGTTCGAGGTGGAAGGCCAGCAGCATTGAGAACGGTAGCGTGGTCCGGCTCCTGGTGGTGGCGGAGAAACTGCGCCTAAACGTACCCCGTAGCGGACGGAACCTACGGTTACGAACCTGTCAACAAATAATCGCCTTAATAATAATAAGTTTTATGAGGGTGTCAGGAATGTGACAGCTATTATTTGTACGAGTAGTGTAAGAACAGGAACTGCGGGTATATTAGTAGTGCTGTGCTTTTTGAAATTGCATTTAAATGCCGGCATAGATACATATATTAATTAGTTGTTTAGATAGACCTATTTTATAAGTGTACTATCTTTATACGTTTTGTCTCCTCGTTGGACTATTTTTTTATATTTATAAAGTGGCCTTAGATGTATTTATACCACCTACACATTCTTTAAGTGGATCTCAAAAGAATAATCGTATTTGCACTAAAGGAAGTTAAATCAATAATTACCTTTTGGAGAGAACACTACTGGTTCCTTCGTTGGTATTGTCCAAGCGCAAACAAGAGGCACAGTCGCCGCAGCGGCCGAAGCATTCTTCGTGCCACCTGGAGTCTTCGTAGCCCGTCATTCTCGTAGACTCCGCTGCCACCACGTGTCATCCTTTTGTTTTTAAACCACGGGGTGGCACGACGCCACAATACCCGCTTCCGCATTCAACAAGTTGCAATGTGGCAATTGATAGCTTCACACAGAATTATTGTAGTCGCCATAATACGTGCAGGTAGAATCACCAGTAGCTGCCCACAGCGGCGTTTAACTGGACTCATGGACCACTCACTATGTTTAACGAATCGCGATTCGCGTACGACAGTATTTACGTCGGTGGGGGACGCGAGTTTTAGGTAGATATTTAAAAATTACACTAATAATACTATAGAAAATATAACCGCTTTGATAGTTGTTCGCGGACAAATCGAAAATGAACCTGGCAAACACTTGTTATGTTACTGCTTCTCTTCGAAACTGCCTTGTATTTATTATTACCTCGACAGGTATGTAGATGCATCAGCAACCTGGCAAACTCACCTGTCGCTGTGGTTGCACATATCATTTAATTTATAATAGAACGATTATTACTGAAAATGATTCGTGCAATAACAAACTATTTGTTGCACTTGCACTAACATTTGAATCTAGATATTACTAATCAAAAAAAAAAAGAAAAAAACATAAATATATTTATTACATATTTATTTTTTTAAATTGTGTGCAGTTTATACCTTTTTCATTATTGCGACTTATATAAAAATGATGCAATGGTGACACATGCATGTGCTACCTGTACACAGGGATGCCAGACGTCCCGAATTCTGCGGGATTGTCCCGCGTTTAAGGCTCCCGTCCCGCGTCCCGCGATATAACCATATTGTTCCGCAAAGCAATGTTTCTTGTTATTAGATACTTTTACAGTCTGTTTTTTTGTAAACGATAATATAGGAAATTCAATGAAATTTTATCATTTTTTTCGAAATTTGTACCCTTGCATGTAAGTAGAAATTCTAATATCAATCGTAAGAAGAATTCATTTTACGTCAAAAACATATTAAACTTTATGAAGAAAACCAAAAACTATTTAGAAAAATACATAAAAAGCTTATTGATTTATTGCTTGTGATAATAAGCTATAAAGAAAAGCTAGAAGCTGTACACTGATTCGCCTATAGCTTAACGCATCAGAGTCATAATCAGAAATCGCGGTTCAAGATCCATCCTCGTATACTTCTTTTTTAAATTGTATTTCTTACTAATTATTATTTTTAGAAGTTTATTACAACGATTATTAGTTTTATGCCCTTTTTTTATTTACTTTTCTGATAGGCAATTAAAATTGTACAAAAAGTTACGGTAAACCCCCGTAGCAAAATATCTAATAATTAAAAAAAAACTAATAATAATTGTAATAATCTAATAATGTACTTAAAATTATATATAGTAAGCAATATAATTAAAAAATAGTATACAAAGATGGGGCTTGAACCCGCGATTTCTGATTACGAATTTGATGCGTTAACCGCTAGACCAATCGGCGTACGGCTTCCAACTTTTCTTTATAGCTTATTACCAAAATCAATAAGCTTTTTAAGTATTTTCCTAAATAGTTTTTGGTTTTCTTCATAAAGTTTAATATGTTTTTGACGTAAAATGAATTCTTCTTACGATTGATATCAGAATTTCTACTTAGATTCGCAAGGGTACAAATTTAGAAAAAAATGATAAAATCTGATTGGATTTCCCATATTATCGTTTACAAAAAACTTAAACTTAAACTCTTAAAAGTATTACAATTTTAAAATTTATTACAATTTTCAACATTTTACCAAAATAAAATACTAAATATGTATGTAAATTAATTAAATTTACAATTTACAGTTACAATTTAAACATAATAAAAAATATATATTTTTTAAAATAGACTCAAACATTTTAATATCATAATAACAAGATTAAAAGTTTTGAGTTTATTATAAAAAATAAAAACAAAACTAAGTCTACGTTTAGTTTTAACAAAGATTTGACAATTTTAATTTTCAGTTCATCATCCTTTCCGTAATTTGATGGAAATTCATTCTTAAATTATCGTTATCTTTGTTAAATGAACACACTTAATTCCTTTTTATCTTTATATTAAAATTATTAATATTTTATATTAAACTTATTGATCCCATAATCAAAAATTTAAAAAATATTTATTCTATTTATATGTATTTTTAAAAATATTTACATTTTTTGGTTATTCATATATAAAAGTAATTTTAATTTGTAATTATTGCTGTTTGTCGGTAATATCAGTCTGTAGAGGCCTAAAACTTAATTATAGTATAGCATACCAAAAATGCGAAACTATTTAAAAACGAAAGGTGTTGATATTTGAAAAAAAATCAAATCAAATAAAAAGATTTGTTATTAAAAAAATAAACGGGTTTTCATAGAAAAATTATGAATTTTATTATTAAGTTTTTAATTTGCCATACCATTTACTCAGAGGCGTAGCTAGCGCCTGTGGGCGGCACAGGGCCGCCGCAGTTAGGGGGCGCCAGCCCCCTGACAGTAAAATATAATATAAATTAAATACGATATCTGCAAAGTTGGAATGAAATTTACTAATAAAATGTAGCTTATATTTTTAATCGATCTTTTTTTTCATATGAAGGGCGACCTTGCGTTGCCTTGCACAAGGGCGTCACGAACTCCAGCTACGCCTCTGCATTTACTAAATGTACATTGTATTGTCACTACAAACAATGCGGGATGACAAAAAAAAGAAAAGTGTCCCGCGAAGTGCTAAGTCAAATCTGGCAACCCTGTCTGTACAGGGTTATTAATTATATTTTGACCACCTCTTCATCTTTGTTATTATTAAAAATAACTTTCTTAGAAAAGTTGTACCAATATTATTTTAAAATGTCATCAAAGAAACAATTGCATGTATAGGTCACGTGTTACAGAATATACATATATTTTTTTAAGTGAAACACCTTGCATATTATTGCATTTTTGAATAACCCGTTTTTCCCTGATTCTAAATATATAATGTTGAATAAGTCGATCATTAATACTTCTTGACAGTTTTTACTTTAAAAATGCAAAAACCTCTATTGAAAGAGCAGTGGGCTGTGCTTGTCAAAATATGTGATTAAACTGAAAATAGCAAGGTAGGCTATGGAAACAATTGATTTATTTTTTATTGACATTCCTTTATTTAAAACGTGTTATAGTAAGGCTGAAAAAGTTATTTCAGTTCACTTACATTTTAAAAAGCATAGACTACTGCTATTTCAATAGAGGTTTTTTGCATTTTTAAACTCGAATATGTCAAAAAGAATTGATGACAGACTTAGGTAATGGGTTGCAGAAATTATTATTATTATTATATGAGTCAATAACCTATTTTATAGCCATTCGAAATCTCATTGTCCCTCAGTAAATGTCTTTCGGCCCGAGTTTTTCGTTCGACCGGCCCTCGTTACATAGTACGATACTAATGATAATATACTACATAAGTTTTTCGATTTTTTTTAATGTAAATGTTAAATGCTAAATACTACAAAAATGTTAACAAAAAATATGTTACAATATATTTTATATACTATAATACAAGATTTTTTATAACGAAAATATTTTAAACATTATGAAACATTTGAAATTAAAAATTTAACACATTTTACGGACTTGCACTTCCCAAGCAGCACATGACATTGGCTAGACATTTTGTTCATATTCAGTTTCAATAACAATGACCTGCCAATGTTGACGCAATATTGTTTTGGGATAGTAAGCCAATATTACCACAGCATTGATTTACTAGCTTCAGTCACTTGGGTTTATCAAATGTTGACCCTAGATGTGGTTTACAATGTTGTGTGCAATATTTCTTCAATCTAGTATATCAATATAGGACCAATATTTAAATCGTCATTTATGCCAAGAATCCAATATTGATCCAGAGACATAAAAATAGTTACTTCAACAATGACATTGCTCATAATTATGACGTAATTTACATCAAAAGTAGTTTTGACTGACAATGTCAGAATTAAAATCGCAATTTCTTGATATTGCTGTTGTTAATTATAGGTTGTGCTTTGAGAAGAGAAGCGCGACTTTTGTAATTTTAGTATTAAACTTTATTAATGACGTTAGGCATTACTTACATTACGAATCTAAAATACTGTGATGTACTCTAGGTAGTATGCATGTGTTAAGTTCTAAAATCTTAAATTTCCTCTTAGTTAAAACTAAATATTTTTAACAGAAAATACAATAACAGCATAGTAGAAAAACAGAATTTGTATAATGTAAGGTCAGTTATACAGGTACTTGAACTAGCACTTACTATTTATTTTGGATGACAATATTGATATAAGTTATTGGGTTCACATTACCATTGGCGTATGTTGTGAGCAAATATTGGCGTATATTGCTGAGCCAATATTGCAGAATGTCCACATTTTCCATTGGCCCAATATATCTTCGGCATTGGCCTAATATTGGAACAATATGGTTGTGCTACTTGAGTTGATTTACTGACACTGTTAATTATTTCTTCATTTTCCAAATTATTTAAAATAGTCTTTTCGACAGACATTAATAAAAAACTTTTAAGATGTTCTTGGGACAAACAATTTCTTGATCTGTTTATTATGAATTTTAATTTTGAGAATGTGGTTTCACATTAAATTTGTGTATAGGACAGGGTTAAAACGTATTTATAAACTACGAATCAAATCTGAAGTCGCTTGTTGAAATCAAAATAAACTAATGAATGAGCTATTAGTATACCAGTTATTTGTATACCAAGGCCGCGAAATGTCTTGTTAACGTACCGAGAGAGTAATTGTCGCAGACGGCGAGGCAGGACAATGTCGAGGACGCTAACGAATTTCGCGGACAAGGTATACACTACATTTTATGTGCAACCGTAAAAGATAGGTAATTACAAATTCCATTGCTTTTAAAAGCGACAGTTTAATTCATTTTACAATGTTTGTTGAATTCATTTACTACAAATCAAGAATATGTTGTTGTTGTTGTTGTCATATTCTAGAAATGTCATTGTCATTCTGATATTATTATCTGTCATGTCAACTTTCAAATGTCAAAGAATCAAATTACTTTTAGTTTAAAGTACGTTACTACGCGTAACGTCCTTTAAAGTCTTTGAAGGTCGTTACCCTTAGTAACGGCCGCTACATTGGAGTTCTTTTAGTTTAAAGGACGTTATTACTAAGGGTAACGGCCATTAAAGTCTTTAAAAGCCGTTACCCTTATGTTAGTAACGACTGCGACATTGGAGTTCGCGCCCTGTATAGGGTACGCAAAGAGCCTACTTCGTGTACGGTTGTACATAAAATATTTTTCATCAGCGTTTGTTAAATACGATATCCAGAATAACGTCATGATTAGAGAAGAGCAAATTAGTTGACCTTGCTTTTGAAACCTTTTGATGGTGTCATTTTCACACGCCACTGAATATTTATTTCTTTCAACGCAGGTTATCCTAAAAAAACAATGCATCGCTAAAAACCATTAAAAAATATCGAATTACGTTTAGTTTATACCGCAAATCTAATCGAGACGTCACATTTTAAAGAGGTTTCAGTTCGAATTTCATATTATTAATAAGTACTAATGAATAAAACTTTACGCTCCCTAAGAAATGTGGTTTTGTGCTTTACTATTTTGCACTTCTCTAGTCATGATCTCATGATATTAGGATATTTTTAAAACAAACATTAATTTTATTTGTTTTGTGATCTTTTCTTTATTAAAAAAATGTAACCAGCATTGACTGAGGCGGCCGAGTTCGGCCCCGAGTCCACCGGCCCACCGCGATTTTCTCGGTAACTCGGCGGTACAATCCGGGTCTGTTTGCGGTTCTTATAATCCACCAAATACCTCAATCATAGTTTATCCCAATTTCATTTTATCTATAAATAAACATTGTCCCCCATGTTTTTCCCTTGTGTCACAAAATTTAAGTTATGTCATCCTAGTAAAAAGTTAAAGCAACCAAATGCGAAACCAACAAACACATTAGAAGACGCATAATTAGTGCTTTTGATTCACGATATAATTTCGGCAGTTAAAATCAAAAGATCGACATAGTAGTACAAGAACAGATGCATTGGCTAATGCGTGTGTAAACTGCATGTCTGCTAAGTCACGTAAATATTTTGTTTTTCTATCTACTATGAGCTTTTAGGATACTAATGAATTAAAATTATGCCGAAATAACCATTTATCAACGAATAAGCGTATTTAGATATTGTTATATATCCACTACGAGGGCGCAACCACTCTTCCAAAAAATGTACATGTATTGCCGAAATCCAAGATGTCTTCCCAATCTCTATGATTTCCGAGGATTGCTTTTACAAGGTGTACGATTTCCAAGGATTGCTTTCGCAATACCTATGATTTCCGAGGATTGCGAGATGATTTATAGATTGCGATTGCTTCTTCATTGACGTGCTAATGTTTGAAAAGGGATTTTCAATGTGATTGCTAAAGATTAGAACAAAATCGATAGGATTTGTATTTGTATTCGTTGTTTTTTACAAGAACAGTACTATTAATCAAAATGTGTTTGTTAGATAAATTCAGTTATAAAGATATTACGAAGGACATTACTTCACACTTCACAAATAAAATGCTTCATTTAGGAACTACGAGCCCCGTCCCAGTGAAGTTCGCATACTTCTATTTTTGTTATTTAAAGGATGCTCCGCATTTTTTTCCTGATATACATAGTAGCTGTTTCTTGTTGTTAGAGTGAAGTACTGTCTTTACACTTATTCCATGTTAAGTTTCGTGAAATTCTATCAAATGGTTTCCTCATGCCGCCCCTTCAACTCCGAACAGTCTGCGGACGCAAAGAAACCTTCAATACCCATTTTGCCACGGCTTTTTTAACGAAATGGACCATTGCCTATTACTACATAAAATACATATAATTTCTCCAAAAATATAACAATTTTGAGAAAAGAAATATTTTTTTATATTAAAAAATTCCCTTCTGTTCTGTTAACTGTCTTTTCGATTATCCGTCCTGTGACGGATAATCGAGTCCTACTGAAATTCGATACGCCCATAAAAGATACATATATTTCTACAATCCGCACATCCTCTTCTTTTAGACAAATATTAATACTCGTCTAGTATAGACTATTTTATTTTAAATGTTTGATCATCTAAAACTTGCACTATGCACCCGATGTACCATGTGTCATATGCAGTGCCTGCCATAAATATGGATCCATATAGGAAAGTTTTTTAACATTCTGAGTGGAGAAAAAACATTGTGGGGTAATCACCTCTGTTTCCAGAAATACTTGCCATACGCCATGTCAAAGTTGACAGGTGACATTAGATATCTGTTAATTTCGCCATTTTTAAAAGTCAGCAAAAAATGTTTATTAAAACTTAAAAATCTCATTTATTAAAATATGGAGGAATATTATTAAGAAAAAAATGTTTCTAATAATATTTTACCTTCACATACCAAGTTTGACCGAGATATCCCGACATAAGGAAAATTTTGTTTTTTACATTTTTTATTACACTATGGTGATACACACTACGTGACTATTTTTTAGGTCGCAGTTTCGTGTTAAATTGCTTAAATGATGATTACAACAATTCTTGTATTATTCAAACACGGCTTAATAAAAAAAGAACAATAAAATTACGAGTTATATTCTTAGAAATTGGGAAATCGTTCAGAAAGTTCAATTTTTTTTGATAATTTTAATATTTTTTAAAAATAACTATTATTATCTAAATACCATGCTATGCACTTGTTGCCTTTCCACTCATTTGAAGCATTTTTAATGATTTCAAAATAGTCAATTACGGGGGTGTATCAAAAAATGTTAAAAAACAAAATTTTCCTTATGTCAGGCTATCTCGTTCAAACTCGGTATGTGAACGTAAAATACCATTAGAAACATTTTTTCTTACTAAAATCTTTCCATATTCTAACAAATAAGGTCATTTTTCGCCGATTCTTTTTTAAAATGGCGAATTTGACAGGTACCTAATGTGACCTGTCAACTTTGACATGGCGTATTTCAAGTATTTTTGGAAGCAGAGGTGATTGCCCCACAAAGTCTTTTCCAATCAGAATATTAAATAAGTTTCCCATATAGCTCCAACTTTATGGCAGGCACTGTATATATTTAAAGAAGTCTCGTACTTTTCATTGCACAACAAGATTTCTCTTTCCGATTTTTGTGGCTTTAGAATAACTTTCAATTTCTAACTCGCTTTCCGAAGTTGTTCCGATGTTTCCTCAGTGGATGTCTCGGAAAACCTTTTACTCGAAATGGACATCTCAAAATAACTGAAGGATTTTTACAAAAAAAGAGGGATAATACATTGCCTTCAACAAAACGATTAGCTAAGCAACAAAAATGATGATGGTGATGGCAAAACAAAAATGATGATGGTGATGGCAAAACAAGAATAATCAGATTACTTTGGTGGTACAAATTAGTATTTAATTAGTACTTGGTATTCATTCAATTAGATTTTATATTTAATCAATTTCTAATATGGTAGTTTTCCAAATCTCGAAATAGATGGCACACGTTTTAAACAATCGTTTATTTAAACCTTTTGATCATGGTACAAATAAAGATTTTGGTAGCACAAATTCGTCTTTAATTAGTACTAAATGACAGACAGCCTAAGAAATTTTCAGTTTTATGAAAGTGATCTGGCGATTACTACTCCGAGCAACGACGTAAAAACAAAAAGATTTATAGAGAAAAACTAGAAAAATAAACACATTTTGTCAAGTCTTGCATTTTATTCCTTTTAATATAACATTTGTTGGCGTCTCGATGGCGTTGGGCTCGATGGACACCAAATGTAGCGAGACGAAAACGTGACAGCATCAGGCCCCGTCATCGTAAGGCGAGGAACGGGGAATCAAAATGCGAGACCGCTAAGCAGGACCAGGAAAAAGGGAATATGCTTTTGGGTGTTCGAAGAGTGCGTTGTAATATTGCTGCGAAGAATTAATAAAGTTGTTCATACGTTTGTGGTGGTTATTTCTTACTGTTATTTAAAGACTTAATTTCCTCATTACCCTAACATCAGGAGTGGGATAAAAAACCCACGTCCTTGGTGCGAATTGTAATTGTGTTGTGTGCAGTTCTTTGAAACCATGTCGAACCGTAGCCACGGGGTTTACCGACGAGAGGGTGGTGCCGTTGGAAGCGACGAGGATGCGAGTGAAGGGCGACTACAAGGTGTAGGGCGGCGCCGGCGGCCGAGGTCCACGTCCAGACACCGTAGCCGGAATGAACAAGGGCGACGTTCTAATAGCACCTCCAGGTCTCGGGGCAGGGCCCGGGAGCGTTCGCGGTCCAGAGGCCATAAGTCGAAGCGCAGGACTTCCCGGAAAGAAAAGAATCGTCCCCGAGAGCGCTCCAGGTCTGGTAGGACGGAAGTGAGCCAATCAGTTTCTCTATTGAGTGAAGCACTCGTTGAGGGTATGGAAAAATTAGCGAATAAGCTTACGGTTAGGGAAAGTCAGCAAACGGTAAGTGCTACTTCGCTTAATAATAATCCTATTGCAGAATTCGATCCGACTAATCAGAATGTTACCGATTGGCTTGATGCCGTAGAGGAATACGTTGCTATATATAATTGGAATGACAAGACCACCTGTCATTTAGCGTTAAATAAGTTAAGTGGTGCCGCTGAGGTGTGATATCGCGGTTTACCCTCTCGTATTCATACATGGCTCGAGTGGAAACGGTTACTTATTCAAAACTTTGTGCCGACAAGGAACTTGCACAAACTAATGGGCACAATGATGGCCTGCGTAGCGAAGCCCCGTCAGAGCCTGTACGCGTACGCGTTTGAAAAACTTGCGTTAATAAATCAATTAAAACTTCCAATGACAGATGCAGACAAGGTTCACTTAATTACGGGCGATATGGCCGAAAATAGGTAAATTTTCCGAAATTATTGTTTAAAGGGAGGTAAGGTGTACAAGATCACCCATCACAGTTCGAGGTGGGTTGTGCCTCAGTTTGCTAAATTCCAAATCTTACGAATGGCTCACGACGAGTCTGGTCATTTCGAATTTGCAAAAACATATGAAGTTGTATCCAGCCAGTACTGGTTTTACAACATGCGGCGGTTTGTCAAAAAGTATGTTAAAAATTGTCTGAATTGTTTGTATTTTAAAGACTCGCAAGGTCCGTTGCCGGGGTACTTGCACCCTATACCAAAAGTTCCGGTTCCTTTCCACACCATTCATGTGGATCATCTGGGACCGTTCATAAAAACCAAATCCGGGAATACACAGTTACTAGTAGTCGTAGAAGCGTTTACAAAATTTGTATTGATTTACCCTGTTAAAAATACAAAAACTAAATTTACGATACGGGCAATGAAAGAGATGATAAAGGTATTCGGGGTTCCGAGACGCATTATTAGCGATAGGGGAACATCTTTTACAAGCTTAAAGTTCCAAGAATTTTGCAAGGGTATAGGAACGAAACATTACATGAATGCAGTCGCTGTTCCTCGCGCTAACGGTCAAGTTGAGCGGTACAATCGCACGATCTTAGACTCACTATCGACTATGGGGGCGAATAGCGATGATGACCGTTGGGACGAAAATATATCTAATATTCAATTAGGGTTGAATGGCATCTTTAATAAAGCTATTGGGATAACGCCAAGTGAGGCTTTATTGGGGTTCCGAGTATTTTCGCAGGGTCAGTTGGAGTTAGAGCGAGAAGCTGTCGATGTCACTGCTGTCCGAGCTCGTATATAACAATGCCAGGACCGTTACCAAGCAGATCAGAAGCTGAATCAAGCTGAACAGCAGCCACGGGTAGCAGTGGAAAATTGTTGCCAAAGTGGCGGGGTCCCTTCCGCATTACAAAGGTCCTCGGTAACGACAGGTATGAGGTGGCCGGCATTCCCGGTAGTATTCGATCCCGTTGCCGTTACACTGGGGTTGCGGCTGTAGATAACATACGACCCTGGATTCACTTTGCTGGAGAGGATGAGACGATGGAGGTCCCAGCTGTTGGGTAGTATGGCCGGTTGGCGGACAAGCCACTGGGCCGATGGCCGGTTGGCGGACAAGCCACTGGGCCGATGGCAGGTTGGCGGACAAGCCACTGGGCCGATGGCAGGTTGGCGGTCAAGTCACTGGGCCGATGGCAGGTTGGCGGTCAAGCCACTGGGCCGATAGCAGGTTGGCGGTCAAGCCACTGGGCAGATAGAAGGTTGGCGGTCAAGCCACTAGGCAGAGGTACCTTTCTCGTTCCCCGGGATCGAAACAGCGGGGGGGGGATGTGCGAAGAGTTTCCGCTGCCCCAGAGCTTTCGGGGGAATTGAGAACGGTACGCCTGGGGTCACTGGTACGTGGGGCATTGCAGGCACGGGGTGACCACAAATTACTAACCCCTTATAGGTAGATTTCTTAGTTACATTGCTTATTGTTTAATGCTAATATAGTTATATTGTTTATTGTTTGCTTATAATATGATTTATTGACACTTGGCGCCAAGTATCCATTAATTCCTAGGTTAGGCTCAGCGACTCGCACTGGAGCTCCGTACTCCGGCAGATGGAGACTTACCACATAGACTGTCTGTTAACCCAGTAGTCTTTTTTTATCTATCATATTACTCAATCCAAGCCCAATTTGACGTTGATTTAGTTTCAGTTAATGCCATCTCAAGGACTGTTGAGTGGGACACTGCAACGGTCAGGAAAGGCCGAATGTTGGCGTCTCGATGGCGTTGGGCTCGATGGACACCAAATGTAGCGAGACGAAAACGTGACAGCATCAGGCCCCGTCATCGTAAGGCGAGGAACGGGGAATCAAAATGCGAGACCGCTAAGCAGGACCAGGAAAAAGGGAATATGCTTTTGGGTGTTCGAAGAGTGCGTTGTAATATTGCTGCGAAGAATTAATAAAGTTGTTCATACGTTTGTGGTGGTTATTTCTTACTGTTATTTAAAGACTTAATTTCCTCATTACCCTAACACATTTAATAAAACGAAATATTGTTCCGCACTACCAGATTGTTGGTGTGTACTCCCTATTGATTTATGCATAATTTTCTGCTAATTGTCCACTAAGTCACAAGTCCACTTAGTCACGTTGAAAAATATGACGCAGTGGACCTAGTTGTGACGTAATCAATAAATTAAACTATGTTCAAAATAAAAACATTCATATAATACATCATTTCAACTACTAATAATCAAGGATAATACTGCATTCGAAAAGAAACTTATACCAATGTACAATTTGTTTTACAAATTATTACCATAACGTGACATAGTGGACTTTTTGATCGCCAACTACCTTGTCAAAAATAATAAAAATTCATACTTTAGTATTGAGCTCTGCTGATTATACGAGCAATAAGTCGCATTAATATTGTTTTAAATATATGTTTTTTTGGGTTAATTGGAGAAATTCACTATTTTTGCAATGGCTCTAAAAAAAAGTTTATTGACTCATATAACTTATATATTTAGGGAAGGCAGGACTTTTCGAACATAAAATAGTATACAGGGTGTTCCATTTAAAAAATATGTACATATAGTATTCCGTAACACGTCACCTATAAATTCAATTGTTTTTATAACATTTAAAAAATATATGAGTAGAAAAATAAAACTTTTATAGAAGACGTTTTTTCGTATTCAATAATAACAAAGTAGTATATAATGACAAAAACATAATGAATGACCCTGTACAACTTCGCACTGGCTGTTTTCATAAGATTATTATTAGTAAGTAATACTATAATATCATATTGTAGTATGCATAATTAAATAATTAACGAGGCGCGTTTTTTCTTATAATAGAGAGCGTAACTATAAAGCTTGAAATAATATGTTTGAAAAAGTAATAATAATAATAATAATAATTATGTAATGGGGCGTTTAATGTTTATTATTGCATAGCATTGCTGTCCTAATTAAGCAATTTAGTTATTAACTAAAGGTCACATATCTATAACAACAAAATTAAACAATTACGCAATAAACTGAAACAAACTGAAAGAACCAAGCACTTAAAAATATTTCATTTATAATTTACTGTGTACTAGTTAAGATGTATATATTTTTTGCTGTATAACGCAGACATTAAACTTGCAAAATATACTTTCTTTCATTAATACAATGCGCACCAATAAATCTTAATTTAGTTATTACTGATGCACATGCAAAAAAAAACTTAAAAAGGCATCAAGTTTAATCAGACAAATTAATAAGTGTTGATGGTCAAAGACGGCTTTCGATGCTCGGGTCCAAAATAAACAAGTGTACGCTAGGGTTTTCAATCATTAGAGCTGTACAGTTCAGGTTTGATTCTGTTTCGGGTCAAGTGAGGTTTATTTAATTCTTAGCAATAATTACATATTTTCAGGTCCGGCACTAGAGCCAAGCAAAGCAAGCGCAAATGGTCGCTTGCTTCACCAAATACCAAGTGGCGGCAAATCAAGTAAAATAATGTCAAGGAGTTTATGAATGTATTTTGTTTAATTGATGTACAGGGTGGTCCACACAAGATGATCATATACCTTATCTTGGAAACTGTAAGAGTCACGAAAAAAGGTTAAATATCAAAGTTGGTTGTGTAAAACAAATTTTATTAATTATTATTATTATTATTAATAAAATGATTTTTAGAAATAGCTTTGTATATACAGGGTGAGTCATATTGCTACTACCAACTACAAGCAGGGAAAATATCGAGAGAACCAGGAAAACGCTGATAACTTTAAAACGTTCTATGTAACGTTTTATCTAAAACTTATAGATAAAACATGTATCTATGAGTTGGTAGCGAATCAAAAACTAAATCACATACAATTTAAATATACAGGGTATCCCATTTGAAAAAAAGTGAGGTTTCCCTGTTCAAAGATTTATATCTTTGGCCTATTAGATTGAACAGCCTGTATACTAATCAATAATAAATTTATGCAGAAACACGGATTTAGATATTCTGTCTGATAGGTTCTGTCTCAGTGAAGTTGGCACACTTCTATTATTATATAAGCGTCGTCTATTACAATCGTATCAATGTAACTTGCACTATGTAAATTTATTTCTTTAAAAACTTGAATTTTCCAAAAAATAATAGGAAAACTGAATTTTCTCAGAAACTGTAGAAGAATTTCGATATATACATTAGGCGAACATACTTAAAATAAAGTGTAGAATCGAAAACAGTAATAATATACAGGGTGTTCCATTGAAAAGAAAAAAGTTGATAGGCACAGCAATATGACTCACCCTGTATATACAAAACAATTAGAAAATTAAGATTTGTTTTACACACACTTTGATATTTAACTTTTTTCGTAACTCTTACAGTTTCCAAAATAAGGTACAGGGTCATCTTGCGTGAGCCACCCTGTACATATGACGTTGCTCTTAGACAAATTCTGTTGCCCGTATTCTACTTGAATAACATCACAATTTATATACAGTGTGGGATTAAAGTATGGAATATTAAAAAAAAACGAACTCAACCGTTTTTTTTAAAAACGCTGAAACACGTCGATTTTTTTTTTAAATACACATAATATGTGCGATTCACCTTCCGACTTTCATTTGTTTCTAAGTTATGACGTCATCACAAAAAAAATTTAAATGACAATATAGATTTTTAATAGTGGAATCCGATAGTGATTTTTCTTCCCTTTATGATCATGCAAATAAATCATAAGGTTGCATAACAACAATTCTGAGAAAAATCGAGCTGAACTTTGTAAATGTTTGTTAGTTATGACGTCATCACAAAACATTTAAATGACAATATAGATTTTTAGGAGTGGAATCCGATAGTGATTTATCTTTCCTTTATGATCATGCAAATAAATCATAAGGTTACATGACAAAGATTCTGAGAAAAATCGATCTGATATATTGATACCATAATATCAATAACAATAACATTAACATTAAATGTTCAGATCGATTTTTCTCAAAATTTTTGTTATGCAACCTTATGATTTATTTGCATGATCATAAAGGGAAGAAAAGTCACTATCGGATTCCACTATTAAAAATCTATATTGTCATTTAAATTTTTTTGTGATGACGTCATAACTTAGAAACAAATGAAAGTCGGAAGTTGAATCGCACATATTAATGTGTATTTTTAAAAAACAAAATCGATGTGTTTCAGCGTTTTTAAAACAACCGGTTGAGTTCGCTTTCTTTTTAATATTCCATACTTTAAACCCACCCTGTATATTGAAAATATTCAATACATAAATTGTGATGTTGAAATCTACATTAATAAATGTATATTTCAAACGCGTACTCACAGTAATTCAGTTTTCACATAGATTTTTGTTGATGACAGCTACAACAATAGCTCTCAGAAACAACAAACATTAATTTTAAATATAATCTTGTTAGTTTTAAAACTAAGCGATGCTCAACATCAAAAGGTATGGCGGAAGAATAAATAAGGGTAAGAAAAGAAGAACCGAGTAAGCAATAAAAACCAAGAGAAGCCGAAATCATGAAACTAGAGACAGAAACAAATAATATATGAAGTAAAGAGATAGATAAAAGCGCTGTCGGACTGGAGTCCCAGGCAACTGGGCAAATGAGACAGGAAAGTAGGCCCCAAGAGCAGTTACAGCTGCAGAAATGAATATGTGTTGTTGTTTTATTTATTTAATTTTAAAATATGTTATAACCTTACTTAAGTTTATTTTGCTGAAGCATGTAATCTTTATATTTTGTTAACATAAAATCAATAAATTGTCATAAAATGTCTGCTAGGGCAGAGATCGGAGATTTACCACAAACATGTCTCGATGCGAGAGAAACGATAAAGTATAATATAAACAAATAAAGTATAAAAATCTTCTACTTACGCAAAATATAGGTCCCGGAAGAGACTTTTTACTTATTCGAATTACAAAACACAAGAATAATTTGAAAAATATTAGAGGGCGCCACTCAAGTTTTTTGTTGCTATTGTTTAAAAGCAATAATGATAATCTACAATTCGGGAATAGTCTTCTAACTGAGTTACGTTGAGTTCTTTGTCTCTTCTTGTTATTATTTTATTTTTTGGATCACAAACAATTTGTCGTGTCAAGCTATAACGAATGATTCTCGACTTCGTTTGTTAATTCAAATTCATGAAAATCGGTTAGCAAAATATGCATTACAAAATAATTTGTGTACATAGGACAGATACAACATTTAATTACAGTATGAAACATTTTGAGACATTACACATTAACCCCTATTTAGGGATCTAGTTTTAAATAGCTACATTGTATCTGTTTATGACGCAGCACAAGAATTTGATTTCCTTTCTTCGGTTGACCTCTTTTTTTAGTTAGGACTTGACTGCGGTGTTGCCAAATATTCCTAGAATCAGGTTTTACCGACATAAAAAATCGACAATTTCGATCTTAATGGTGTTTTTTACTCCCATGACAAGTTTATGATTCCGACTGAACGTATCTTTTCCTGTGCCGCATCACATTTTTTAAATCGAGCACCGATTTACTTTATTAATTTCCTGAATAAATTTTAAAAATAATGATTTACAAAGTAACTTACATTGGCACTAACAAATGTAAAGGCTAATAATCACAATAACCAAAAAAAAAAACCAAACACTCACATATTAGAGATGAACTCTGAACTCCTTACATCAACAACTGAATCTTTAGACGTTGCAATTATTTCTACTTTTATACTTTTAATTTTATTAATATTTATTTTTTGTAATTCTCTAGTTGCTGCAAAAATGGTGATCAGAACTGACATCAAAACTGATTTGAGTCCACATTTATTAGTCATTTATTTAAGAAAATTATGTAAGTCAACTCATCATTACTAAAACACGAGACATTAAGAGATTTTAAAATCTAATACTATTTATTAGTTGCGAAAAGCCCACAAAGGGAAATCATACTTTAACAAGTATCAACGAAGGTCAGAACCACCCGGGACAAACTTTCTAGTTTTTCGAAGAAGGCTACATTATACCACTAATTCTTGGAATCTTTTACTTCAAATTATTAACTGGAACATCGGCAAGTTTAAATTCCCACACAAGCGTTTAAACTATGATCCCAACGGTACGATACGGAAAGTATTTAACACTAAACCAAAATAATAGGAGAATCTCACCTAGCCGAAACAAATTCATCGCTAAAAGCTAGAAGGCAAAGCCGCCCAGGTAGGCGCTATTGCTCACCATTGGAGACTGTTCCATGGTATCAAGAAATGTGCATATGCTTCTAAGATTTAAAAGGGCCGACTATATTCCAGAACTCGAAACCTAATCACACGTTAAACATTAATTATATCCTTGCGACTATGCAACATGCCTGCTCTCATTTTATTAAAAAATTCTGGCACCATAAAATTCCAGCCTATCAAAGTCAACTCTATTTAGATATAATGATGTCTTGTAAAACGTAAATTATAGTTCTAAACGCATTTTGTTCCTTTGTGAACATTTTAATATTGAAGAAATTTAACTCAAAATAACGATCCATTAGACTAGAAAGGGCCATCTATTTTTTTATAATTAGCCAATAAAAAACTTAAATTAAATTAAAAATTAAATACTCTATGATTTTAAGGTAAGTACTAAGTACTTGTTAAATGTATTATATTACTAAGGTTTTTTACGAAAATAGAACTGCCTGTTTCATGTAGTTCAGCCAGGTAAGTTATACTTCGCTTTTTTTGCATTAAATTTTTGATGGGTAAAAGAATTAATTGGTAGGCCCTCTTCCGCTTTTTGCCCTTAGGCCCCATTGGTGTCAGTCGGAAACTGGATAAGAGTGAAATATAAGGTAAGTAAGAGTACTGGAAGGTATTACTATTATCTACTCTGATCCAGATTCTTGGGTAATCCTCTGTCCTTACAGAAAATAATTTCTATCCAATGATTACAGATTCATTTGTTGCTTGATTATTGTTACAAATTTCTCAATCAAAACAATATTGCTAGTAAAATAATGCAGAATGTGAGTTCTACTTTAAAAGATACAACAACAGTAATTGAAATTAAAACATTCCTAAAATCAAATCAGAATTTGAAGAAATGTTAAATGAAACTCGATCATTAGCTGAAGAATTAAAAATACAAACATCTTTGGTGAAAATCTGGAATTATAATTAAAAAATATGATAAAAAATAATAAGATACTAAATAGATACTTTTCCTATAAAGGTGATGATGCTCCAATTATCGACCTGATCCAAAAATTCAATGTAAATAACTATTATTACATTAATAATAGATTGTAAGGACTGTGGTTTATCACAACACTATAAGTTAACGGTGTCTTCTAACCACATATTGTATTTGACTTATATATCGACAAATTATTACAAAAATCAAATACAAACGTAGTATTTGAAGCGCGAGTACGTTAATACCAATAGAAAATAAGCCAAAAAAGTTTATTAAACTACCTTTTCACTCAATCACCAAATCTTTGGGAAACGTAATTAAAAACGAGGGCATTTTACGCCGAATAACTCTTTAAAAAGATTCGAGCAATCCAAAAGATAAACTGATAAAAAATCGAAATCGAGAATATACCACATTGAATGCAATGATTGTAATAAGAGTTATGTTGGGAAGACAAAGAGATCAATTTTGACTAGATTCAAAGAACATTAAGCGGATTTTAAACACAATCGCATACAAAAATCAAGTGTCGTTAAACATACATATTACACAACGCACACAATTAAAATTGATAAATTGAAATTATTGAAAAGTGTTTATTCATCCAAAGAACTTGATGCCTACGAAAGTATATTTATCAAAAAGAACAAAAATTTATTAAATAAAGAACCGGGAAATATAGATAGTTCGGTGCTATTAACTCTGGTGCACGGAATAAAGTGAAAACCTGGGGACAGTGGACAAAGCAGTTTAAAGCATAATAAATTGTGCTGGTTAGGAATTATTCTAACATAGTTTTCAAATAATAACGTGATTCTCGTTTGTCGAGTTCATTGCACATCATTCTCGGATTGTGAGCATGTGGTAGCAATAAAAACTGACCAAGCTTTTCTTTCTCTTTCCTTTATGTTTAAAAATATATCTATATCCTTAGTTGCATGTTTGTATTAAAGACTTTTTTGCATCGTTGTGATTGGATCTTTAAATTCACCCACACGAGGAGAGGGTTATTAACAACTTTTATTATTAGACGGTTATATGCCGGGAAAAAGGTAACATCGTTACCGAAATACGTATTGGCAATTACTCAAATACAATGTGGGATTAGGAGACACCGTTAAAGTATAGTGTAATTATTATTAGATGCTGGATACTGCGTTAAAGTCCGTCACCAAACAGCTTTTGGACCATTTCAGGCATCTAACAACAATTTTGTATTTACCATACACGATTACAAAGTCCAGAAGGGTAATAAAGATGTTATAATAGTTTATTATTTTTATTTATTTGTTCGTTTTATTAGAATTTTTACTTTTTTAGTCATACAATTTTAATAATTATTATTAATAAATATGTAACAGAACATGCATATTCTTAAACTAATAACTAGCATTAAGAATATTATTAGTTAAGTCCCGTCACAATTGAGGTTGGATTCGATCGGACAGTGGCCCCAACTTGAAAGAGTTGGGAAATAGTCCTATGATGGACGACGGGCCATCTCCTAGGAGAAGCCGCCTACGGGTAAGCGCGTATCTGCTCCGGTACTAGCCTGGAGAGCTAGTAGAGGATGGATAGTAACATTCGTTCCCACTAGTGAGTTACAGGTAGCAATTTTTTGTCGATTTGAGAGCGCTAAAGACAAAGTAATTTCTGTATACTAGCTATGCGGATCTTTAGGATATTCATATACATATACATATAGGTTCCAGTTCAAATCACACTGAATTTCTGATATATTTGGATGTGTTATAAACCCACATAAGCGTTTCCGATTGGATAAAAATTGAGATTAAAAGTGGTACGATCCATGTATAATATAATATGCCTAATTTTAGTGTTTCTAGGTCCTAGGTAAGTTGACGAAAAAGTGTTTGTCTTGTTTTGTAGTGCATTTTATTTTATTCAAAAACGATTTATCAAACTTTTTTACTACTTCTTTACAGTAAATAATTAATTAAGCTAATTTTTTGCAGTAGCAGCAGCAGAACTTATCATGCTCTATCTATTGTACGTGCCAAAGTATGGTAGATTATTGAACTTCGTGAAGCTCGCTTGCAAGTATATTCTCCCGCAGTAATAAGTGTCAATGTTAACACGTACATATATGTGGGAAATAGATACAAATTGCAATTTCATAAAAAACTCCTTAAAAGTTTACTTGTCACAAAATTAGACATTCTCGCCATATCTGGTGTAATAATATCTTATTTTAGATAAAATGGCAGATCAGAACAACAAAAATAATTTTTTGTGATTTTTGTCAATGACTACTCGGTTTTATTGCAAAAAAACAAATTTCATACAATTTAAAAAATATTACGATCTCTTTTTAGCGTATTGTTCTCGCCTCAAACAATAGTGATATTGCAAAAATGACTTAATAAAACCTCCTACATTTAACCTTCTTTTTAAAACAAAACAATTAAGTACCACCTAATCTTTAATCACAGTAGTACAAGAGACTGTGTCGCGAACTTGATGCACCATAAGTCATAAAAAACTTTAATTAACATTGTAGATTCAATTGATTCAAAACTGATTACCCATTTGACGCAAAAAACAATATTACATTTTTGTTTCTTCCTTCTTTTTCTGAAACTATATTTAGTGCTATAAAAATGCTCAGTTACCGTACATATTTTAAAACAAGTTCAGTACACGTTTCGCGTCAGTGAACACGTACAATTCAATTAGTTACTAGATTTTAATTACTAATTAATTAATAAAGTTTTTACGTACGGCAGATCACAGCTATAAAACAAAAATTAGAAATTATATGTTAAAATTACATTTATATTTTTTTAGTAATTTGTACACATACTTTTAAAATAGTAGGTATAATTTTTATATTTTAATGACCAGAGTAATTGTTTTCTTGCTAGTAACTAATAAAAAATTATTAATATGTAATATACCTTTAACAAGTAATTTTTGGTTATCCAGCTTCCATGTAAAACTAGCACGATAAAGTTTTTTTGACAGACAGAGTAATTACTTTCTTCTTTAGTAGCTAATTAGTAATTATAATATAGCCTAATACACGGTCTGGCACATTTAGCCGCCGCCAATTCGCCACCGACGTCACGAGGCTGATTTGCCGCAGTCCGGTTCGGCGACAGACCAGTTCGGCACAGCGCCGATTTGCCGCCGGCCGTTTCGCTGCTCTTATCTCAAATTATATATTTAATTTATATTGAATAATCAACTGTTAGCGGAAATGTAAAAGATTGCACCATAAACTTGTATATAGAATATTGTATTAATAACTATTTGACAGAAAATAACCATGTTCTATAGAAATTACAGGAACAAAATTAAATTTATTAGAATCTAGGAGTTAATAAACTTAAAAATTAAAATAACTTAATAAACGTCTCAACAGAATTAATTCACCCTTGTCAAATTCATTTGGGTAACATACGTAAAATTTACAAAATATTATTGGCTCTATAACAAAATATACGTATCTCTCCATAACTCACAGTTAAACACATTCTGGTTCTAATAGTCTAATTCGTTTCATGCTTTCATCAAATACCGAAAATACTGTAAGATGTGAACACTAAACAATTAAAGCGCCGGCTATAATATTATTAACTCAAAACACGTCGGCGAACTGGCTGGGGGTGAATAGGCTGGCGGCGAACTGGCCTGTCGGCGAACCAGACTGTGACGAACCGGCATTCCGGCAGCGGGAAATCGGCGGTGGCGAACGTATACAACTTTCAGTTCCTGTTTTGTGATTGTGTTGTTTCCACGTATAACCAGTTTTGCCAGATTTGTTTTAACATTTTAAGGGACACTTAAAACTTAATAATAACATTCATAATTTTCGCTTGAATTCAATTCGTACTGCTTCAATTAATCGGCGTTTCCGAAAATTGTATCGGATACATACCGATGCACCAAAAACGTTCGATAATTGTATTACTGCTGCTTTGATCTATAGTCGGTAAATAAAAATGTACCAGTAAGCATAACCTAAAATTGAAATTGTTTCATAGGTTCATATTCGCTCTCCAGCGAATTACAATAACGTGTTAGGGATATCTTAAACATTATTTAAAAACATTTTAATGAACACAGATATGGTTTTGTAAGTTATGTATATAAAGATACACCATACACGTTCGGAAATGCATATACCGGTGCCATCTACCATACGCATCAGTTGCTTACCTCTGAGAACGCGGTAGATACCCTACTGTACTATATTTCTTATTTTGGGTGGAGTAAAAGACGATTTGTAGTTTTAAGCTTTATTATATTACTTTTAAAAGCCAGAGAATTAATGTTTTGACTTTGTGGTTTATAAATTATTGTCTCCTCTTGTTTACATTTGTTGCCTTGGATACTACAAATTATGCAACTTACTGGTGATCACCACCGATACCACGCTTTAGGTCCACAAAATAAATCATTGCAATAAAGCATCCACAACTAACATTTATATATACGAGGGGTGTCTGACGGGAAGTGAGCCTTGGGCACATGCAACTGTTTTATAGAAACCGCTTGCGTTATAGTACATTCGTAGGAATCTCAGTAGACTTGCTTCAAAGTTAAAATTTAATCACATTTTTCATTTGTTAGTAAGCAACGTTATCACAATGTCGGGTCAAACCGTTTCAATGTGGAAATTGGAGTACCGTACGTATATCTTACTTAACTCACTAGTACCATAAATAAATATCATTACATACACCGTTAAAAAAGGGAAAAGTGCAAAATGTCTATGAGGCGTTAAACATAAGTACCCCTAGTCTGCACCGTCGTATGCAACCGTAAAAAGATAGACACGACTTTTTGATGGAGATCGCCTTGAACGAGCTTTCACGGTAGTTACTGAAGAGAACATCTGGGAAAATCGGGAAAATGGTGTTGTAGGATCGACGAATTCGAATTCGTCAAATACCATAGGAATTGAACATGAGCAAAGAACGTGTTGGAGAGATGTTACACGACCATCTACATATGAACAAGGTAACCGATGGCTGGATTCCCAGACTGTTAACAGCGTTTGGCCCACTTCGACGAGTGGAATGTTCAAGCCAATTTCTGGAAATGTGCTGGGATGCTTCGGATCCAATTTATCGCCACATCCTAAGATCCGATGGAACCTGGATTGACCAGTACGACCGGAATCAAAGCAATAGTCTATTCACTGGAGATAAAAGATGCAACGAACGTTCGCTAAGCTTAAAGCAACCATCTTCTTGGACTGCAATGACATATTACTTATTGATTACCTCCCCAGTGGATCTACGATGACCGGCGAATATTATGCGAGTTCAATAGTTCAATTACGAGGGGCAGTAAAAGAAAAAGAGGAAAATTAATACGCGGCACGTTGCTGCTACAGGCCTCATGTGCAAAGCGTGATGTGAACGATGCAGTGTTTGAGGAAACCATGCCAACCACCATACGGACCAGGCCTTGCCCAAAGCGATTTCTATCTATTTGCAAAAAGAATTGCGTAGCAGGGGATTTTAAGATGAACATGAGATGGAAGCAGCCGTTGAAGAACATTTTGCAGGTAAGTCTTCTGACTAATTTTTGCACGGGTAAGAATTGCTGTATAATCGCTGTTAATGTTTTATATTGAAAAATAAAAAACAAAATAACTCATACCTTTGTGTCTTAATACCTTAGGCTTACTTCTCATCAGACATCCCCCGTATAAGTAACATATGTAACAATATGGTTATATCGCGGGACTCTGGGTAAAAGCTTTAAACGCGGGACAATTCCGCAAAATCCGAGACGTCTGGCAACTCTGCGTATAACTGATACAGCCACCTATTTTTAATGACTGCAGCAAGTAAGCTTTTTCTTTAGTGATTAATAGTAGTTCATTAGTAGTTAATTAGTACTAAATATTCCAACATATTAATTTTAGTGTGATCATGTGACGTTATTCTGTACAATTAAACAACGAATTTTATACGAAATACGACACTATTAGACTTTGCATTTACCTGATATAGCTAATGGACTTAATAGTTACTTCATAGAATCCGTTCAACACCTAGTTCCAATCAAACAATTAAAATCAGTAGAATTGCTAGAATCTCCCGTAGTAGAAGAAGAAATTATCAGTATAATACAGTATAATCAGTATGATCAGTATACCTCATCTTGCAAAAAAAGATCATCAGGTGTAGATGAGGTTCCATACTTAATAGGTGAGAATGCTTCTATAATTTCCACGCCAGTATGCCATATAATGAATTCTTCTTTTTCAGGAGGGTGTTTTCCTAATCCACCAGAACATAAAAAACAGGATCCGAACAAAATAGAGAATTTAAGATGGAGGGTCAGAATTCATTAAAGGGGGTGTAGTGCAAAAATCTTTTTTTTATCACTTGAAAATAAAAGTTCTAAGAATGAAAATGAAAACCGCACTTGTCTAGTGATAGTAGTTTAGTAGATATCGGCTCCTAAAGAATAGCGAGTTTAGTGTGTGACGTCATACCGACAACCGCGTAGTATTTTCTCACGTTGCATTATTAATATTGACTTACCTACACTATAATCTATATATTTAAAACACAAGGCTTATCTTTGTTCCAGTTCGCTTGAGAGATACACCAGGCCGATTTACGCGTTTCTTTTTTTAAATTAAAGCTTTCGCTGTGTAGATTTGTCAACACTATTTAATTTTTATATTTATTTAATGTTTATATTTTTAATTTGAAAAACTCTAAAATGTTTAATTTGAGACGGGCGAATCGGACATTCGCTTGGGGCGCCCTCTCACCTTCCACGGTGGTGAGTTTCGTAAGTTCTCCCGCTTATAAATATAAAAAGGTGATGCAGCCGTCCACTTCCATCATTAATAAGCGTAGACAAAATCCGCATAGTTGAAAATTATGAACAGACGAATTATACAAGTAATAGCTGATGGCAAATGCTTATTCAGAGTAGTTTCATATTGTTTGTATAAAATTTGCCAACACTATTTTTATGTCATGTTTTTGAAATAGACGTTTTCAAGAATGTTTTAAACAAGATCGATTGTTGATTTTATTCTTATCATTTCGTAAGGTAGAATTTCCGTATGTATGTATTTATGTAGAATAAACCGGCAGGGAGGGGTAAGCCTGAAAGGAATATATGTCGGAAGAGAGGTGGGTAACATGGGAGAGAGGAGTGCTAGGTTTAGAATTTTCAACTGGTTATGTTTGGTTGCGTTTATTTAAATAATCACTCATGAAAATCCAAAGGATTGTAATCACACATCGAATGTTGTATATAGGGAAATCCTTCAATGCTTTTGAACGTCATGTCTTGACGAGGTTTCCCTAGTAATAGTTTAAGTTTTTAGCATAATTTATTGTTAAAATGTTTAACTATAACTGGTTAACATTAAAAAAAACCATCAGTGTCTCTTCATAATTTCCTTAGAAAAGAACAAGAACGAAAGCGTTATAAAGTGTGGAAAGATAAAATTAATCGTGCAAATATTGTTCAAAACCATAACGATGCACATTTTTATTAGTCACTAGTGTACAAACTACTACACGAAAAGAACGTGCCTATAACCCATGGCAAGCATTTTTACAGTGTTATATTTATCACCTTTAAAATAATGCCGTTGTCAACAGCAATCAAAATATCTCTAATCAAAGTAGTTGTGACATTCCTTGTTTTTTCCTCATACCCTTCAATTATTCTCCATCTAACCTAATTATAAGTGGACTACTCACTTGTCTTCCGCACTTTATTAAATGGCATAAATTGTCATTTGCGGGCTTCGCTAAAACGTTAAAACTGTTGGATATTTGTAGTGGTATCTATTATAAAGCAGTAAAGCACCACATATCTTTATTATGACACAAAACCGAACGAATTAAAAAAAATACATTTTGAAGTACCAAAAAACATTTATAATACAAAAAACATCTTTAGAAGAAGCAAAAGAAAAGCTTTTGTCAAGATTTCGTTCCAACAGTCAAAATTGCGACAAACTAAATGCCGCAACAATTATTGTAGTATCTTTGTCTTTCTTCTACTGTCTTTCTTACTAAACTATCAAAGTGCAAGACTACATTTACAAATTATTTGATAAGAATAATGCATATGTTTTCTCCACTTTCAAGAGTATTTTCCTTGGAGCGACATAAATATACAATTATTTCATTTCATCAATTTAGATTGTTTAATCTTGTAATATTCGACTGATTTTGATCTTCTCTTTTTTTGTCTTCTTTTATTTGCCTTAATTGAGTCTGTGTATATTTTGGTTAAAATCTAAACGCCATTGTTAAAGAAATACGATCAACACGAAGAGCGCACTGCATCTAAGGCTGGGTTTATATCAATCAAACAAAAACGTTTTTATACAAAACGTTTTTTTATGATTTTGTTCGACGTTGTTTTCTTAATAATTGGTATATGAGGCGGTTCACACTGTTCAATCAATACACAAAAACATAAAAAAGCAAGTTTAAGCATCTTCAGACGAAATGTTTTGTCTAAAACCGTTTTTGTTTGATAGGTATAAATCGCAAGACAAAGAACGTTTTCGCATTCTGCATCAACGTTTTGTTTAAAAGCATTTTCGTCTTATCAATGTGCTTACAGCTTCAAACACTATCAAACAATTTCAACCGCGTTGCAACGTGTCGGACGTGCAAACATGATCCCTTGTTTGAAGGCGAAACAAAATGTGAAACCCGCGAAACTATGCAGTTGCAAATTTATTTTGGACACATTCACATCTATTTTATTTGTTAATTATTAATAAAATTTAATTATCTGTGTAAAATGCATATAACGGGTTACAACTAAAAATTTGTACTAACTTTGTGTTGGGTTGTAATTAGTCACTGATCATGATTTTTAATTTTCAAATAATATTTTAAAATATAGTGTGCTATAGTTAATTACTGCAAACAAAATTAATGCTCTTTCAAATTTATGTTGTTGTCAGAAGAATTGTCCAGAAGAACAATTTACATATTAATCATGAGAGGTAGAGTAATTAAGAAAAGTGATCTGGTCGCAAAGCAAAAATAATGAAAAAGAACAAAAGCATTCGAAGATCTATTTATTACTGTAACACTGTACTCTTTCTTGTTCGAATCGCATTATTACTTACTATAATACATTTGAGAGATCAGTTATTTTCGTTTTGCAGTAATTAACCAGATCATACTCTTTTAAATTATTATTTGAAAATTAATAACTATAATCTGTGGTATGATCTATGATAAAAAGGATTAATTACACATTTTATGTTTGGTCATTAGGGTGGTCCAACAAAAAGGCAAAGTCAGAAATCTTACGCTCTCACCCCCTAGGATTATTGTATATCGAAAAAAACGTACCCGTATTTTTTTATTTTGAAATCGGACGATGTTTAGGGGTGCCTCAAAGCCATTAAAGTTTCCCATGTATTTTATACGGGAAAAAAACACTTTTTCATGGATTTGTTAAAGAATTCTAGAAAATCAATATTTTTCAACCGGACTACATCCTTTCTCATCAGAAATGTTCAGAGAAAGAGACCTAATAATTTATTTATCAAAATATTTTATATTAAAAAATAGTAATAAATATTTTTTAACGATTTTTCCGTGTTTCTTACATTTATGGGGTTTTTGTGGGTTTGTAAAAAATAGTTAATATAAAAAATTTAACAAATAAATTATTGGATGTCATTCTCTGAACATTTCTGAAGAGAAACAGAGTGGTCCGGTTGAAAAATAATGATTTTCTAGGATTCTATACCAAATCTACAAAAACGTGTTTTTTCCCTATATAAAATACATGGGAAACTTTAAGTGCTTTGAGGCACCCCTAAACATCATCCGAATTCAAAATAAAAAAATAGGGGTACTTTTTTTTCGATATACAATAATCCTAGGGGGTGAGAGCATAAGATTTCCGACTTTGCTTTTTTGATGGACCACCCTATTGGTCATTCTTATCAGAAGACCTGTTTAAAATGAAAAATTATCTCCAATCAACAATCCTAAATGATACTGACATTTTTAAAGACACAAAACAGCATTGATACTGTTTTGTATAACAACAAACCGTTTTTCATTCAGTCGTTTAGATTGCTCAGTGTGTGCTAAATTGCAACAAAACGATTTGACTGCCAACGTTTTTGATGTTCAAGTGTGTGACTTACTGTTTTGTCGAACTGCAAAACGTTTTGTATAAAAACGTTTTTGTTTGATTGATATAAACCCAGCCTAAAATGCATATAATAGGTAATACGAGGATGGTCTGAAAAGTTTCCGACCTTAACGTGAAGATGGCAGCACTGGTCAATAAAAGTTAGGGAATGTAGTTGTGTATCTTTTGACAGGTACTCACCAAAATTTCAGCCATTTTGGAAGCACAGTTGTTATTTGACAATCGTTTGAGTGAGTCGATGTGAGTGTTTTTGTGAAAATGGAAAAAATCGAGTATCGAGCTGTCATTAAATATTTGTTTTTGAAAGGCAATACACCTACGCAAACCAAAGATAAGTTGGACTCTGTGTATGGGGACTCTGCGCCATCATTTACCACAGTGAAATTTTGGGCAGCTGAATTTAAACGTGGCCGTACCAGCTTGGGAGACGATGAACGTTCGGGACGTCCAAAAACTGCAACCACTGACGATAACATCGCTAAAGTTCACCAAATGGTGCTAAACGACCGTCGAATTAAAGTGAGAGAGATAGCAGAGGCTATGAATATGTCCAAAGAACGTGTTTGTCACATATTGAATCAAGATTTAGGCATGAGAAAGCTGTCCGCGCGTTGGGTGCCGCGTTTGCTCACGTTAGACCAAAAACGTGTTCGAATGAACATTTCCAACGCTCTGTTGGCGCAGTTTAGGCGCAATAAATCAGAGTTTTGGTGCCGATTAATTACTGTAGATGAAACTTGAATATACCATTATACGCCCGAAACAAAAATACAGTCAAAACAGTGGACTGCGAAGGGGGAATCGGCTCCAAAAACAGCAAAAACTGTTATGTCGGCTGGGAAAGTGATGACCACTGTTTTTTGGGATAGTCATGGAGTTATCTTAATCGATTATCTTCAAACAGAAAAAACCATTACAGGAGCGTACTACGCATCATTACATGACAAGCTGAAGGCAGAAATTGCGGAAACATTTGCAGAAAAAGAAAATCCTATTTCACCAAGACAATGCGCCGTCTCACACCTCCGCGGTTGCCATGGCGAAAATCCACGAATTACGGTTTGAACTGCTTGACCATCCTCCTTACTCACCAGATCTAGCCCCAAGCGACTTCTTTTTGTTCCCTCATCTAAAAATTGCGCTCGGAGGACAGAGATTTTCGTCAAATGAGGAGGCAATCACCTTCGTGGACAATTATTTTGCAGAGAAAAACGCCGAGTACTATTTGGACGGGTTAAAGAGATGGGAGCATCGCTGGGAGAAGTGTGTAGACTTACAAGGAGACTATGTAGAAAAATAAAAATAAATTTAAAGAAAAAATGTCTTGTATCTTTGTTAGGTCGGAAACTTTTCAGACCACCCTGTACTATTGAGGTTTCACGGCTCCGTGTCGGTGTGACGTCACGAACAAACTCTGACAAACTTCTAGTGGCTTTATCTCGGTTATTAGTTATTTTAAAAATATGCGGTTTTCAGTATTCTTAGATTTTTTTATTCTAAAATTTATTTTTTTTACACTAACTCCCTTTAAGCTATCTAGAGATTAAACCAATGTTTGCAAAAATTGATCCAATTTTTTTCTGTTTTTACAAAGATATTTTAAAAAGCTTTTCTCAATAGGCTATTAGATTTTTGAATCATCAGAATGATATTATACCACAACAGTTTGGATTCTGTAAATGTACAAGCACAGATGATGCCTTGATCTCTTTGTAATCGAATTTTATTTAATTTCGATAGCCATCTAAAAACTGTTGGTATCTTCTTTGGCCTTTCTCGTGCATTCGATACTATAAATCTACAAGCTACTGTTAGATAAACTTAATAGTTGTGGTATTCGAGGGATTTCTCTCCTTTGGATAAAACCACTCATAAAAGTGCAACTTTTAAGTCGGAGGACTTAAATATCGAGACAGGTGTATCGCAAGGTAGCGTATTGGCTCCTGTTCTCTTCCTTTTATTCATTAACATCAATGTTACAGGTAACTTTTAGACCACTCATCCTTTTCACTGATGAAATCTCGCAGATTATTGGTGGAAACACGTATAGGGATTTGGCTAATAAAACTACTACTAGTGTGAATCAAATGTTAAAATGGTCACTCAGTAATAGCTTAGCTTTGAACACAACTAAAACTGATATGGTTTTATTCAAGCCCCTTGGAAAATGTTAGTTTTCTAGTAAGATCGGATAACTTTTATATAAAACAAAATAATAGCACTAAATTCTTAGGTCTTCAGATTTTGACTGTATCCAGTCAGTCTTCTCCTATGGAATAGTATGTGGGTAAACAGTACTCATGTTGAAATATTATTTTTAATGCAAAAGCAAATTATCCGAAATAAGTTATGTAGAGCACACACAGTCGTCCGCGACCAATCGCGGAACAGGTCGGGAACGTGCTCCGGATAATGATGGAATGTTTAGCTTTGCTGTAATTTATTGCATAAACAACTTGGGCTTCGAAATGGTTTGTATAATAAAATTATAGGTGTTGTATTTCGTTAATTATCTTGTTCAATTCTCACGTTGTTCTCATTAGCTCATTTATATAGGTTAAGTTAAGCTAAGTTAAGTTAAGCCAATTGTAAAACTAGTCAAAGAAAAAAAAACAGTTTTTTACGTACCTGTCAAGTTGCTTTACAAACACAACTGCGTCTTATGCGTATAATTATCAGTTCTCGTAGCAACCTGATTCTGCTGAAAAACTCTAAAAAAACAAGGGGGGAATAAATGTGATGATCACCGGTGCCTTGTATAATAATTGTAGTATCCAAGGCAACAAATGTAAACAAGAAGTCAGAAGTCATGTAAACAGAAGACAAAAAACTCAAAGCATGCATTCTCTAATCTTAAAACAGTAAAAGAATAAAGCTTTTATCCGGCTTTTACTCACCTACTGCAGAATATATTATAGTACCATAAATAACTAGGATTTCTACCTTACATCACTGTGATATTGTTTTTATGTCCTATATGTATTTGACTATTACTTAGTACAAATTTTATATGTATCCGTTGTTTACTATTGGAAATGAATTAATTATTATTTAAGCATTGACTGTATTCTATAGTACTGTAGTCACATGTAAATAAATGTTGTTTTATTTAAATCTTTGACATTAAAAGCATCTTTTGGAACTAAAAATTATTATCAGTACTGTGTAAAACGCTGTTTCTGCTTCTTACAAACGACTCTTATTTAAACGTAATGAAGTATAGTTTTATACAATCTTAGTGTATTTTCGAGGAGGCCTTTTTATATTCGCGGAATGGGGGTTACTGAGGGATGCGGCTTGGTAAACCGATCGTAACGTCTAGCTTGATGTCTTATTACTATAAATACCGAACTAGATTAACTATTATTGAATTAGTGGTATTTGAGTTATTATCATTTACACTAAGTCAGAACGTGAAGAGATTTTCAATATGAGTAAAGTTGAAAATCGTGCCGTTATAAAGTTCTTGACAAAACAAAGAAAACCAGTGCAAAACATTATAGAAGAAATGTCAGCGGTTTACCAAGACTCTTGTACTGGAAAAACCATGATATATAAGTGACATAACCTGTTTAAACAAGGCAGAGAATCACTGGAAAACGATCCGCGTCCTGAACATCCCATCGAGGTGACCACGTCAGAACTTGTGGAAAAAGTTGAAAATTGAATATTGGAAGATGCCCGTTTGAAAAAGAAACAACTTGCAGAAATTATTGGAGTATCAGATAGAACCATTTTTAAAGTTCTGCACGCTCATCTCGGTATGACAAAGGTCTGTGCAAGATGGGTCCCGAGAATGCTAACGCGACCTCAAAAACACGAACGAATGGCATGTTCACGGGCGTTTTTGAAGCTCTGCAGTGAAGACCAGGATGGAGTATTAAGTCGGGTTGTTACAGGAGATGAAACGTGGGTTCACCACTATGAGCCTGAATCCAAACAAGATTCAATGCAGTGGGATAAAAAAGGTACACCCCCGCCAAAGAAGTTTAAAGTGCAACAGTCAGCTGGAAAGCTCATTGCGACCATATTTTGGGACACTGAAGGAATCCTGCTTATCGACTACAAAGAAAAGGTTGTCTCTATAACGGAAAAATATTATACCACACTTTTGGAACGATTAAGGGACTCCACCAAAGAAAAGAGAAGAGGAAAACTTGCCAAAGTTGTGCTGCTTTTGCACGACAACGCGTCCGTTCATCGAAGACAAGTTGCACAAGCTGCCCTGCACAAGGCAGATTTCCAGGAATTAAACCATCTACCCTACAGTCCAGACCTGACCCCCAGCGATTACTATTTGTTAAAGAGTGTACGGATGACGCATTATAGTTTCCTATGAAAAGTCAAGCATTCAGAGCGGTAGGTAAAATATTGTAACGGAGTATACTGTTTTACAGCAGACTTGCGAGGAATGTATCATTTCTGTCGCTCCGAATACTTGCCTTTTCCAACAATCAGCGCGGTCATCAGACTACTACGATGACTATAATTTCTTGAATTAATGGTTTCTGATAGACGTTCGGTGAAGGGGAATTGTCAGTGGCGGATTTACGCACAAGCGGTGGAAGCGGACGCTATCGCGGTCGAACAGTTCATATCGTGTACAGGCGGGTAAAAAAGGTCTACGGTATCTTCATTCTTAAACGTGTAAATAATTATTTAAGAAATATTCAAATATTAAGAAATATTTGGATAAAGTCATTTAAAAAATGTAGCAGTAATGTTTATGGAAAATGACATTACAGAAAATTTATGTTTTGAAAATATTATTGAAAACTTTGCTGCTTCTAAACGCAGGAAAGTTTCATTATAAATGAACTGATTATGAAATAAATGTATTTCTCCACGACCACTATGAAATTTGTAAATTCTGAAATTAATTTTGATAATAAAAACATAAGATTCTAACTCTTGTTGTAGAATAAATATTCTAAAACATTACCCTATTTATGTATTTTGTATGTACATATTTAAAAAAATTATACATTTCACACAGTCAAATAACCATGAAAATGACTCGGTGCTCATAATCTCTGTACGGAAATGACCGTGGGAAATGATTTCGCATTTTCAGTGGTTTTATTAAAATGCCATAGATGTCAGCGCATGCAATATTTCTAATTATTTGAAATATATAAAGTTGTAACTTTTAGATAAGGGTTAACGTATTTTGTTTAATTAATGTTTTACATTAAATTATATTTTGAATGCAAATCCACATAGAAAGTATTATCAACCCTGGAGCTTACGCTTTCCAAGCGACATCTCTACCTCTAAGCTACTGTGTCACTACCAGCATATAAAGTTATTACAAAAATTGTTGTTAAATTAACGTAAAATTGATTTAACGTTATTATATAATTGTTAATATCTATTTCACCCGGTCATATCCGGTCACCCTAGTAGCTCGGCGGGTCACTACGTGCACGTTCAGACACGATGTATCCTTCTAAAGACATACATTTAGAATAACCGGTCTATTACATTGAAATCTAAAAATGTTTTGGGAATTTATCATTTCAAATTACATTCAAATGAAGCATTAGGTATTCAATGCATTTGTAAAATTGAGGTTATGATTTACTTACATTAACAAAAAAGCAGCGGCGGAATGACACGACGTCCTAAATACCTTTAAAATGTGTGTATGACATTTAGAAAAATTGAAAACACCAACAAAACTACTGTTATTACCTTAAATAATTGTTCAGTTTTCAGTATTAATTTTAAATAATAAATGATTATTACATTGAGTTATACGCATTTCTTAATTTTTACTAGTAACACCTGTGATCCACATACTGTGAGCATTGTCATTTTGACAATCCAGGACATCTCAATCTCAAATCATATTTTAGGTCAAATATTTTTCCTAGCCTTTGGTGTTTTATTACGTATTTGTCGCCGTAAACAAAGTATAGTGTGTAACATGTGCAAACACGCCAATTTTACATTCTTGTGACTACGGCATGAGACGAACTCGGATTATTTAAAAAAAATTTACGTGGGAAAATGTTCTCCATCTCCATCCCCGTGAATTCGCAGAATTCGCACCCGATATTAATAATTATATGTACTTAATTTTTGATAAAAAAATAATACTTAATAATTTTGATAAAAAATATTAAGGTATATAAATTGTAGTAATTGATTTATACTATGGGGCCCCAAAAATTGTAACGCTTCAGGCCCCTTAAGTGGTAAATCCGCCACTGAGTAAATGTTCAAAATGTCGTACCTAAAAACGTGATGCCTCTCATAATGTAATAAAGGTTAAATATTTATACCTATCTTTAAAATCAACATCATGTTTCCTTCAATCCATAGCATTCCTAAATGAGACAGAAAGGTATTGAGAGTTTGATCCTTGCTTACTTCAGGGGATCAAACCTGAATTTGTTTAATATAAGAGTTGTAGATACTCACCAAGCAAGTTTCATAAAAATATGTCGTGATGCGCTTCTTTTTTCTTACATTGCCTCTGTCGCTGTTGTTATCAACTGCTTTTTGTCCTTTGAACTACTTACTCAGTTTCTAAACAATTCTTAGACAAAGAGTAATAAATTAAAATGATTTAATTTTTTAATTATATGTACAGACATTTGCTCCTGCGTACCATGAGTGATCGACCAGTAGTAGTCAATATGCCTGCATCAATAGCACACTAATAATGGAATAAGGACAAATGAGTAAGAAATATAAGGTTTAGAAACAATTGTATTCGCGCTCACAAAACGTATGTACAGTTCAGTAAGAATAAAATGCAAATTCATTACTGAAATACAATGTTAGGAATAATCAAACGACCTTCAATATTAATAGAAATAATAGAACACAATATCTTTAGAATCTGTATTATTAAAATTTATATTCGTACTCATAGGAGCAGTTATATAGTATAGCTATCACAAAGTGTTTTTAATAATACAGCGTACAGCTAAATAAATTGGCGACTTGATAAAAAGTGTATCACAAGCTGTTAATAACGTTTAACAATAACAATTACGAGTATGAAAATTGGTATCTAGCAAGTAGCAAATAACAGACAAGAAAATTATGAGAATACTGACAATACTATTATATATGGTTTTTACTAGTTTCAATTTTATTAAAGATAATAAGTAAGATAGAAAGTGTAAATTCATTAATTATCTACATTCGTAGCTTATTCTTGGTTGTGTATTTTAATGTTTCTTTAACAATTTCCTTGAAGACCCCTGAATTAAAAATACACTTTGTAGATAATAAATTGCTTCCAGTTCTTAATAATGAAGAATTTAAAAAGATTTTAAACTACACCAAAAGCACAGCTACCTTTTTAAATTTGAATACTGCATGAACCTTATTCATTTTTTCGTTTTTTAATTGACTTAATACTATTTATTTTATTGTGTTTCTACAGTTTCAGTGTAAAGAAAACTGAAGCATCACATACTGCTTTATTCCAATGCACAGTCAAAAATGTAATACAGGACACAATAGATAATTATACGAATTTAATTTTATTAAAAAATAAAAGTTTATTAAAATTTCTAGATGGTATAGAATAATCTGCTCTTTTTATTTTTTATCTTGTCTTATTCACTGCTTAGTAATTTTTTTACCTACAAATATTCTCTTATAATAACCATAAATGGCTACTTAAATTTACTGACTTAATAGGTAAGCAATAGGCAACTGTCTTATATGCTGAACGATACTACACTGCGCAGAGTGATTTTAAGATGATGGATCAGAATTCATAAAGCTATCTAGAGATTAAACCAATGGTTGGAGCAATTGATACAATTTTTTTTAATATGAGGTAGTGTTAACAGTATAATTAAACAATTTAATTTTCTTTTTATACACCTATATAATACTACGGGAGGAACAACTACATGGTCATATGTTTTGCTGTGGACACCCATTGACTACCCCTCATGAACCAGGAGACTATCCCTGGCTGGAGCTCAACAGCGCATACCTATCTAAGGTTTGGCAGTTTAATACAATTAATCATTGAATCTACAAATACAAAAAATAATATATTACATGTCAATTCTATACAACATATACCATTTTTTTATATTTGTTGACTTATTTCTCCTTGAGTATCTAAAAACCAAATTGAAATACAGTGTGTAAATAAAGTAAGTAAGTTCATATTTTTTGTATTATCACTGTTTGGAAAAAAAGCTCGGACACGTCAATTTTATTGTTTTCCTGCCGATTTTATAGACGTCAATTTAAATTTTTAGTTTCTACTGTGGGGTCTATGACGTCATCAACTTTTTTTTTAAATGGAACCCCCTTATTTTCTTGCTACAAATGAAAAGTATATTTTTTTCTGAGTTCAGCAATACCTCATATGTGGTATTTAAAATTAGTATTTTTTGAAATATGGAGGACCGAATGTAATAACTTTCACGAAAATAGACATTAGATTAGAAAGATTAAGTATTATTTTCGTGAAAAGTTATCACATTCGGTCCTCCACATTTAAAAAAATACTAATTTTAAATACCACATATGGGGTATTGCTGAACTGAGAAAAAAATACACTTTTCATTTCTAGCAAAAAATAAGGGGGTTCCATTTAAAAAAAAGTCGATGACGTCATAGGCCCCACAGTAGTAAACTAAAAAATTAAAATTGACGTCCATAAAATCCGCAGGAAAACAATAAAATTGACGTGTCCGAGCTTTTTTTCCAAACAGTGATAATACAAAAAATATGAATTTTATTTACACACTGTATATGAATATATGACGATTAAGTTTTTTACACATTTATTGCTTTAAGACTTGAACACTTTCAATACTATGATTTGAAAACTATAATAGCGTTCAGAAGATTGTCTCATCATTTTAAACTTCCCTGTAGGTAGATACATGTTTTCAGCAGACCATTGCAGTTAAAATGAATATTAATAGAATATAGATAATTCTGGTTAGAATAACAAATAAAATTTACAAATTTACAAATAAATTCGGCATATACCGATTATACAAGATCACTTGCCTATTGTATGTAAATACATATAAATTAAACAACAAACAGAAAAAATAAAATAATAAACCTCTACTCAAAAACAGAGATGTTAACACATACAGCATCATACTAAAATTATTTAAAAACATTGTAATCTTAACTGTACTAGGTTACAAATTACTCAGCGACCATATCAGAAAAGAAATTTCTTGCAATATATAGACAATATATATTATAGACATTATATATTATGTATATTCGTTTAATCTATTATTTAAAATCCATTTTGTTATCACAACCCTGTTTAATCTCTCACGATATGACTCCAAATTTGCCATCGTACAGTATTTAAAAATAACAATTGTTAACAATTAAAGTAAAAATTACTTAACCTTGTGACTAGAGTGTTTCAGCAAAAAGATAGCATAAATATAAACATACGTGGTGGTGATGAAGCAAAAGTAAAACTGAAGTAATATATAATGGTGCTTTTCAGCCTGCACAAATGCAAGTGCAGCAATACCTTTTTATTCTACAACTAATAGGCATCGGACTGTACAGGGTGATTCAAGCATAAGTTAACCCCTTATTAGTTTTTTATATTTAAAATAATGGATTCGCTCAAAAAATAATTTTAAACCTTATTATGTGCAGTTACACCAACATATTACCTAGGCGTTTTTAAAAATTCATAGATTATACAGGATGATAGAAGAAGTGTTTTTTAATGGAACACTATGTATATTTTTCAATAATTGAAGTCTTCACTATTTTTTGATTTCAAATATATATACGGGTCATTGTTTCTGCACTCAACCACCGGCTAGGGCCAAAAATTGGCACAACTTAAAAAGGCCAGTGGGGGCTCATTTTAAAGCTTGAAATCTCTACTTTCGAATGTCACATGTCTCCTATATGAAAAAATTTATATTTGACCCCTAAAACAGGGTAAACACGTATCCAGTTCCAAAAACAAATTTTAAAAGTTGGAAAACTTAGAAAAATAAAATTTTTTTAAATTTTTTTTAACGACAACTCATTCTTCGTCTAAGAATACATAAATTTTGTCCACTGCGCTTTTTCCTAGAGTGCTTCAATTTGAGAACAATTTGCCATTTTTGAAAACTATAATTTTTTTCATCGAAAATGGTGTCAGAGAAAAAAATGATAGAGTAAAAAATGCTTATCTTTACTCAATGGATACGAAAAAATTACATAAATGGATTACAGACCGATTTAAAGCGATTTTGAAAATTACGGTTATGGTGTTGCCTATCTATGAGTTTCGATAATATTATTAAAACCTAAAATGATGAAAATTTTAGCTTTAAATAGCTTTAAATCGGTCTGTAATTTTTTTTTTGTATTTATCGAGTAAAAATAAGTAAATTTTTTACTCTTATCATTTTTTTTTCTATCTGACGTCTTTTTGGATGAAAAAATTGATCAACTTTCAAAAATGGCAATTTGTTGTTCTCAATTTTGCTCGAAATTGAAGCACTCTAGGAAAAAACGCAGTGGACAAAATTTATGTATTCTTTGACGGAAAATGCGATGCCGTTAAAAGAAGTTTCAAAAATATATCTTTTTCTAGTTGTTCAACTTTAAAAATTTTTTTCGAACTGCATATACGTTTACCTTCTTTTAGGGGTCAAATATAAATTTTTTTCATATAGGTGACAAGTTACATTCGAAAGTAGAGGTTTCAAGCTTTAAGATGAGCCCCTGCTGGCCTTTCTAAGTTGCGCAAATTTTTGGATCTAACCGATTGAGTTCAGAAAGAATGACCGATATATATATATATATATATATATATATATATATATATATATATATATATATATATATATATATATATATATATATATATATATATATATATATATATATATATATATATATATATATATATATATATATATATATATATATATATATATATATATATATATATATATATACTTATCGCATATTTGACCGAACAGTTTTTGAGTTATCGTTATAAAATGATAACCAACTGAATATTTTATATTTCTGTCTGTATTTCAAAAATATATGAACATGTATGAAATAGAGATACAGAGCAACTTAAAAACTTTATAAGGAAAGAAATACGTTTACTTAATTTGAATCCAAATAAAATTCTGAAAGTTAAGACTAAATTCATAAGATGTTACAAATAAGATGTTGAACATAACAAACAGTTTTTGTTTTTATAAAATATTTTAGTTTTACTAGTTCAATTGACTATCATGTCTTAACAATAACTCAAAAACTGCTCGGTCAAATATATATTTGAAATAGGAAAATATTGAGGACTTTATTGCAAGAAATATACAGGGTGTTCCATTTAAAAATGATACACTTTTTCATCACCCTGTTGAATATACACATTTTTAAAAACGCTTAGTATGTTTAAAAACTGCACATAATATTGTTGAAAATTATTTTTTGAGCGATACCTTTGTCTTAAAAATAGAAAACTAATAAAGAGTAACGTATAATTGAATCACCCTGTACATCAAGAAGTTTTTCATTTTCTGTCGATTTATTGAAACTGACAGAATAGGTTTTTATTGAAAGGATACGCAGCAAATAATGAAATCATTCCTAAGTAGAGATCTTATACTCTTTTCGATATTGTAACTAAAATAGGTATTATTTAAGATGCTTGCTGCTTAGTGAAACGTGTTACAAAAAAATCGACCGTTGTAGAGTTTGCCAAGGTATATTCTTAAAAATCTTTCAGGGGCATTTTACAGATATATTCTCAAATGAAGTTTTGTTTTTAAAACCCATATGCTGTGTTTTAAAGTTCTTTATCGAACCGAAAGAGGCAAGTTCAATATTTGTGACTTGAGGCATTAGGTTATTAATTTCGTTATATATTTTTTATTTATATATCTATCCTACGGGGGGGGGGACTAACTGCTAAGATTGTATGCCCCCCTCATCTAATATGCAAAGACAAAGGACAACACTCATGAACTTAGTATCTAATCTGCCAAGTGCAAGGCTGGAACCTGTGAACACATCGAATTGCTAAGCAGTCGACTTTATTTTCTGTGCTACGCTAGCCCCTCTTCTATATTTATTAATTGAATAATGACTAAATCACGCGACAATCTTAAGTAAGAACTAGTTTAACAATTAAAAAAATGGTTAGATTGGGGTAAAACCTGGTTATTAACATTCTTGAAATCATTTCGACAGTCTAACAAAGGATGGTATAGAAACATGTTTGTCGATTAAATAAGGGTTTGTAAAAGTAAAAAGGTTGAGCATTAATACTATAATGTCAGACTGACATTAAGTGACTGAAGTAATTAAAGTGACTGACATTGTCAGTCACTTGATCGTTTCGTGTCTGAAAGAAAGATCGACAACGTATTATTAGAAATTAGATGGACCTAAAGGTTTAGTGACGACAAATCGGTAACAAATCACAAAGTTTAACCTATCTTGTTAAGGTTGTTTATTCTCCTTTATTGCTTGCTTGTTTACTGTTATTTGCTTTGCTATTTATGCTATCTTCGCCTTCACCGTTTCGCATGATAAATTAAAAATGTTTGATAAAATATACGCAATGAGTTACAACAAATTTAATTATTCCGTATCGATAAAAATTCAATTACATAGTAATAATATTCTACAAAAGTACATTTTCATTAAGGTGCTCGTATACCAGGTTAACAAGTACATATTATTTATATCACTGCAACCTGATAATATCCGTCTAAAAATATTGTATTTTCCCAGGATTATTGTATTTCATCTGGAATAAGTATAAAAAATAGCCAGAAAATAATTGTTTATCTTGTGCAAACTATTATAGTGGATAGATAAAGAAAATTTATTGAAAAACTGTTATTAAATATTATAAAGACAAGCGCCAACAACCACAAAATAATTATTTAACAATTTGCTTTAATATAATCTGTAACAATATAATATTTTAAAACATATTTATATACAGGTATTATTCATTCGGTGCTCTTATAGATAAAGTACATTTCTTAATGCAACACAGAAATATAAAAATATGTGCACCCGCGATTAACAAAAAAGTAACCAGGAATATACGAATGACGTGTAGGATTATATTATTGAAGTGGACGGGTAAACCTATTTATAGTTCTAGAATTACGTTTTTTATGTAATCAATCAATATCTAGGTAATAGTCCTATTATTTCTGAAGGTGTACCTAAGTTTTTGTGCAATAATATTTTTGTTTTTTTTTATTTTGTAAATTTTGCAACGAGTATGACTATTGCTGCTTTTGGGAAACAAGAAATTATTAGCTATTAATTCTATTTTATTGTTTTAACTTCGTTGAACTTTTGAATAAACATTAAAAATGAATGATTTTCTTATGTTTTAATTGCTTTCTATAGCAACAGTAACGTTTTTAAATTTAAGTAATGATGGACGTAGTACCTACATATAATTTTCTTATAACATATATAAATATAATTTTGCAAACAACTTCTTCATTTGCGTGTATATTTCAAGCAATTCTCTAGAGATGTTACACATTCACCTGCATCCTAAATATTGTACAGGTGCTGGTACTTTTGTAATTGTAGCTGCAGATATTTGTAAGCAGAAACACGTAAATGGTATAAAGTGGGTAGTAACAATCACTTCTTTAGCTTTTCATTCGCATAACTATATATGTATGTACGTTTCATAAGTAGGTATCAAGCAACGAGTTTATAAAGAAATCTAAAAACACATGTTATGAAACATGAGACAAACGGTTATTATATATCCGCTATTGGACCACCTGTTGTGGAAATACTGGTAGTCATGGTTCTTCCTAGATTCCTGCAAAGTAACATAAACACTAGGTGTATACAAATGGCAAAATTCCGTATATATAACACTTACCCTGGTATAGAAATAGAATTAGAAACTCCATCCCCAAAACTCTCTCTACTCATTTCATCTGCCATGGCTACTTTGAAATGATGACCGAAACTAGCGAGATCTTCTCTAAAGGCTTCGCTTGCAGGAGTAAGAGCACCACTAGCAGGCGGCAGAGAAGTCACTTCTTGTACACTTTCTCCTTCACCATCAATGTCTTCCGCGTTCTTTTCTAAAGGCTCCTTTTCCTCGTCATCGTTATAAATTTTAAAGTAGGCGAACGTCAGGTATATTACCGATATTATGAAGGACGGGATAGGAATGGCCATAGCGTACACTAAATTCATGTGAACCTGCCACATGTCTAAATGACTGATGACGAGGCCCGGGTCTACGCGACTATAATAGCAGGAAAAATTGGTACCTATTTCCTTGTATTGCTTGAGGAAAGTGGAACAGTTGAGCATAGGCGGATAACCGCAACCTTTAACATTGGGCAAAAGCTTAGCACCAACATAATACCATTCGGAATCGTTGCCCATGAGACCCGTAGGTTGAACTTCAAGTGGATAATCCTCCTGCTCTTGTTGTCGATCGAAAGTTTGCATATAATCGTATTCGTCTCTTAGAGCACGTTCTTTTCTAAACGGAGTCATTTCCGTAGTTGAAGTAATGTTTGTTTCAGATGCTATTTTCTTGTAATTAACACGTATTTGCGTGCAATTATATATTTCTCTTGTACAGCCTTCTCTACATGAAGACCACGTACAGTTGTTTGTCCCTCGACGTCTCTCTGTATTTACCGTCACGCAAAACGCGGGCGTTTCGTCGAATTCCATAAAGATTGTTGTAAAAGCTGGGTCGATGACGAAAGGCACGAGGAATAAGAACGAGAATACACTGAAGATGCCGAGCAGGACAAAGAATGCCGTGGTGTAGAAAAGCATTTTTTGTTTGCATGTGCGCTTAACCTTTTTCTCCTCCATGGTCGCGCTGTGGACACGACTCTGAGGTCCAACATCTGCGGCCGCACTTAAGAAGCGCGAGCGGCTGCGGCTGGCTCACTGCTCATACCGCGAGGCCGCTCCGCGCGCTCACATTAAACTAGATATTTTCAGTACTATTTATTTTTTTATAAATTAAAGATATTTTGCAAATTACACCTACATAATTTGAATAAATGTTCAAAGCTAAGCTAAAATCGTTATCCAGTTTAATTTTTCCTTTTTACACTCGCGTACAAAACGATTGGTCACTTGAAGCACATCCATAGTTGGCTGCCGGTGGACATGGTATTCAGGGCACTGCAGTCTATATTTGTCGTATCGATCTTGGCGCCGGTAGCCGTCAGATGACTCGAAGAGCGTCTGCAAGCGGGGCCCCATGTGATACGAACTTCTAGATAAGATTTTATCAACTATTCGCGACAGTTAAAAGTTATCACTCTTTCGATACCCTCGGTTGTCACATAACATTCTCTGGTAAATATTTGTAAGTAACAACTAAATTATAAGCTGTAAATGCATAGGGTAGGTTGCGCGCGTTATATTGATTAGGCGACGCCGCAGTGGGCTATTGATCAGGGGAGGTGCGCACGAACCGCGACAGTACAACATCAACCCCCAGTAGTTGTAGAAATGTAGTGCAATAAACAATTTTAAAAATGCCGAAAAAGAAGCCAACGCCAGTAGAAGATCTTATAATTCCTCCTCAAGATAATCGTATTTGTGGAACAATATGTCTTTGCCAAATGACGTTAGTGTTAAGTAGCGTGGCAATAGTCTATCTTACCGTTGCCGTTTATGTACCGTTTACGAGGGCTTATCAATCTGGGATTACTGAACAACCTGTAATGTGCACTACAACTCGAAATATTTCGGTGGAAACGTGTGATTGGGGTTCTTGTGGGGAATGGTGCCTCAGTAAAACATCCGGGTCGTGCGTTCAAATCTACGTAAATCTTCGAAATAATGGTTCTACCGTTATTTTATTAAATTGTACTAGTACGACAAATAAAACGTGTCACGGTATTCAAGAAAAAGAAACAGAAAGTCGCTGCATAGCCGATCAATGCAGAAATTTAACGGGCACCTTTAATTGTACAAAGGGTATGTGCATCAACATCACCGAGTATTTCGAGTGTATATTCTCTGAAACAGATCCGCCTTTGAAATGTTCCGGACGTAGAGGTAAAATTACATGTATAGATCTTGATGGATTATACAATTGCAATAGAGGAACTTGCGAAAGAATACGCGTTCCTTATAACTGCGATCGGCGATGCGTCGATATTCCTACACGCAATAAAAATGTCATAATACTCAGTGGAGACAAAGTGTATTTATCACAATGCTATCGAGCGTTAGATATGGATACTGGAGAAGAAGTTTGGAATGAAACTCAAAATAAGATAATGATGGCTTCATGTTATAGTATCGATAACACAAGTCAAGGTGTAGTAGCCATAGATTGTGTTAACGGATCGTTGATGGAAAATTATTATTTGAGTGATCTAACTAATTTTACTTATCTTAGCCACAGAAGTATAGTTAATACAGAGCCCTTACATAAAGAACGTCGCGTGGCTCCACCAGAAGCAGATTTACTCATTGCTAATGACAGCAAATTGCTCATCAATTTAGAAGGTTGCGTAAATACTTTACAGGACGAATGCAAAGACTTCTTGAAAGTTTATGGAAAAGACGGTACCGATCATAATGCTCGTGCGCGCTTCCCTTGCTTCTTTGCACCAGATAATGTTGGGGTTACAGTAGCTAGATTTGACTTAGAAAATACAACGCGGCAGTTCATAGTTGCATTTATTTTACCATGTGTTTTGTTTGTGATTTCGTGCCTTACTTTAATTTTCTGTCAACGCACTGTAGTAGTAGGAGATGACGCTAAAATGCGATTTCAGGGTTGCAACGCTGCCGACACTGGTCTGGAGAAAAACACTTCCAACAACAATATGGCAGATAGGGGGGGTGGAGACTCTATCATGGCACTTTAAAATCTATCATGTTAGTGTAACCAACGTTTCTTTTGTTTTATCACATCTAAAAGTATTATTTCGTTGTAGGGATCGCATCTATTGGATCATGCTGCCAATGCTGAATTACACATTATTAAGGAGATAAGTGACCATATCTGATCACAAGTACAAAGCACATTCATTAAAGATTATTTATATCATTACTGAATAAGTAGTTATTATGACTTTAAAACAAGTAAATCTTATTTCTCTCGCGGAAACCGCAAAATTTTATGCATCTTTATGTTTAGGCACGGTTGCTTTTATATCTGTTTTTGCATTTTTATTTTTAATACCTTTCGTGGTGGACCCTGCCATCAATAGCTTGTTAGCCGATTATGAGCCGGAACCAGTAACATGTGTAGCTACTGATCATACATACACGGAAGGATTACGAAATTGCTCGTGGGCTTCGTGTCGCGAAGGATGCACTAAAGAAGCCACACGCTGTCATCAAATCTTGGTTAACTACTCTCGAGTGCCTTTTCGTGAATCAAGGATAACCCCACCAACACACTGGGATGTAGCTGATACTCGCTTTCTCATTAATGCAGAAGGATGTGGTTATCCACCTTCGGTCAACTGCTCAGAATTTGCTCGGCAGTATGGTTACACTACAGCTGGGATATCATTCCCTTGTTATTACAGTCGTTCCTATCCAGAAATAGTGGTAGCAAGATATTCTTGGGATGATACATTACGGCATTTGGTGTTGTCCATTGCTATCCCTAACCTGTTGTTTGCAGCATCCGTTGGTGTTTTGAGCTACTGGTACTGTCCAGGTTGCGGTCGAGTCTGTCATAAATACGTACATCACTTTCCCGAAGAGTAAGTTTAAAGTTTAGTCATATAGATGGTTGCCACTAACGGTTTTCTTTTGCTGATTTCAGAGATGAAGACTACGATGAGGATCCCTACTAACATTTTATTCAAATAACACCTTTTTGTTTCCTTTGGAGAATCTATGGAAATTGATCACGAAACGCTCATCACTTCGCTTATCATGCATTGTTGACTTTCCAACCAAAATTCTAGAATATCTGAAGAACACTTTAATAAATAATGCGTTCGCTTTTTTACAGCTATAATAGTTCTACTATATAAGCGATAGAATTTATTACTCCTGTTAGATTTATAATCATAAGTCTTGATATTATTTAAATGAATCTTTCGATATTCATAGTTTAATTTTTAACTGATAATAATTAGTAATTTACAAAATAATATAAATTTACATTTGTACCAATTTAAGAATAAATCCTCTTACATTTATTCATTTGAAATCAACCACGAGTGTTTATTTACATCTAACCTTTAAGCTCATGATCATAAATTATTTGTATGATACCGTCTCCTTTATAAAGGTAAATAACAATATCGATTTCAATATTAAAGAGCGCTGGCGTAATACTGGACGCTTGCGCCCTATAAAAACTGCGACGCCCGCGTCGCTATTCTTATTTGTCGTTTGCTGAAAGCACCAACATGTAGTAGATTTTAAATAAATTGTGCATTCATCACACCGTGCCTTTTTTCCACGAAGAATGGGACGTCGAAATAAGTGCAAACCTCGTTTAATACCCCAACAAGATAAACGAATATGTGCTAGTATTTGTTTTTGCCAATTAATGGTAGTAACAAGTTGTGTATCTTTGATTTATTTAACAGTGGCCATCTACATTCCCGCTTATCGGACATTTAATTCTGAATTTGAATTGACTCCTGTCATGTGCCAAACGATTAATACAAGTATGCATAACAACTGTAGTTGGGCATCTTGTGGTGAATGGTGTCTCACGAAAACATCGGGATTTTGCCCACAGATTCACGTGACAACGCGTCAAAACGGAACCACGTTGCAGTTACAAGAATGTAGTGGTCTTGTTTCAGTGTCTTGTCCCGAAGTTGACCATGAAAATTTTACCCGTTATAACTGCAATAACGGAACTCAATGTAGAACTCTCACGGGATTTTATAATTGTTCTAAAGGTTTTTGTGACAACTGGTCTGTTGAATATTTATGTCATTACAAAGCTGATGGAGTAACTATAGATAGTGAAAAAGATAATGCAAAATTAAGTGGTTTTTTTGAATGTAAAGATGCCAGATGTACCAAAATTAAAAAAGCATTTACTTGTGATAGGTATTGCGACGATATAAATACTACTTCCAGCAACATGTATGTGTATGTAGGTGAAACACTTCATATGGCTAATTGTGAAAGAGCTGTTGCGACTACAGCGTCCAATGGGAAAGCAGATAACTATGAAATAAATGCAACGACAATTTGGACTAAGACTTCAGACGAAGATGTGGTTATGATATCTTGTAATAGTATTCAAGCAGAAGGAATGACGTTAGAGTATGCTAAATCATTATAGATAATAAAATTAATCTTTATACTATGTATTTTTCCAGTCTCACGGATTGCATTAACGGAACTATTTTCAATTACTCTGATATTCCAAAACCAATAATTAATTTTACTACATTTTGGAGCATTTCCACAAAATACAGAAGTTTTGTAGATATCCATCAAAAGTTCCTACCAATGCAGTCAAACATAACTATTTATAATACTTCCTATCTTTATATTAATTTAGATGGATGTGTAAACACATTGAAAGGAGAATGCAAAGAGTTCTTACATACCCATGGTAAAGATGGGCGCAATCAAACTGCACCATCACGTTTTACATGTTTTTACAGAAAGGTAACTAATTTACATAGTTGAGCTTCGGTCGATGCCTATGCTTCTGCAGCACTCTCAAGAAACAATAAAAACAATTCCTTGATTATTAACATTAATATCATTTAAAATAGATAACAATCTGTTACTTCTATTGTTTGTTGTGATTGCTATAGGCATTGGTCACCGCTGGTTTTAATGCATATTTTAATTCAACAATTTTCTTCGATTTAGAACGATTCTTCTATGGTAGTCGCACGGCATGACCTTAACAAGACATGGCATGATTTTATAATAGCACTTAGCGTGCCTTCTGTTGTATTTGTTGTTTCCTTCATTAGTCTATGTACAATTATGCAAATGGTTAAAGTTGGAGATGATGCGAAGATGAGATGCAAATATTGTATGGGCAACAAAGATCAGGAGCAATCTGAAATTATGGTTTCCAATAGCAAATACGAAGTATCTTCCCCTTCCGACGGTCCCTTAAGAAGAGATGAAACTCCACTAATTAAATCTTAATTATCGTAAGCTGCTATCTCTGTCTTTCTTAAATTTAAAGAAATACTCGTACGTGACTCTTTAGCTAGAAACCTTTTTCGGTGTTGATAGACGGCTTTTTGTGCTCAATGCAGTTTTGCACATTTTAGTAACAACACAGACTTAAGATTCTTACTTTTAAAAAAATGTTTTATCAGATACAAATTTATTCTTATGAAGTTAACGGTGGTCTTAAAAATATTTTGCCTTAAGATTAAGACTCATGCAATCAAACAAGTAAAACAACCAAATTTCAACCATTCAGAGTTGCCTTAACCCACTATATAACAAACTATTTTGACTCTAAAAAAAGAACTGTATCGGTGAGAAACTGCGTATTTCATATCAATGATTTTGACTTACGGAATTAAAAAAATTTAGCGAAGTTTTACTAACAATCCGTGCCTATCTCGAATAAGAATATAACCGAAATTTCTACAAATCGAAATTTTTCTGAAAAAATTTATAACTGTAAATGGAATGTTATTCTATCCATGAGCGTGATTTACGAACCACATAATGAACTATAGTTTTCAAAGTCACCCATTATATAAAATCTACCATGTATAGGATTTAAAAAGTTAATATGATCTATTCTGAAGAATTAATTACATTTGATTATTGATTACATCTTTATTCGAAGCTGATATTCAATATTCAATCAACGGGTTTTATTATTTGCTGCAAAGGTGCCTTGAAGGCATAATGTACCAATCTCTATTCGCAAATCAAATGGTCGAGTAGAATATTTGATATCGATACTTTATAACCGATTTTATGTGACCTTTTTAATGGAAGATAAATAATAGTAGATACTTGAAATTCTATCGTCAATAACAAATGTATACACTTCAATTAAGATAATTGAGTGGCATTATTTGTATGTGAAAAGGTGCAGCAGGTTTGTGGTTGAAATATAGTTAGTTTCATTTCGGGTAATTATCCGGTCTTGAGTAAAGTTATTATTTCTTTCTAACCTGTGATCTAGGAAAACACTTTAAATTTTGTACACAGAATAAAAATAAATGAAAAACCGTTTAAAAAGGATTTTGTATTGATGCATTTTTAAATGCTTCTTTTGAATTTATGCTCTTGATTGAATGTCATCCTACAGCAAAATCGTAAATTTATTAAACTCGGAATAACATCTAATCAACAATACATTTTACTAAATTTTACTTTATACTTGATTATGTTCTTGAGAGGAACTATAAGATAAAGTGATTTTGAAATAAGTAAACTGGCCATTCCCCCACCATATTTCCTAATTCGGTGAAATTTTGCAGGAGAGTAGATCCAAAATGCAAAATTTGACAAAATTGAAAATCAATCTATATAACCGTGATCTATATCACCAAGTCGCTTTGGATTATTTGCAAACTAACGCTTAAAAGAATTGCAGATGGTCGATTTTCGTCAAGTTCTCGACTCTCTTTTCTTTATCGAATTTCCGTCAAAGGTCGCCTGAAAAATCCGGAATTCGAATTTCCATATCGGGAAGCTGTTTTGAGTTCTATCTTTAATGAAACTGCTTACATGAAAACACAAGAAAGTGATATTCTGGTAACGTCAAAAATCAAATTCGAAAAATCGAATTAATGATTTCACCACTAAAACCACCGAAACAAGATCGGTTGTAGTAAAAACTGACCTGACAGTATGATCTAGTATATGAAATTTCGAAATTTGGTTGATTCAGTTGGAATCAACCATCTGGAATCCTTTTAAGGGTTAAATTGCAAACAATCCGAAACGGTTTGGTAGTGTAGGTCACGAATAATTGATTTTCTAATTTTGGTCCAAAATCCTGTAAAATGAAAAAACCTCATGTGGACTTACCATTTTGTAAATTTTTCTCCCCACGATTTTTGCTAAATTTATCTATTTCAAAACGACTTATTCGTAATTGAAGATTGAACTTCCTGATAGAAAAACTAACCTTGTTTAAAGTTTGCAATATAAACTAAGATTCGGAATGCTTAAAGTTGTTTGTCATTTTTTTCATGACCAACCTTGAGGTGAATTCTTTGGATTACAATTTATATTTATTGTCAAAGAAGTTGATCGAGAAACTAGCGAATCTCAGCTCAATAGAACATTCATATGCATTATTTAACAGCCCTTGACGAGATGACAAAAAAAAAGTTACTCATTAGCTAACGGGTGTATTTGCTAAGATAATCGAATCTAAAGTTAAAATTGAAAGAAATTTTTTTTCCTCCAATGAGCTGAGTCTTTGCATATAGCTAGAGCTTATCGTCCTAAATAAGATTTACATGGGACACTTTTTTATTGCTCTAATGGTTTGTTTTATAGACAAAAATGTATACCAACTACTTATGTTGCACTTTCCCGATATGGCCAATACTTTATCTCTAGAAGTCATAGTGTCATAGCCAGAGGAAAGTGAATCTTATTGAGGACAAAGAGTTCTAGCTGCAGTAATGTCTCAACTCAATAGAATAAAATTTTTTTTCACTGTCACTCAGACTGTTATCTCAGAAACTACATTTCTGAGTCAGGCAAATTTTTTTCTTTATCATCAACTCTTTCAGGGTTTTTGCATAATACATATACTATTTGGCTTGTACTGACTGGGCGAAGATTTGACATTTTTTTCGATCAACTTCTTGATAATATAAGTCACTAATGATAATGCATAGATATTTAATGTATAAGTAATTAATAACTTTCATTTATAATAATACAAGAAAACATAATAGAGATTAATTGTAACAATAACATGTAGTTATATAGGGTTGAATTATGGAGGACTATATTTTTTTCTATGAAGGTCCATAAACATTTCACATGAAAAGGTGTAATATATGGAATGAACCACAGTATAAATATGTCTATACTGTGGAATGAACACAGATTAGTGGCTTTGGGGGCTAGATTTCCTTGTTCAAAAATATGTACACATATGTCCAAGTTATGAGACATAATAAGATCCCACAAGAAACTAAAGCAATTCTTATAATTCATGTATTATTATTGGATAGTAATCAGAAGTTTTCGAGTGGTTAAGACGCAAATCGATGTAACGCAAATATCTGTAACGAAAAAGTTACAGATATCGCATTAAGAAAACCTATTACATTACAGGATGTAAAAAAAATATGTGCCGCTACTTAAAGGATGTGTTGTACTTGTCACAATAGCGAAAAGACCCACAATACGGGTACGTTCAAAAATGCATCGTTTCCGAGATACAGGCATCAGTTTCCTTAAAATTCTCTATATTTCTAAAAGTATGTGTGATATTTTTCATAAAATTTTGTAGTATACGGTTATTTCTGAAAGGCACTTGAAAAACTATAAATTCCTTATTAAATAAATTATATCAACATCTTTGGATTGCATATCCATTTTATTAAAAATAGTGTCCTATATATACAGTGAGAATTTTATTTCACTGAACATAGGACTATTGACATTCCCTATGTTCAGTTTTAAAAAAGCCAAGTCAATGCATTGCGAGCAATTAAAACATATCCAAGCAACCTATAAAACAATTGCTATTCGTAGTGTCATTAGAAAGTGTCAAAACTGTGTTTTTTTTTCAAAGTTTTTGCCAAGACAGCTGCAGATCCTGACCTGACCTGAAGCTGTCTTTGGCATCAGTGAGGACTTTATGCCTTTATTATGATTAATTAATGAATATTCGTGTCGATAATTATTGTCAAGGATTACAATCATGTTGCAAACACTGTCGCTGGGTAGGCAACCAAACTTGCAGGTCTGCTGGTAGCTGGTGTTTTTTTTATTGTACATTCTTTTGACACAACTGAAATTATTTAGTTTTAGGTTAAGTATAATTACATCCAAATAACAAGTTTAAACAGAAACTTTTATTTAAATTACTTTAACAAATGTTCAAAGTGACCACCCTCCTGTTCCAAACAATATGCTAACCGATTGTAAAATCCTTGTACACTATTTCTAAAAAAATTTGGATTTATTTCGTTGCAGGCGGTAAGTATTCTATTCTTTAGCTCTTCTGTATGCTCTATTACTCTATTATTGTAGACTTTGGATTGGATATAACCCCAGAGAAAGAAATCATTTGGTGATAAATCTGGGGACCGAGGTGGCCAAGCTATGGGGCCAAATCTTCCAATCCAGCGATCCTGGAATGTTTCGGTTAGGAAGCGTGTAATAGTGGTGGAGCGCCGTCCATTTGAAACCATGGGTTTTCAATATTTAAAACTTCTAGTCGTGGTATAATGTTTCTCCGCAGAAGTTCCAGAAATTTGGCAGCGTTTAGGGTGCCATCGATAAAAAATGGACCAATAAGGGTACCGTCAACTATTCCAGTCCAAACATTAACACTCCTATTGTATTGAGTGTGTGTTAAATTTTGAACGTGCTTGTTTGTACGTGACCAATACCTGTAGGAATTAGCAAAGAAGGATAAGGAGAAAGGAGAGAAAAGTGTTAGATACAAACCGATAATTCTGTTTATTGACAGTGCCATCTAAACAAAACGACGACTCGTCTGTGAAAACTATTTTTTGTAGAATATCTTCATTTTCATTTAGTAAATTAAATACTGTTTCACAAAAATCTGTTCTTTTAATTTTGTCAATAGGAAAAAGCTGCTGGTGATTGGAAAATTTGTAGGGTTTGTATTTATACTTCTTGAAAGTTTTAAGCACAGAGTCTTTCGAAATGCCAAATTGCTGTGCTACTATCCGCGAGGGGGTAATGGGATTTTCTTCTGCATAACATAATATTTGTATTTCTCGTTCTTCTGTTAAAACGGGGCAAGCTTTTCTTCTTTTTTTATGTGAATTTATTACACAACCTTCACCATTAAATTTTTTAATTATGCTATGAATAGTTGCGACAGATGGTATCGGTCTTTCGGGATAACTTACGGAAAACAAATCGCGCACTTGTCTCATACTATTATTGGAATTGTACCAGTTTACAATGGCAATCTTTTCATCTTTTGAGTACATATTGCAAAGCACAAGTTGAAAAACTTTTTAAAAAAACAGTTTTGACTTTTTAATGACATTAATGGCAATTGTTTTATCAGAGGTTGCTTGGATATTATGTTGTAATTGCTTGTAATGCATTCCTATGCATTACCTCTGATAACACAATTGACAAAATTAAATGAACAGATTTTTGTGAAACAGTATTTAATTTACTAAATGAAAATGAAGATATTCTACAAAAAATAGTTTTCACAGACGAGTCATAGTTTTGTTTAGATGGCACTGTCAATAAACAGAATTATTGGTTTGTATCAAACACCTCGCTTCCCTTTCTCCTTATCCTTCTTTTCCAATTCCCACAAGTATTAGTCACGTACAAACAAGCATGTTCAAAATTTAACAGTCCTCTGGAACTTCTGCGGAGAAACATTATACCACGACTAGAAGTTTTAAATATTGAGAACCCATGGTTTCAAAAGGATGGCCCTCCATCACATTCCACGCGCCCTATTACACGCTTCCTAACCGAAACATTTCAGGATCGCTGGATTGGAAGATTTGGCCCCATAGTTTGGCCACCTCGGTTCCCAAATTTATCACCAAACGATTTCTTTCTCTGGGGTTATATCCAATCCAAAGTCTACAATAATAGGGTAATAGAGCATACAGAAGAGCTAAAGAATAGAATACTTACCGCCTGCAACGAAATAAATCCAAATTTTTTAAGAAATAGTGTACAAGGATTTTACAATCGGTTAGCATATTGTTTGGAACAGGAGGGTGGTCACTTTGAACATTTGTTAAAGTAATTTAAATAAAAGTTTCTGTTTAAACTTGCTATTTGGATGTAATTATACTTAACCTAAAACTAAATAATTTCAGTTGTGTCAAAAGAATGTACAATAAAAAAAACACCAGCTACCAGCAGACCTGCAAGTTTGGTTGCCTACCCAGCGACAATGTTTGCGACATGATTGTAATCCTTGACAATAATTATCGACACGAATATTCATTAATTAATCATAATAAAGGCATAAAGTCCTCACTGATGCCAAAGACAGCTTCAGGTCAGGTCAGGATCTGCAGCTGTCTTGGCAAAAACTTTGAAAAAAAAACACAGTTTTGACACTTTCTAATGACACTACGAATAGCAATTGTTTTATAGGTTGCTTGGATATGTTTTAATTGCTCGCAATGCATTGACTTGGCTTTTTTAAAACTGAACATAGGGAATGTCAATAGTCCTATGTTCAGTGAAATAAAATTCTCACTGTATATATATTTAAAATTTAATAATTAATATTAAATTATAATATTTATATCACTTCTGATATTTATAGACAGTGCTTAGGAAATATCCTGTAACCATTTTTGAATTGATTGAATATTGTTCATTCTTTTAAACTACATATATAGAAAAGAATACCTATGTCAACTCTATATGTGGGGGGGGGGGGGGTAGTTAAAAAGGTAAACTAAGTTGTACATAATTACAAACTCTGAAGTAAAGTACGTTACTCATCAAGTCATCACCGAACATTACCAAAGTAAATAGTATGTCTATGACTTCTATTTAAATATATCCTATTTTTTAAAAAAAAAATTGTAATAAAATATCAAGACCAAATAGGTTAGCACAATATATTTTTGAATCGAATTTCATGAGCCTAAATAGGTTATATAGAAAAAGATGCCTAATTTATTAATTACTAAGTATTTAGTTAATTTTTAATTTTCACAATCAAGATTTTTATTTTGCAAACAATTTTTTTTCTGTAAAATCATGCTTATACAAATGTTTTATTATAAAACAAACACCAGTTTTTATTTTATATGGAATAAGACATGGCATTATTATTTTCTAAACAAATCTTAACTATTCTGCAATTATTACTTATAAGACTTTTATAGTAAAATAACAAACAATAACTATGAGGCCTTTCTTGTACAATTTGACTGATTATACAAAAGTAAAATATGTCACAGTTACCTAATACATATATAAAATTTTAATTAAGTAGTAGGAATATTAATATTACAGAATCTTAAATTATTTAGTTATTGGTCTTTAAGAAGGATTTCGAAATCTAGACGCATAATTAGTTATAATAAAACATAATTATTCTACTTCAACTAACTATAATAACTACTCTATAAATTTTAAATAAAGACCTACCTTGACATGATTCTTAAGGTCGGAATCTATAATTCCAAGTAATTTGGCTCCAATATCTACAAGAATTTGGTTGTTTAACTTAACAAATTTGCATATTAAAGTACATAGTACATTTTTAAGACCACCATATATACAATTACCTACTATTGACTGCTTTAAGTGCTTTACAGCTGATTTAATTAACATAGATAGTTAACACTAGTAAAATCATTTTTTTATTTAGTTTTATTTCTTACTAATTAGTAATTTATAATAAATTTAAAAACTCGGAATTTCAAAACGTACTTGCAATAAAAAACAATCACTTATATAACGGTGTTTAAAAGTGTTTTAATTGAATACTATCGCAATCATTACAAATATCTGTTAATGAAATAAAGTCATGAAATGTCACACACTAAATGAATAGCGTCTAGTGTAATAGTACATTAACTATATATTTATTTATTTAAAATGGGACCAAAGGAAAATATTTATTAAAAACTGCATTTCAGTGTAGTATTTTGTAACAAAAATTGTAAATTTTAGTGAGTGATAAGTTTAACTAAAAGTGAATGATGTAACATTAATTCTAAGAACTTTATTACAAAACTGTTTTAAACTTTCAATTATCACTTAATAAAAGGGAACAGTATTTTCTTGATGATCAATCATAGTTCATACCGCATTAGTAGAAAACAATGATTATTATTAATGTTGATCTAAAAATTATGTGATTAAGGTGTCTTTCTAGACTACTAGTTGACCCTGAAGTATAATGTTCTAGCTACATATAAATTTAGGACTGTTTTAATTTGATTGATATCTATTGTACGAATTTACTAGTATTATTTGTCAAATGAAACTTTAATAATAATGACACAGGCGCTAAGTAAATTACAGTTTCCAAAAGTAATTAAAACTTTAAAAAGTTTGTTATATTAGCCATGTGATGTCTGAAATGGGTCCAATATTACTAATTAATAATCTTTTCTAAAATTGAATGTATTTTTTATAACTGAGAACTTTATTAGCTACATCATTTTTTAAAGGTAACTCATAATAACAATATGGCATAGTAGTTGTGAATTTGAAGATGGTTTTGCTAGTGATAACTCTGTTTATTAAATTTCATAAAACTATTAAGTGTATGTGTGGCTAAAAATAAGCAAATGTAAAACATGTCTTATATTATTGTGCCTTCAATAATAATATACATATATGTATAATATTTAGCTATATATAATATTGGACGTATAAATATTTACAATTACTTATTTTGGGATAATAATTATATGCCATTATGCTTGTATAAGAATTTGTGGGCATTACATTAAAAAATATGGCAAAAGCGTATCTTCTAATCTATCAATGTTAAGTATTAATCGATAAAAGCTCTTGCTTACTCAAGATTCTTTAACTTATAGATCTGTTTAATTTTTCACGATATTTTCTCTTATTTTAAGTAGATGTAACTCTAATAAGTAAAATATTAAAATACTCTAGTAGTATGTCAATTTTTCTTTAAACAGACCGAGGTTTTAAAATATTCTTTATACAGGGTGATTCAGAAATAAAGGTAATCCTTTAAATGGTAGGTAGAGGGGAGGCAGTAGAGCTAATTTACCTTGACAAGTATAGGTCAAAAACGAATAGTTTTCCGGAAAATAAATTTTAGTTTAATGAATTTTGGATCTAGAAGGATTCAAGGTCAGGACCGGATCCAAAAATCGAAACAAAACTTTAAAGTTAATTTTCTGGAAAACTTCGTTTCTGACTATACTTGTCAAGGTAAATTAGCCCTACTGCCACCCCTCTAGCTACCATTTAAAGGATTACCTTTATTTTTGAATCACCCTGTATACAGAGCGCACGAAAAGTACCAGCATAAATTCTGGTTTGGCGAACATAATGTGAAGATTGATATATACATTTAACACCTCTATAGTAATTAAGTATTCAATATTAAAAAAGTTATTAAGGTTCAAAGGCTACCACTAAACACACGGTAAAAGCAGACACATTAAAGAAATGTACATATCTATCGCCAACAGTATGTTTACCTATTACCGCGAACGTTGATCCGTTTACTTTCTGTCCATTCTATACTTTATACTAATATCTAATATCGGTTATCTCTAAGAAGAAAGATACGATAAGAAAATAAGAAAGAAAACAAATCAACACCAATTTTGAAAATTTCTGTAACAATGTCGGTAATTAAAATGTGAACTAGTAGTAATAAGGGTGATGAATTCTGAATTTTATTATCTTGATGCTCAAGTAGATATCAGAATCCACACTTATCATTAATAAAACGACTCATAATCAGTACTAGTTATGATTGTTAAAGTAATGCAGTACTTGCATCAAAGTAGAGCCTTTTTAAAATTTTTTACTTTTATTAAAAGGTTAAATAGTTAAGCTGTGTATTTCAAGAGCATGCCAAGCAGGGACATTAACATAAAAGCTCTTTAATTATATAACCATTTAATGATGAAACCACCAAGTATTAAAGTTGTACGAGTTATTTTATCTCCCACGCTGTTTTAAACTTTTGAGAAAAGTTACAGGAAACATTATACCTTTGCTAACTATTTAAAGAATTCTCAAACAAAAAAGACATAGTAAGAGTGCCACCACACTATCCCTCTATACATATAAAGAAGTTTTACATTTACATTTTTTAGCATTTGCTCCTAAACAGTTATTATAAAAACAATTAAAATTTAATATGTCATCTTACTTTAACAACTTCAATCTATTACCATATTTTATCTATTCAATATGCAACTTAAAATGCTAAAGTAGCAGACTTTGTTACGAATTGCCGAGTTCATGTTACTTATTAGTAGCCAAAACTTCAGAATTAAAAGTAATTGTACAGATCTGACCTGCCACTATACTAAGGGGCGAGTAAGCTGGATATGGATACCACTGTTTGATTTGATGTGAAATTTCTGAAGACAACAATTTTAAAATATCATTACTTAGTTTTCTAGATCTTAATTCTGTCATTATCATCAAGTTTTATTTCACTGATTGTGAGTAACTTGCACAGCTCTTCCTCATTTGATTGAGCAAAGCACTCAGTAGTCAATGTTTAAGTGTTTGGTACAGTTACACCTTGGAGGATATGAAACAGCTTCATTTGTTTGCTGTAATGTATTGTTCTATATAATGGTTATTACTATATATAGAATGTTATTGCATGACTGAAAATTCATTAATTAAAGACACAACTCGGGTGTGCTGGCGGTGGGATAGTGATATTGCAAATGTTTCGAAAGTTTCTTCTATGTAGACGCATTTGGCAATCTATTATTGCAACAAATACACAAAATTTTAAAACAAAAAGCAAGAAGATATAGAAGAAATATAAAATCACCAAGGGAATAGGCTGGAAAATGTTATCAAAACAATGGTAGAAGGTATACGGCACTTAATAAAATTAAAAAACGATAATAACGATCTTACAACAGTAAAAGAAGAAATCAAAGGAACAGTACAAAAGTATTATGAAAAGCTGTATGAGACTAAAGCAAAACCTCCAAACGATAAAAGAGAAGAAAACACAATTAAGGTATTAATTGTCGGACCCGATAAATAGCATCTTATAGATGATATTACTTTTGCAATATAAAAAACAGCAAATGGGTGAGCCCCAGGAGATGATGGGATAATTGTTGAGACGCTTAAATATGACGGATCCAACAACAATTGGCACAATAGAAGTATTATACAATAAATGTCACAATAAATAACAGAACAACACATACCAGAAGAATGGAATACTTTGGTGGTATCGTAAATGTATAGCACTTAGTCAGGAAAGCAAGACAATTTTAAAAACCAGAACATTTACTGGGTTTTAATTTAGTAGCAGTAGCCCAGGACAAGTACACAAAAAATGAGTACTGCCCTGTAAACAACAGTACATTTGGTTATTTTACCTTTTGGCTGTTCCGTTAGCGAGCAGCAAGCATATTAACTGGTTTCTTCATGGCCGCTTACACAAATATAGCGTTTGCTGCTCATTAATACAACATCCAAAAGGGTACATAGTACCGCCGCTGACTGTAATACAGGTACCAATTTCTGCTTAGAAATAGTAGGGTCTTATACTATATGTTTTTCAAATTTGTTTTGATGGTTTTTAGCAGATTTTATATTAAATAAGATTAATTATGTATAAAGGGCATTTCAACATGTTATAATTATATATCATGTAACATAAACCTGAAGTAATTATATTCACTTTTTAGAATTTTCTAAAGATTAAAGATAGAGTGGTTATCAACATGTCTCACATTTACCCCAAACTGTTTGATATTTTATATTTACCCTGGTTGACCCTTCAGCTTTCATGCAGTATATGTATAAAGCCTTTTCTGAATTAATATAAATAGTAACGACTTCTGAAATTTTTCTAAAGTATATTTTTATATAAATTATATTTTTAAAAATCCACTTCAATTTGTGCAATTCGTGGTCGTTGTTAATTCTACTTCCACCAAAGTTTGAGAAGCAACTAGGGTTATGCGATTATGGACATCAATAATAAAAATCGATTTTAAAAAGCACTCGATTAATCGATTAAATCGACTAATTGATTAATCGATTATTCGGATCTACGATTATTTTAATCAATTAATCGATCGATTTAATCGATTAAATCGCTTGATCGATTTATTTGATTGATCGAATATTTAGAAAAATTAATCAAAGGTCCGATTAATCGATTATTACGCCTAGTAATGATATGCAGCCCTAGTAATGATTCGGTACTGAAAACTAAGTTAAAAACTCTATAAAATTTTCTTCTCAAATGGCTTCTTTAGGAGATATAAGCACTTTTAGATATTTAAAACTGGCAACAGTGTAATTTGAAACCGACTATCCATGATGAAACAAAAAATCCAATAATCAAGGTACCAGGTTTTTAATAATAGAATTTAACTGAATACTCTTAACTCTACATACTGGTACCGAATACCATATTTTACATATTAGTTCTAATTTTTTTTTGTTGTTATGTGATTGATATATTGTTTCAATATAGTTTTTATTAATTTGAAGAGCTCTTCGATTTCATTGTCATTTAAATGAAGTTCGTATATATAAGGGATATTGAGATAAATGTAATAAGAATTTGCAAGGTATTGGGAAGTGTATTTTGTTACTACATAGTGTTTCAAACATGCTTCCCCTTTAAAGTGATACACACTTTAAAAAATCAGTAGCTGCATTGTTGAGTAAGAATAAGATAACATGCATGTTCACTTTTTGTGTACTTACATATTAAACTATTCAATATAATGAATTGCAAAAGTGATTATTGTATAATAGACTAACACCGAAGGTTGTCAATATTTCTGTAAATTATTTGTTCAGAGTTCAATCAAGTTTCCTACAACCTGTTCCTCCAAGTTTGCATATAGTACGTGTTCGCTGGCTTGTTCATGCCTTCACAATTTGTAATGTATGGCTTCCTTTAGAGATAGTCTGAAGTTATATTTGTCAAATTAATCAATTAATTAAGTAATTACATACAACGAAAAAAGTATATACAGTCAAAAGTTAATTGGTTGTGTTGATCTTAAAATAAGTTGTTTTACTTTAATATTTATATATGTATAAGTATATGTTACGGTCAATGCAATAAATCGGCCAATGTCGTTAATCACCGGACAATCTCGAAAATCGCATAAAAGCATATTTACTAAATATGTAATAAACTTCAACTAACACATAATTAATTATTTGATTAACACCTAATTATTGACTGAGCAGCCTTAATTATTAAGTTTCAAGCTGCAGATGAGGTTAGATTACTGTTAGTTTGAAGTTTTACATTATGAGACTGGTCGGCCATTAAACAGATTGGCTGGTTTACTACATTGACTATAACATAGATACTGTTAACATACATTGAGTGTAGAAATAAAACATGGCGCTAGGCATTAAACAAATGCTAACCATTGATATTTATTAACCCGATGATTCTAAAATATAAATGAAAGCTATAGAATATGAAATGTCTAGGATTTTCATATTCTTACAGTCAACATATTTCTAAAATATTTTAAAGTAAAATTCATGGTATTAATTTTTGATTCAGAAAACAGGGATGTGATAAACAAATTTATAATTTACAAGAAAATAAATCAAATTCCAAACTATTCTCTATATCATTTCTAATAGTCATGCCTGATATCTGTATGAAATTTATATAATAAAGTATTGGTCTTTATTTTATAGAAATTTTAGGAATAAGATAGGTGTTGGCTTTAAAAGTTAAAAAAACAGTGAAGAGTGCACTTGAAATTTTGTACACTACAACTTTTATGGATCTATCCTTTAGAATCGTTGGAGGAGCAAATAATATCAATAACAAACAGCATATAAGTGTTTAATTTTACACATTGGTTTTGCTTGGTTTTATGTTCGGTTTCTACCACACACACACTCCATCGTTAATAACTAATGAGTTGACTGCTTATGTTAATTGTAATTGGCATTAAATTATAATAATGGTCAATATGTGATTTCCCTAGGATATTGTTAACAATATGCTAATTATTACATTTGAAATAGCACAGTCTTTGAAACCAAGTAAACATATAACACCATCAATGTAATAATATTACAGGAAATGTAAATACAATTTTGATACACATTACACATACTTCTTTGATTTTTACAAGAACCGACTCTTAGATGGTGTAACACGATAAGAATATAATGTGAAGTGGTGAAAGCTGGTATTTACATGATACAGATACATACATATGTAGGTAGCTACTACTCTATATTTTAAGATTGATACTACTGTTATATTAAAAATACATTTCAAGTTTTGTCTTATTCTGTGGAAATTACATCTATTGTACGCTATTTTACACCTGTTCGCAAAAAGGCACTTACACAATGTTTATATAATATTAATGTTTGCAATAATTTCAAAAAAATTGAATACAGATTTTTTTACCAAACAAAAATAAGATATAAGCAGATCATGCTTTACGTATTTCAATTTGAGATTTGTATTGGTAATTTTTGTTTAAATACAGTCACTTACTAATAGTTTATTTCAGCAGTATTATATTAAGAAGTACTTACTATTTTTATAATTCCAGGGTCCAAACTAAGAATAAAGTTAAGTTTCTAATATTTAATAATAGTTTATGAAAAATTATAAGAGACATTTGTTAAACAGCCAAGCCTTTTAGAACACGATACAGATACAAGATGCACATTATCTTTTACATATTTTAATCCATTATTATCAATACAACAACCAAAATTAATTAATGTTATCAATTAATAAGCATAAATGAATTTGTAAAGTTAATAAAAAATCTTTAACACTAATTGTTGTGTGTGGTAGATAATGTTATTTGAAAATAAAATTTTACTATAACTACGAAGCACTGATTATATAAGGTATAAGAAAGGGTAAACTAGAATATTGTCTAAATTATTCTATATTATAATGACTATTATTATATTAAATGACCCTTGTTTTATTATAGCACATAATTTGTAGAAAACACAGATTTATAAGATAGATAACAAAGTTTATGATGTTGTTTATGATACAAAACAGAATATTACATTAATAACACGATTGTTTTATTATTTAAAGTGTGTTGATGTTATATGATATTATAGTTTCGAGATACTCTTATGCATGGATATTTGGAAAATAAATCTGTATGAATACATATGTCTTTCTTTACAGTACCTAGAATCCATACAATTATATGGTTGACGTAATTATAAACATTAGTATTAGTGTCACTAGTTCAATATACTAAGTATTGTAACGTGTTAAAATTCTCGATTTCATTTTAATGCAAATTTAAATGCATTATTGGTAAATAATCTTAGTACAACCCTGTATATTTCAGTTTATTTTAGTTGGGTTAGAATTGCAAGCGATATTTCGAATTAATAGGGTGTTTTCTTTAATATCAAAGGGCATCCTAAATGTTTTCACAGCAGATGAAATTGCTTCTAGAATAAAATACAGATAAAATTGAGTTTCTAAAGATTCAGAAATAAAATTTGCCTTTTGACAAAGGAATTATATGTCAAAGAAAACATTTAACTTAAATCTATAATTCCTGTACGTGTTTATCTTCAATTTGAAAGAATAGGTTCTCTGAACGCAAACAAATAAAAAAACGGTCTGAAACCACATTTAGAAATATCACCCTGCAAGCAGATTTTTGATCCAATTAAATTCCATGTAACTTTAGAGAATATTCCAGAAAGATTTTATATGGTTATTTCTTATTGGTTTAAATTATCGTCAGCTTTTATATTAGTGGTGGTTGTAAATATCCCTTTCTTGGGCGTATTTAAAATTTGAATCCCCCATTATGAGGTTGGTACGGTATGTTAGGTAGTTTTGAAAAAAAAATTATTACAAAAAAAACTTTTTTATTTTTTACTATACCAAGCATATACTAAGATAATTCTATAAAAAAAAAGTTTCAAAAGGGTGATAGTTGTAACACGGGAACAATGTCAAAATTTGTAAAAACACTAAAATTTGCCTTCGGAGCCTGATACTTTTTTACTGTGCAATGTTTTGCGAGTTTCTTGATATACTCTGAAAGATCCAAGAACCAGCTTGAATCTGACACCTGGATGAGCCAGATAACTCAAAAAATAAGGGAGTTGTGACAAGTTCAGTTAGATGATGTAGAGTGACGGGTAGCAGAATTTGTCAAAAATTGAAATTTTCAAAAACTTCTACTTCAGCCATTTTTAATCCAAAAAATCTGGAAAAAATAATTTAATGACATTTCATATGTATCTATATGCAAGGACAAAACTTGAACAAAATCTGAGACATTGAAATACGGCTCTAGTCGATTTGGCATGAAATTAGCCCTATACGAACAGCCTATTGTGGAAATGATACTAGGTAAACAGGTAATACTTAATCTCATCATTAATGAGTAAATAAATGATATTTCTTTTTATATCCTTCGTTTATTTCATTAAGAGATATTTCCATGGTTTAAATAAATGAGAAATTTTAAATCAGTATTATGACCAATCCATTATTTTGGTACAAGTTTCACCCCAATTTTTCTGATTAAATGATTTAAAAATTGAATTTGTAAATAATGTATCAACACTCTCCATCACCTATCTCTCTTCTATTGTCTGATTGCCTACAAATAACAACAGTCCTCTCTGAGATGGAGACTGTAACTACTTGATCGCAACGGTGATGGTTCTTCAAAATACAAAATAGGAGCACCAGCCACCATCAGTCCACTGACATTATTATCATCTGCCATCCACTACTAGACAAACCACTAAAAGTGCGTTTGAAATGAGCTGTCGCAAGGACGTAAACAACCATAATTAACCTACATTAACTAAACAGACAGGGCTAATCACACCCAGGGGTATGCCGATGACCTGGCTATACTTATCTCGGGTAAATTTGGAAACACCAACTCAGAGCTTATGCAAAGAGCTTTAGACATGGTGGAAAGCTGGTGTATTAAGGAGAACCTTAGGGTAAATACACAGAAAACAGCACTGATTCCATTTCAAAGAAGAAGAAAAATGGACAGACTCGTACTACCTGATTTCTTCAATGTTCGATTACAAGTGAGCCAAGAGGTTAAATATCTAGGTATAATCTTGGATGCAAAGTTAACTTGAAACTCACACATATGTAAACTTGTAAGCAAAGGCAAGAAAGCGCTTATGGCAACAAAACTGGCACTGGATAAGACCTGGGGACTTAAACCACGCATGGTATACTGGTTGTACATAGCTGTAGTAAAACCTATGGTAACCCATGGATTTCTGATGTGGTGGCCTAAAGCAGAGCAAAGACAGACCAAGCTGGAGGTTTGTAAACTCCAACGACTTGTCTGTCTCTGCATAACTGGAGTTATGAGAAGTACTCCCACAGCAGCATTAAACGTCATATTAAACTTGTCTCCCCTAGAAAAATTATTATCAAGGCAGAAGCAAGGATGGCAGCATATAGACTGAAATATAATGGAAACTGGCAAACCAGATCTGTTTCTGGGCATATGTCAGAATAATAAACACTATCACAAACTCTTTACTAGGTATGAGCAGTGACGTCATACCGTCAAAGTAAAATCTCAATAAACCCTTCAATATCCAGCTCGAATGGAATGAAGGGCAGGTACAAAGACACTGTCAGGGAGGTAAAATAATCTAGTACACATATGTATTCAAAACTGACGGTGGAACTGGAATACACCGGAAATCACCCTGTTTTAATGCATATGCATCTCTAGGGAAGTATGCCACAGTATTCCAAGCAGAGACTCATGTAATTGATATCTATTTGCAAGAGAACATTGTTACCCCCAAAATGGGGATTGTTAATTGGGAACGGTAACAACTTATAACCGCAGTTAAATCTGTCGGCTGCCAGCTAACTAGTGTAAGGTCGTAGATCTCACAAGATAACTTCTGTAATGGGCGTTAAGAATCGTCTAAAATAGCTCCAGTATTTGCTGACAAAATCTGAAAAGAACAACACATTTGCGACTACTACTAATGTGGTCGACTTTTCCCAATATAGGTATCTCGATAGCTGTAAATATAAAACCCAAATAACACTCATATAAATAATAAGTCTTTAGATATGATATACAGTGCTTTATTATCAATTAAAACAAATTATCAGTAGTTAATTAAAACAAATCAATCAAGTGTAGTTATATTTTAATCAAGGATAAATAGCCTTGGCAAAAATTAAAGGTAAGTTATTAATTCTTCTATACATTTGAACGGAGTAAGAATTCATGCGAGCGGGTCTAATTACTCTAAACCTGACTAAACTTTAAGTCTCGAAAAAGTAACGTGCACGGTAAATTAACACGACTACCTGTGATATAGATTGCACAATCATTAACCTCAGATTTTAATTGTTTAACCATTCCATTACGGAGTAAAGTTATACGTATTCACTGGCAAATATTCCTAACAAAGTACATAGATCTAAGTGCTACATGCACACTAGGGAAAAAACCATTTAACACAAAAAATTATAATATACAAATATACAGTAATGATTTATATTTATAATAAAGGATTGCCAAGCGTTATTGCTGTTATAAATAGTTGCTACAATATAAGTAACTCACGATACAAGTGTGTGTTTTTCAATCTGAAGGGGAAGGTCACCAACCAGGTTGAACGTAGCGTGATCCAAGGAGACAACCAGCAACCAAGTAACTGTACGTGGGCAAGAAGCTCAACGTAAGATATTTTAACAACCCAAGAATACAACAAAGTGTATGAAGTTAAGGTAGAATAAAAAGGATAATACAAAAAGGTCTGTAACAAACAAAATCAATTACTAGAATGCACCAAACAAAGTTAATAAATTATTATTATTGTTAAGACGTGTATTTGCATCAACTCTCCTTAAAGCTGATCCCCGGGGTCTACCTGGGCTGAGCCAAAGCGGTGGCAAAGTCATCGATTCATTGACTACAACAGGGAGAGCACCTGACGAAGTGGTTTCCTCACAGTGGTCAGGGGGCCACTGCCAAGATAAACCTAGATAAGTGCTACATGCACACTAGGGAAAAAACCATTTAACACAAAAAATTATAATATACAAATATACAGTAATGATTTATATTTATAATAAACGATTGCCAAGCGTTATTGCTGTTATAAATAGTTGCTACAATATAAGTAACTCACGATACAAGTGTGTGTTTTTCAATCTGAAGGGGAAGGTCACCAACCAGGTTGAACGTAGCGTGATCCAAGGAGACAACCAGCAACCAAGTAACTGTACGTGGGCAAGAAGCTCAACGTAAGATATTTTAACAACCCAAGAATACAACAAAGTGTATGAAGTTAAGGTAGAATAAAAAGGATAATACAAAAAGGTCTGTAACAAACAAAATCAATTACTAGAATGCACCAAACAAAGTTAATAAATTATTATTATTGTTAAGACGTGTATTTGCATCAACTCTCCTTAAAGCTGATCCCCGGGGTCTACCTGGGCTGAGCCAAAGCGGTGGCAAAGTCATCGATTCATTGACTACAACAGGGAGAGCACCTGACGAAGTGGTTTCCTCACAGTGGTCAGGGGGGCACTGCCAAGATAAACCTTGCTAGTTACTCTTGTATCTTGGAGTCCAACCTTGTTCTGGGGCCATTCAGAAACTAAGGGATGCAACCCTAAGATCAGTCCAGACATAGTGAGAGACTAACGCCATCTCGCCTAAATCAACAGACTCAATAGAGATTTTAGAGCCATTGAAAAGAGGAGTTCCTCTAACACTTCATCTGCACCCGAGCTCTAGATTACGTCCGTGGATGGAGAAAATCATCGTCTTTCTATGGCCGTTTCTAAAGATTAATAATAATTATCTAATATAACGGTCGCATCATAAAGCATAAACGACCACATTATCAGCTTGCATTACATAGTTTCATTACGAAACTCATATAAAAGCCGCTTTCGGCCATTTACATTAAATATAATCTGTATTTAGATTATATTTAAACCCCCCCCCCCCCCCGCCACACCTACAAAAACCCACATAGTCTCGCAACCACTCGGGATTTTTAAAAACTACTGTGAAGGGTTCTTCAAACATCTTTCGATATCAATTTTAAATAAATCGATATTTTTTTGTATTTGACTTTGGAGCCTGTATCACTTTCTCAGATTCTAACTAAAAGCAACACTTAATTTTGTTTAAATATAAAGTATCAATCAATGCATTACTAATCAAGCGACTTTTCTAGGTTATTGGTAAAGGTATGTTAGAAATACACCAGTGCGTAAAAGTGCTGATGGACAGGTTGTTTAATTTGGGAAAAAACGTTAATAGTCTTACCAACAGAAATCATGAATCCATGCGTGGCATAAACAAAGCAAACGTTGAGTTAAACCTACTAGAAATATGTGATAACATACAAGATAATGTAGACTATAAATCCAGTTTGATTACAGAAACAATGGAGAAAATTAACAGCTACAACTATAAGGTAATCATGTCTAATGCAAAATAATCATTGTCAGCGTAACTATTATTTATTAGAGAATATTCTAGACCAGTGTTTCTCACCCGGTGATCCGCGGGCCATTGGTGGTCCGCAGAAAAATGTTAGTGGTCCGCGAATTTCTTTATATTCATTACATATTTTTAAACCTTTAAATGAATTATAATTTTTTTAATGGTAATAATAATGCAAGCAACAAAGAAAACCGAGCAGTTGCCTATCGTACAGAGTTATGCACTCGTCCCATACGATTGTGCATGGTCGTCGTTCGACCAACAGCACATGAAATTTACCAAGTGAAGAACAAGAACCCTTAGTCCACTTCGCCTACTGACCTCACAACTTGTTTAATCATTTCCGTTTAATCAACACTGGAGTTGTGGGATCAATCTTCTATTTAACTGGTACTGGACTTGTGAGATCAGTGGGTGGGCTGGGTTGAGGGTTCTTGTTCCTCACTTGGTGTAAATTTTCTTTGTGCTGCTGGTTCTTGTTTCTGGCTTTGTGAATTTGCCTGGTCTTGTGTTTTTCATTTCTCCAACTATTTAAAGGTTCAAAGAACCGGCCTTATTGGCTAGTTTATTTCAAACTTGCTAAGTTGATGAGTACGGTCATAATGAATGATGGTACTCGAATAAGTAAGGTATGATGGTAAGTACCTTATATGGAAGGGGACCTTGTGATAAAGTTATACCGCTTTCAAATGCGGTTAACATCGATTAAATATTGAATCCTGTCAAAAGAATTACAGTATAGGAGATTGAACATAAAGAAAAGCTAAACAATACCAACCTCGAGAACGTGCGTCTAACCTCCAAAAGAACTAGCGGTAAATACCTTACGGTACCAAAAAAAATTGAAACTTCCACCAAAAATTAATTATGGATCTGCACAAATCCAATTCCCATTTCACAACATAAAGGGAAAATCAATTTAACGGCGATGCCACTAATACAATCTTTTAAAAAAGTTGCTTCACGATCGAAGGGATGAACGAAGTGTTAGTTCTCTTATCAACAGAAAGTTAATTCCCAACAAAATGGCAACTAAACATAGAGAGAGTGCGAAAATCCCTAACGCTATGCAATATAACACAAAAGCATAGCTATACAGGGTGCGACGAAATTAGCATGTAACAACATAAGAAGGAATTATTAGGGCAAGGATATCCATATCCTGGCAGACAGCCAGGCTGCTATAAAAGCGCTGGCGAGCCTCCAGATTAATTTAAAATTATCATGGGATTCTCTTCAAAACCTTATAGCACTGGCTAACCACAATAAAGTTATTCTTATGTAGGTACCAGGACATAAAGGAATACAAGGCAATGAAAGAGCTGATACACTTGCAAAAAAGGGATCAGAAACGACCTTTACCGGTCCTGAGCCACTATTTGGAATTGCCAGAACCACAGCTCGCAGTTGGCTAGAAAGTTGGATAAAGAGACACCAAAACCACTGGAATAATGTGGAAAGTATGAGACACAGCAGATTGATGCTAGGAACACCGTCCAAAAACCTAACAGATACAGCAAGTAAGCATACAACAAATCAGGCTAACAACAGGGCTAATAACAAGTCACTATAACCTAAGAAAACATATGCATACAATGGGCATATACAATGAGGTACCCATATGCAGACTCTGCAATGAAGAGGATGAAACTGCAACTCATATCATTTTTGAGTGTGAAACCTTGCCCGATGGAAACATGCACGCCTAGGAGGGGCCTACTCTCGAAAAACTCTAATAAGAAAAACTAATAAGAGAAACTCTAATTGATAAAAAGATTAATAAACCTGATTGAGGCTACAAGACTTTTTGCCTAACAAGTGACATGATGAGCCAATACAATAAGCCTGCAGGCTGCGGTGTCAGGGGCATCCAACCCTCTTTCATATGTCACCAAGTCACCATTCAATCAATCAATCAATCATCAATCAATCCTTCTCTATGAACTTTAGCAAAAGTCTTTGATACTTCATAAATCAAACTAATTTAACGTGCACATTTCTTTTTTTGTAATGGATACTCTTGGCATGAGTTTTATGAGGTTCAATAGCATCTTTAACAAAAGCATTAAAAAATGCTGCCATGTAGGGCACTTTCATCAACCCGTCATCATGAATGCGTATATAATGCTAACTGATATATTACATTAATATTATACATAATATTATATTACTAGTACGTAATGGGTCATCTGAGACCATCCCCACTCTTCCAACTTTTGGCCACGCCTACTGCGCTCTGATTGGTTACTCCCACTCCTGTAGACACGCCTCCTGCTCTCTGATTGGTTACCCCCCTCCTGTAGCTCCTCCCCATTGCTTCTGATTGGTTACCCCCACTCCTGTAGCCTCCCCATTGCTTCTGATTGGTCGATAGCGACCATTTTGGAACGTCGGGCGCCATTTTACCACGCCCGCCATTACGGGAATCTGTATTACCGGCAATCTTTGTACTGCCAATAGAGGGCGTCATGCGCCAACTAGGGGTACTGTCAACAGAGGGCGTCATGTAGAAATCTGTATTACCCGTATGTAGAGGTCGCGTAAAAAAGAGAACTGTATTAGAGAACACCCTTCAATTAGAGTCTGCAGCCATTTTATATCACAACATGTGGCGCTAAATTTGAATCTGCCAAATTACTGAATCTGTCAATTTTAAATTTGTCATTTTAGCATCTGTCATTTTTGAATCTGTAATTTTAAATCTGTCAATTTTGCATCTGTCATTTTAAATCTGTCAATTTTGCAGCTGTCATTTATACGTCTGTCAATTTTGAATCTGTCAATTTTGCATCTGTCATTTTAAATCTGTCAATTTGCAGCTGTCATTTATGCGTCTGTCAATTTTAAATCTGTCATTTTTGCATGTCATTTTAAATCTGTCAATTTTGCATCTGCCATTTTAAATCTGTCATTTTAAATCTGTCACTTTTGAATTTGTAATTTTGAATTTGTCATTCCTAAAGTTGCCATTTTGGATTTCCAACCCCTGAATTTTTAGCTCTGGGATTGGATCGACCATCTTTTATCCCTTTCACTAGATGGAAACTCTTTCTCTCCTTCTCTCGAACGCCTGCTTTTGCTCTCTCCTTCTCACTCTCTCTCCTTCCTGCTATCTCCCTTCATCCTAATGCTAGTAAATGAAACATCAATGTTTAAATAGAATATTTATTTAGCTAGGAATTATTATTATTACAATTAATTTCACATTTCATCAAATGATGGTGAATATTGCAAAGGGATCGCCGTCGTACATCTTGTATTTACTGTTGGCCTCGGTTTTCTATTTGCGGTTCCAGGGGCTAGAAACATAAAATAGAGCATTAAAAGAGAACTCAATGATGATGATGATGCGTGTAAATGTACCTTATTTGTTTCCACAAACATGCAGTCGTCATAAGTCAAACGTCCACTTGTTTTCCCCAGGTACAACAGGCCCAGAGAAATAGTTTTAGCCTCAGTCTTTTCGTTAAGTTCCTTAACCCTCTCGTACGTCAGCTTATCGCTGATTTGCTTAGGTAGAAATGTAACGTAGTTTTCACCAACAATAATCATACTTTGACGTTTATCACGGCAAACGACTCTTTTGAATTGTAGTATTTCGACGACCTCTTTGACCCCGTAGTCGCATAATTTCTTGATAGGTTTCAGACCGTCGCTGTTGCCTGAAGGTTCGTTCAATTGTTGTAACAAGTCCATTTTTTCTACGTAAAAACAAAGATACACACATACACATGTTAGAATTTGAATAGTAGCATTTTATTTAAAATTTTATGCGTAAACACGTACACGTTAATAATAAAAATAATTAGTTTTAACATACCTGTTTTTAATGTTGAAGAAAGCACTACTGAGTAAAAACTAATTAATAATAATATCACCGGAGCGTTAGAAATAATTATCACCAATCCGCAGCGTCAGCAAGAATAAAACTAAAGTTAGTGTGGGGTGAAGCTCGGTTTTTATAGTCAGTTCAATCTGCAGGAATAAACTTGTATGCACGTAGACCCAAAAATGCAGCTGTTCTTAACATCTGCTAAAAGATAATATCTGGATTTATTGCCCTGAGAGAAAGAGCATAATGAAAGGGTTCGGCTTCGTTAAATCAGCGGTGTTTAGCCTGTCAAAGAGACAACCCGTCACTAGAGGCATAACGAGGCTAATAAATTTCTCTAGTTAATAAAAACTAAAGATAGTGCAGGGTGAAACTCGGTTTTTATAGTAGCTCAATCTGCAGGAATAAACTTCTATGCCCGGAGACCCTAAAAAATGCAGCTGTTCTTAACACCTGCTAAAAGATAATATCTGGATTTATTGCCCTGAGAGAAAGAGCATAATGAAAGGGTTAGGCTTCGTTAAATCAGCGGTGTTTAGCCTGTCAAAGAGACAACCCGTCACTAGAGGCATAACGAGGCTAATAAATTTCTCTAGTTAATAAAAACTAAAGATAGTGCAGGGTGAAGCCCGGTTTTTTTATAGTCAACTCAATCTGCAGGAATAAACTTGTATGCGCGGAGACCCAAATGCATTTGTTCTTAACACCTGGTAAAAGATAATATCTAGATTTATTGCATTGAGAGAAAGAGCCTAATGAAAAGGGTTCATTTTCGTTAAAGTTGAAGATCGCCCGATAACAAGCAATCTTCTACCTGTATACATAGTGTGTGTATGAAACATTCAAGGGGTAAAGTTGATATTTCAAAACGATAAAGTTTATAAGCTGGTAGTAGCCTCAGTTCATTAAAATTATTGAAACTAGAGCGCAAGTACGTTTTCACCTGGGGAGTTTATTAAAATTAAAAATTATTGAAACTTTTAGCAGGTATGAATGTAGGTTGTGATATTTTCTTTAACAGTTTAACACTAATGTTGACAATAAAAATATAGACCTTCCTTTAACCCAAAAAAAAGAAAGGGAATTAGGAAAAAATGTAAAATTGTTCCATGATATTTATTAATAAACAGAAACATTTTACTTTAAAGTTAAATTATCGGCTATCATTATTGCCGCTGTCGTTGAATTTAAATTATTTTAAATTTTAATACTTTACTTTAAAATTCTTTATTAAATACAGGCATTTATTCTTTGTTAGTTACTTATATTTTATTAGTTTGTTAGGGGAAAACCTTAATGAAATGTATATTGTTTCATATGTCACCAAGTCGCCATTCAATCAATCAATCATCAATCAATCCTTCTCTATGAACTTTAGCAAAAGTCTTTGATACTTCATAAATCAAACTAATTTAACGTGCACATTTCTTTTTTTGTAATGGATACTCTTGGCATGAGTTTTATGAGGTTCAATAGCATCTTTAACAAAAGCATTAAAAAATGCTGCCATGTAGAGCACTTTCATCAACCGGTCATCATGAATGCGTATATAATGCTAACTGATATATTACATTAATATTATACATATTATATTACTAGTAGGTAATGGGTCACTTGAGACCATCACTACTCTTCCTACTTTTGGCCACGCCTACTGCGCTCTGATTGGCTACCCCACTCCTGTAGACACGCCTCCTGCTCTCTGATTGGTTACCCCCACTCCTATAGCTCCTCCCCATTGCTTCTGATTGGTCGATAGCGACCATTTTGGGACGTCGGGCGCCATTTTACCACGCCGGCCATTACGGGAATCTGTATTACCAGCAATCTGTGTACTGCCAACAGAGGGTGTCATGCGCCAACTAGGGGTACTGTCAACAGAGGGTGTCATGTAGAAATCTGTATTACCCGTATGTAGAGGTCGCGTAAAAAAGAGAACTGTATTAGAGAAGACCCTTCAATTAGAGTCTGCAGCCATTTTATATCACAACATGTGGCGCTAAACTTGAATCTGCCAAATTACTGAATCTGTCAATTTTAAATTTGTCATTTTTGCATCTGTCATTTTAAATCTGTCATTTTTGCATCTGTCAATTTTGAATCTGTCACTATAAATCTGTCATTTTAAATCTGTCAATTTTGCATCTGTCATTTTAAACCTGTCAGTTATGCATCTGTCATTTTAAATCTGTCAATTTTGCATCTGTCAATTTTGAATCTGTCATTTTAAAGCTGTCAATTTTGCATCTGTCATTTATGCGTCTGTCAATTTTGAATCTGTCATTTTTGAATTTGTCATTTAAATCTGTCATTTGAAACTGTCAAATTACTGAATCTGTCATCTTTGCATCTGTCATTTAAATCTGTCAATTTTGAATCTGTCATTTTGAAGCTGCCATCTTGGATTTCCCTACCCTAGATTTGAATTTTAGCGCTAACTCTGGGATTGGATCGACCATTTTTTTTATCCCTTTCACTAGACGGAAACTCTTTCTCTCTCCTTCTCATAGGATGACTACTTACCGACTGATTTGTAACTTAGGATGTTCGCCGTCGGAAATCTTCGGCTTTTTCGTGTACTCTCTCGCTGATGACGATCTACCTTTTATATAGTCACTCTTCTTCCTTAATCATGCTAGTAAATGAAACATCAATGTTTAAATATACGTATTATTTATTTTGCTATACATTTCGAGGAGTAAATTGACAATTGTAACATATTATTTGACAAATTATTCATTACACAGTATGAGTTGAGATCATCGCGTAACACTTGCAAATTGTTCAAATATTTTTGTACCCTATTTCTAAGATAGTTTATTTCCGCCATGGTGTTCTTAATACGACGGTGCAAACGTTGTCGTTGACGTTTTCGGCTGCTGCTGATATGATTGCAGTCGTGTACGTACGGCATCGATAAACTTTTGCGGATAATGTTTTATTATTTCTAATAAAATGAACGAGTTTAATCCACCAGTTGTTGTTGTTGCTGCGTTGTCTATTAAACTGGTAGGTGAGTAGTACCCGCATAACAGTTCGGTCGTCAATAAGATGGAGTCTGTTGGTGGAAGCGTTTTATAGACATCTTCAGGGCGTCTCAGTTGACCTTCTGCTACATTCTCTATGTTTGCGTGGTAGAAACGCGAAAAGTCCAGGTGATGTAACGTTCGAGCCTGATGATTGATCAGCGGTGCTAGATGCAATATAGACTGAAACTCGTAATCTTTTAAGGTTATAGTCCGTTGTTTATCATTCTGATGAATCGCCACCCTGTTGCCGAAAAACTCCTTGTAAATAATCTCGATGTATAAATTCTCACATAGATGGACTTTCAAATGTTTATCACGATGTAGTACACTGTTGTCAGCGTCCTTGCAGCAGCAACCATAAAATAAATTTTTAAACATTGCCTCGACTCGTATATCATACAACTCGAACCAGTCACTTTCCGACAACACTATTTCACCATGCAGGTATACGTTATTCACGCATTCGAGCTTCACTACCACGCCAAATTCTTTAGACCCCATGGCGTCGTCGTCGTCGTCAGGTGGAATAAGTCCTACTTGGATGTTGTGTACATGGTCGTAGGTTTCTTCTTCTTCGCCTGGAGGTCTCGTAACATACAACGGATACTGGACAGCCCCGAGCAGTTGAACACGTACTTCACCTTTAACTACTGCTGCTACTGGTGTATCTACAATGGTAAAGTTTGCTGATGCTGCTACCACATCATCAGCGTAGTATAGAGGCTACTGGTGCTGCGACAGATCATGGAACGCTAAAACAATAATACAATAATCGGTTAATATACACACACAAACATACAAAAGTTTTAAACATCTTACCTAGTTCTTCATTGTTCGACTCTTGACCGTTCTAGCTGTACTTGTCGGTACTTGCTGTTGATGATGATGATGAGTGATCTGCAACATCAGGGCCTTAATCTAAACAAGTAACAAAATAGACACAAATTAGCATACAAACACAAACTTGAAGTTTTATAAACAACTTACCTATTTGCAGGGGAAATAATTCGCTCTCACAGGTCTCGTTATCATAACAATAATTAGGACTGCTTATACTCGCCATCATTGTAATTGCTGCTGCTGCTGCTGCGCACGTGCTGTCTGCTACTAGTACACGCTAACAACTGTCGACTTTATATAGTCACTTATACTTACCTAGATCCAACGCATGCTCAGTAACATGCATATGGTAAACAAGTTGTCGGCGTTGACAGACAAGTTTCATGTTTGTTTGTTGTTTAATAACACGTCATCACCGTCAGGTGTGTAGGTAATTACCTCATTCTTGCTTCTCTCATACTAGTTATAGCTATCACTTTCATGCCATGGTACAGGGGAGAATAGTAATAATACACATATAGAACATTAATCTTTTATTCTATAACAATCTTTCTCAAAATTTATTGAACAACAAAACAATAATTAAATAACTAAACAATTATTAGGTTGAAATCTGTTCTCGGATAACCCTGATAGAACATTAATCTTTTATTCTATGACAATCTTTCTCAAGAAAATTATTGAACAACTAAACAATAATTAAATAACTAAACAATTATTATTAGGGTTGAAAACTGTTCTCGGATAACAATGAAGGCATACTCGTAACACGTTTGAAACTTGACCTTTCTTTCATTGTCAAATTGTTGTTGTTTAGCCGGAGCAATTGAATGCCTTGTACGATTTGTTATGCTAAATATTCTTTTCAACAATGTCTTGATATACTATTACTACTTAACAGACCGGTTGGGACGTTTCGTCGCGGCCGATTCGACGCGACCGTTTCGGCGCAGGCGGTTCGGCGCAAGAACGTTTCCGCGCGGGACGATTCGGCGCGAGGACGTTTCGACGGGAAATACCCAATCATAAATTTGACGTTGCTCTAACATACACCCTTGGGAAGAAACTGTAATTTTTTAAATTTTATAGATTATTTTGTTTCACATTTCACATGATCGAGTATAACACATTGACGAAGTAAGTGTCAACTATAAGCGACATCACTCAACAGTTTACCTTTATTACTATAGCAGTACGCGTTGCCTTCGCTACCTACCATGCTGTTTGTAGATGTACAGGGTTTCAAGACTTCTGAAAGAGACTTTGTGCCAAGAAATTAGCCGTGTTTGATGGACATCACGTATCTCACTTCGTCTTCAAACCTCCGTCCCCCTTTTCCAACTTATCACCAAAGTCTCGACTACAGGCTACTTGGTTAATACATCATCATTGTATAGATTGCAATGAAAGTTTCACTCCACCTTTTATGTTCCCTGTAATTTTTCAACGCATAGCTCAACAAGCGGATACCATTTACGTGAAGAGATATAAGAAAACAAACTACATTCGCCGTTTCCTATCGCAGTGGTGAAATTGGAAGCGGTGTCCGCTCTTCAACCTATGCCTCCATCATGTTATTACCATTGCAATTCATTTTGCTATTGTGTCTTAAGTAATGTCTACTATTTACATAAAACTCATGTAATCGAGTGTTCTGAATAAAGCTTTATCAATAAAATACAGTTCGATGTATTGTTTTTACTTAACTGTTCTATTTTAAATACAATCATAAGTACAAATATTTTATTAAATGTTACAACCCATTTATAAAACGTTTATTATATATGCGTGATCTATGCTCTTCTTGCAAAATTAAGCGATTACCTCTTCAACTCGGCTTCTTCGTCTTTGAAAGCGTACCCTATCCCTTGCTATCATTTCCCATTCATCTTTTCGTGCTTGTCGATGAGCATACACCCATTGTAACATATACCTTACTTTGTTCTTAGTTTCGTCAAATTGCACTGTACTACCCATTTTATTCCCTTTCTAATTTTGATTCTGATGAATCTTCCACTATGTCATGTATAAAGTCCTGTAACTGTGCATCGACGAGCTGTTTAACCAAACACTTATCACAATGCTTCTTGCTGCAATGTATCCTTCACAAAGCTGTACACCTTTTCTGTATCGTTGCACTAACTCTTGACAGTATTCTGGACTAAATGTTCCAGCTCCATATACAGCTTCGTGTGCAGCATCCTGCTCCAACGCTGCTAATTGAGTGCATAATTTCTCCAATGCAGTCAATTTGTCTACTACATAGTAGGAAGGCTACACTATAACTATAAGTATTCACTATAACACAACCACATTGTATTTGATTAAGTTAAGCATGGATTACGTAGCCTTATATGCCTCCCCCCCTATTACCTTCTCGCTCTCACACATTACATAATACTCTTATTGACTTCAATATCTACTACTTTCTTTTCTGGTAAATAATGTACTACTTCTAACAGTCCATATACATTCGGAATTTGTAGCTTCATTAACGGTTCGAGCACGTTTTTGATGTTCACAATACAGTCACCTGGCATGTCTGCAACTCCATTTATTACACTGCTGAAGAAATTATGAAAGTACAATGTAGATAGAAGGTTTAACCGAATTGCAAGTAACGGTGTTAACCGCCATAGCTCACTTTACGACTCCCATGCTAAACACAATTCATCACCTCCTGCGTCCGTTGCCTTTATAATTTTCGTTTTATCCACTCGTTGAAACGAAATATCGTTTTTGTCCCCAGTTTCAAAGGTACGTAGGCTTCGTCTAATGACTGAAAGTATCTAGTAATCCCTCCTTGATTGACTATTAGCTGATTCCACTCCGTTTCATCAAACAGCATGCTCTGATTCTTTAGTCCACATACTTTTATTGTTGGAGGAAACCCCATATGTGCACATAATCCAACAAATACACATTTGCTTTTGGATTTATTTAAAAAATACTCAGATCGATTTAATAAAGGTGTTCACTTAGCATCCTTTGGTGGCTGGATTGGCATCATAAGCTGCTTTTCCAGAGCTTGCATTCTCAATTGTCTTAGTTAGGTCTTCCATTGTTATTACGATTTACAACAATATCACTATACCTTCACTCAGGAACCACTGACAATCCTACGTCTCTTGCTTGTCGTATATAACTGATTTAGCTTCAAGGTCATTCCTCACCTTACCCCGAGAGATAGATAATCTAGAGATACTTAACCTTGAAATACCGGTGATGTTGAACTATGTGACCTTGAGTGTTACCACCCTTGAGGAAATTAATTGTTAATATTCAAAATTAACCTAGCATTGAAAACACCAGATATAAATATGTCTGCATATGATGAGTATTTAGATTTGCGCTTAACGTATTATAGTAATCGGGGACCCGAACCCTTATTCGATTATGTCGAATACAAGAAGTCTCATCTTTTGTCATGAACCTCACTAAACAAAACGAGTCTATTCAAAACATAGTGCTCAACGTGAAGTTGGATATCGAGTTTCGTAAGGATACATCTGTCAACACCACCGCTTATTGTCTCATTCTTCATGACGTTCTGGTTGAGATTCATTCAAATTGAGATTCAAATTTGTTATTATTTCAGAAAATGAGAAACACATAATAATGTTTTTTTTTTTCTGAATACATCTCTGTATATCTTTCTGGGTACATCTCTGTATATCTTTCTGAAACTGTATTATTATATTGAAAAATTCACTTTACTTCATAAAACAGCTTACGTTATTTCCTGTTGTGACATTAATGAGAATTGCTGATAAAGGACTTTTCTCATGGGAGCATTTCAGACGTATACACATTTTACAGTATGAAAAGATATGCAGAACGCAATTTTTAATGTAGGCAGTCGTTTTATAGTTCTGGTAACAAAAAGATCACTTCTTGTTGTCAATACGTTTTATAGTTTTGAAGTTTTGGTGTCAGGTGTAAGGGGTGATTTTTCGGTTTTGTGAAAATTTGAAGGTAGTTTAAAACAAAAACTGTGGGGAAATAATTCATCTTTTAAGGAAAACACGAAACCAAGAAAAAACCAACAATAATTAATAATGAATAAATGCTTTAAAGGTTTTATTCTTTCATTCTTTTAAATACGAGCCTGATACCTCGATGAGACCTTGAGGGTACATCACGTTATATGAATGCAGTTTTCGTCCATATAGACAAGAATTGAAAAAAAAACATATTAATAATTCATTTCGTTCATTGTTCATCTTTGAACATTTTTTCTCCACCAATGGAGCTGCAATTTAATAAAGATAATTGTGTTTTTATAAATATTAACAGGTAAACCAAAAAGACGGAATTGCAAAGGTATATTTGTTTATAGAGCTTCGTTAACTATTATGAGCTGACAATGTCCGTCCTCTCTTACGGCCTTGACATATAAATGTAATAATTATATTACCATAAAAGATTAAAAAATGAAATTTGTGCATTATACAACGTAAATTTTATCCAGAGTATTGTATCTTACAACGTATAATAATATTGTTTACGCTTGCTTAAGATTGTTTTTAACTTAAAAAAAAACCTTCAGAAGTTATTATTGTATTTAACCTTGAACATTTACTTTCGGTCTCTCTCTAGAAATGGTCTTGAGCACGGCTAAGCTTTCCTTGATTTTTGTCTCTCTCTATTTTCATCTCTCTCTAACGTGAACAAATGGCTTTGAGTACTACCAGCATTACACATAACCTTGAAATGCAACCCTGAGTACTGTCAACCTCAAACATAACCTTGAGTGTTACCAACACATATTTGCGCTCTCTCTCTTTTCATCTCTCTCTAACGTGAACAAATGGCCTTGAGTACTACCAACCTTACACAGATAACCTTGAAAACATAACCTTGAGTGTTACCAACATTTATTTACGCTCTCTCTCTCTCTCTCTTTTCATCTCTCTCTAACGTGAACAAATGGCCTTGACTGCTGCCAACCTTACACACATAACCTTGAAATGCAATCTTGCCAACCTTTTTCGCGGCCTTGACCTTGAGAAAAGTGGTTGGGAGGTGGAAGTGGAGGGGGGTGGTTCCAGAACACCCATATTTTCCCTACTCACCTGTGTAAGCACATTCAGCAATATCATGTTGAAACAAAAATAAATAAATAAGGTGGTGGACGAGTGGTGCATCAGTGCATCACTCGTGTTCCAAGGGTCGTGGGTTCGAATCCCACTTGGGGGGACGGGATTTTTCTAATTGGAAAATTCCGCCACCTCAACTATGGGTGTGTGTATTCGTGTTGCATGTTAGATGGGGGACAGATGACCTTACCAGTTGGTTCCCCGTAGTGTAGGTGTGAAATAAAAAAAATAATAATAATATAAGTAAATATACTAAGAAAAACCAACAATTATAAAATAACATTTAAAACCAACAATAACACTTTTTCATTTTTATTTAATGTTAAAGACAGAACACATGATATCATGAAATCGGGCATTTACCGCTTAAATTGTTCTTTTTGTAGTTCTGTATATATTGGGCGAACACTTCGAAATTTTGACATAAGAGATAAAGAACACGTACGAGCCATTCCATATCAAATCAACCAATGTTCCAACCTCACCATCTTGGATTTATTTGAAATTGTGATAATCAGTAGCGTGAGTAAAAACAATTACAAATATGTTTTTAATTTTTTTTTACTTTGCACACTTGTTGAGTTACGGGCACTCAAAAGCGCGAAAAAAAAAGTGATTTCTGAGTGGCAGAAGAATGTTGATTTGTCTATAATTTGAGTTGCAGTTGAGCTACAGTAATAAAATAGGGCTGGTTTTACAGCTATTTTTATGGGCTTTAATATGATATATAACATGATAGGAATGTAAAATTTTTATTGTTTAAAACAACAACTGAAATCTTTAACTTTCCAAATTTCAAAAAACTGTAATTTTAAAAATCTTCAAAAAAAATATGTTTAAGAAGAACTATTTCTCTGCATATTTTGAAAATTTGAAACTGGGATTCCAATACGATCAGTAAAAAAAGTATTTAAATGTAATATGAAATCAGGGAAATGCTTGCGCTCTCAGAGAATTCACATTCCTTTAACTCATTTTTTCTGAAAAGATTATTGCTGGCTTGGCACAAAAGTTTAAAGATGGGATTGCAATAGGTTCAGTAATAAATGTAACAATGAATAAATATATTAAAATGTAACATGAAGTTGAAAATCTTAACTTTCAGAAGTTAAGGTTGAGGTCAGTTACCTAAACCAATAAATGCTATTTTATGTTGGCTAAATTAAATGCTAAGATAATCTGAAATTAACTAAAAAATATTATGTTAAGTGTCAAGAACAGTAAGGACAGTTTACCGATCGACGACAATGTTGACGGCAATATTGGAGGAGATCGGTAAACTCCTTACTGTTTGAGATGCTTATACTATTTTTTGTACGACCATTATGAATACAAAGGTATTAACTAAGGAAATATCTCGAAAATGGCAAAAAATAGGTTTAAGATAATTTATTTTTGCCCTGTATAATGTATATCCACCTAACATTAAGTAGGTTTTGTCATTACCATGGATACGTTTGTAATTTTATTTTTGAACGGTATCAAAGTCCTATAAGATAACGCTCGCGAAAAGACGACGTATAGAAGATTTTGATTCCGTTCCGTTCGGCTATAGCAAGCGACCGCGTGTATAAACATTTTAAACCTCTTTTGTGTGTGTGTGTGTGTGTGTGTGTGTGTGTGTGTGTATATATATATATAATAATATTTAGAATGCAAATTCATATAGAAAGATTTATCATCGACTCTGCTGGGACTCGAACCCAGGACCCTCCACTGTCTAGGTGGTATCTCTACCAACTGAGCTACAGAGTACGACTACCAGCATAGCGAGAAATTTTCCATATGAATTAGATGTTTAAGCAGACATACAAAGTAAGTAGATATTTTTTTGAATATTATTAATGAAGATCAGCAAGTCGCATGACAACAACATCAATATTCAAAGTATCTAGATTATTTTTAATCATTCCGAAAGGAAATTAATTATATATAAATTTTAGTTGAAATTAATTTTTGTTAAGTTGAATAATGATTTTACATTAAATAATATTTAGAAAAAAATTTATATATCAGTTGGTAGAGATACCACCTAGACAGTGGAGGGTCCTGGGTTCGAGTCCCAGCAGAGTCGATGATAAATTTTTCTATATGAATTTGCATTCTAAATATTATTTAATGTAAAATCATTATTCAACTTAACAAAAATTAATTTCAACTATATATATATATATATATATATATATATATATATATATATATATATATATATATATATATATATATATATATATATATATATATATATATATATATATATATATATATATATATATATATATATATATATATATATATATATATATATATATATATATATATATATATATATATATATATATATATATATATATATATATATATATATATATATATATATATATATATATATATATATATATATATATATATATATATATATATATATATATATATATATATATATATATATATATATATATTGCGATGAATTGGCATAAACAGAATAATTTTGATTTTCTTTTGCCCCACCTCGGCTAGCAAAATAAAAATATATGCGTTGAATTCGGCTAATTAAAAATAAAATATTGTTTTTATATTCACTTATTAAATACTTACAAATGACGAATAATTACTGTTAGATTGTAGATAATTGATTTATAAATAAATTAATTTTTTAAAGACTGTGTACTTTGGAAATGCTTTTCAACTTCCCTCTTTTATAAATTCTAATATGATTTGAAAATACCTTTTTAATACTTTCGCTGTATTCCATTCACCAACTAACTTAACTATCTATTTACATTTGTACTATGTTTCTTACACGACTTTACTGCGTCGTTGTTTACCATGAAGTGTCTATTTACATTTTATTATTGTCTTTAACACGACTTTACTGCGTCGCTTTATTTTACTGACTCCCCTAAAATTATAATTTTCTAAGCTTATATACTATTTCTTATTTACATAATTATATTACACAATCTGACGTCACCTTACGAACTAATACAAACTGTACACTCATATAATACATAATAGCAGATTAAAATTCTTATATAAAAGTGACACATCTATTACACATTATTACACAATACTTTTACGCAATAATAACGAACTATTTACACGAACAAAAACCTTAAAGAATCACATAACCCGTCGATATACTCATTTGAAATTATACATAATTGAATTACATCACAACAATAACTTGCGCACAACTGGATGTTACGTATACTTAAGTAATCGGTGAGTAAGCTGTTTGATAATAAATAGAAATATGTATTATTTAACCTTATTAAAAAGTATACACATTGATTTCAAAATCAATGACACTCCATTAAATAACTTAAATTTATTTTTAACAGGAAAAGTTGATAAAAATATTTCAAAAGTGTTAGTATTTAACAACGATTTTAGAATTTTCCAAAATTTTCCAAAATTTCCAAAATTTTGACACTAAAATCCACAGCATTTATCCCCTCCTGTTTGAAATAAAATTGTAAATGCAATTTTACTTTTAAACACAACAAATGTTAAAATAATTTTATTCTTAAACACCAATTCATTTTTTTGTATTTTAATATTTTATCCCCAATAAATTTCCCTAGTCTAATCTATCATAACAAGATATCTACAATATTTACAATAATAATAACATCTTATCCTCATCTTATTTATCAAAAATCTCTATTTATTCTATAATCCTTTTTCTCATCAATATCATAGTTCATCATAATTTCAATTTAATTCATTTCTACAAACGTCTAACCTTCTAACTTCTTCTAACCACAATCCTATTTCATTTTCAATAATATATTTATCATAATCAAATTCATCCTCTTCATTCATCATTTCATCTTATAATTATCATACTTTAAACCCCATTTTCCCCTATTTTAATAAATATTTCAATTATCTTTCTTCAATCATATTTAAATTATTCCCTTCTTTATTTTCAATAACATAATACATAAACATACGTGCTAATCAGGTATAAAATTCCATAAGCCTGTTTATTATATAAAGTCACATTGGTTACATAAAGTCTAAATCAGTTTAATTTATCATACTTCGGTTTATTGTCTCTATTGGTTATATAATTCTAATTTAATATAATTGTCCTAAAAAGATCTGTATTTCTTTCGTCTGCTTTTAAAATTTAATAGATGGAAATTACTAAATGGTAATATTTGCCTGTTACAAAATTTATCTGTTGTCAAAGTCTTTTCCCTCCTATCTGTTTCGAACGTCCTATTTTTCCCTTCTGTCTTGAAATTACACAATATAATTTTATTCCTGTCTTTCTTTAGCTTGCCTTTTAATTTCACTTTTTTATTCCTAATTAGTTTACCTATAATAACCTCTTTATCATCTCTTCTACTATAATCTACCTTGACAAAACTTCCCTTCTTTAAAATTTCATCCTCATTAATATTACAATTTACATCTACCATTTCTAACTCATCTTCTATAGTTTTATCATTAGTATTCCCTACATCTACTTTTCCTAATTCTGTTGAATGTACTTCATCGTTATTAATTTGTTTAACTTCCTGATCTTTCTTATACTCTTCACTAAATTCTAAATTATTAAATTTTGTTTCTTCAACTTCTTTATAACATTTATCCGTGCCATTTCCATTATCACTATGTCCTAAAATGGCACACTCTACTGAAAATCCTGCTCTTCATTTAATTGTGGCAATTCCTGCCAATTTGCAATGTCTTCTTTTGTGTGCTCAGGGCAATCTTCTTGATGCAAAATTTTTGGCATACGTCTTTGATTTGAATGGCTATTGATAGCAAAATTAACATAACGTTGATTTTGTTGGTTTGGTTCATGTTTTTGCAGATTGTTATTACTGTACTGCCTTCGATTGTCATTCCAGTCTTTTTGTTGACTGTTTCTATTATTGCCGTCATTGAAATTTTTATTAGGATAATTTTGATGCCGATTCTGATTCTGGTTTCCTCCAGAAGCTTCGTACCCTTCCATTACTGAAATGGTTAAAGCTTTCTGCTTCTCAGCCACAACTAATTCTTTATCTGTATACTTCTTTTTCAATACTAAATTACTTTCCGCGGCAGAATAAATATTTTTAACCGACGTCATACATTAATCACTAAACAAAATTTACTCTAATAATATTTAAATATGCTAGTAAGGCCCTAATATAATTGCAAAAATTCTAATCTAAGCCTAATAAGCTAATAAAAGCCAAATAACCTATCAAAGCCTATTAATAATCAAATGCCAAATCATTTATTATAACCTACAAAAGCCTATTAATATTCAAAAGCCCCACGTTGACAGCGACAAATTTATATGCGATGAATTGGCATAAACAGAATAATTTTGATTTTCTTTTGCCCCACCTCGGCTAGCAAAATAAAAATATATGCGTTGAATTCGGCTAATTAAAAATAAAATATTGTTTTTATATTCACTTATTAAATACTTACAAATGACGAATAATTACTGTTAGATTGTAGATAATTGATTTATAAATAAATTAATTTTTTAAAGACTGTGTACTTTGGAAATGCTTTTCAACTTCCCTCTTTTATAAATTCTAATATGATTTGAAAATACCTTTTTAATACTTTCGCTGTATTCCATTCACCAACTAACTTAACTATCTATTTACATTTGTACTATGTTTCTTACACGACTTTACTGCGTCGTTGTTTACCATGAAGTGTCTATTTACATTTTATTATTGTCTTTAACACGACTTTACTGCGTCGCTTTATTTTACTGACTCCCCTAAAATTATAATTTTCTAAGCTTATATACTATTTCTTATTTACATAATTATATTACACAATCTGACGTCACCTTACGAACTAATACAAACTGTACACTCATATAATACATAATAGCAGATTAAAATTCTTATATAAAAGTGACACATCTATTACACATTATTACACAATACTTTTACGCAATAATAACGAACTATTTACACGAACAAAAACCTTAAAGAATCACATAACCCGTCGATATACTCATTTGAAATTATACATAATTGAATTACATCACAACAATAACTTGCGCACAACTGGATGTTACGTATACTTAAGTAATCGGTGAGTAAGCTGTTTGATAATAAATAGAAATATGTATTATTTAACCTTATTAAAAAGTATACACATTGATTTCAAAATCAATGACACTCCATTAAATAACTTAAATTTATTTTTAACAGGAAAAGTTGATAAAAATATTTCAAAAGTGTTAGTATTTAACAACGATTTTAGAATTTTCCAAAATTTTCCAAAATTTCCAAAATTTTGACACTAAAATCCACAGCAATATATATATATATATATATATATATATATATATATATATATATATATATATATATATATATATATATATATATATATATATATTGATAAAGGGTACCTTGTCACCTCCAAAGTAGATACCCAGCATACGTTGTCACCTCATATATAACGTTTTGCCCTGTTTTCGACTGTATAAGCATATAGATGGTGTTAGAAGCCTAAATTCAAATTTTTGTCTGGAGGTGATAACGTCATACTTATACTCACAAAATAAATTTTTAGTTCAGCTGTAGATCGCTGGCGTTGCCGTCGCTGTTAGTTGTATAATTGCCAATACGATGTCACCTCCGCCTGTATATGTTGTTTTTTGTATCATGTACGGTACGTTGCAGGCTCCACACATTGGCAACGTTGTGTACAAGACCTAAACCACTCAGGTATATAGAATTCCATCGAAACCAGTACCCCTGGCGTAGTTTCGGCCATTTCACGCTACCTGAATTTTTACAGACACTTTTTGGGTATAGTAGCAGCATTTAAATAAATATTTGTAAACTAATCAGAAAATTTAAGGGATCTCTTGAATTGTACGTCATTTTTAAATAGTTAATGATACTTAAGAACAATAAAATAATAATTTCTATTTCATTTAAAAAGTTTTGAATTAAAAACGACTTTCTTTGTGATATGAAAAAAATTAAATAGGAAATACGTTTTAGCCATAATTATGTATAAATAAAAAATTCATCTTTTTCCAAAATGATCATTTGGGATTTACTGGATTATTATTATTTGATTATTATTTTAGGAATTGTCATATGACATATGATATATTCATTCTCGCATCCACTAAGAAAGATTTAAAAGATTTAGTATTACAATTAATAAATTTTCAAAGAAAAATAATTTTACTAAGCAAAATAATGTAACATTTGGTATGTAGTTTGCAAATTTCACCAAATTACCCGGTTAATAAAGTTTTCATTGACATTCTAACTATGTTTACATTTGATGAAGGAAAGAATAAGTCTGAAATACTCATTTTGTAATATATATTATGTAATTAGGAGATCAAGCGATATTTTAAATCCAAGAAGATGTATAATGCCGAGGCGCCAGTCGAGGCGTTATAACATCTTCGAGGATTTAAAGAAGCTTGATCTCCGTATTGCATAAGTTGTTTTATTTTATTTCGTATTTCAATCCTAATTTCTCCCTTTTAAAATCCATCCGAATTTATTGTATAAAGAAGCAAGTTGCCTTGTCTGTGTCATCATACTCGTAACTAAGGAGATAAAAAGCAGCATGCATGCATGCATGTGGCTATAATGCAACATCAAATTATTTACGTTGCCAACAACAACGGAGATCAAGAACGTCTTGAACTCCGGTATCATTGACAACGGAGATCAAGATATACTTTATATTACTAATTGTGGTATATAAAGAATTGTTTGAAATACGAAATGAAATAAAAAATATTAACTGTTTATATTTTTACATAATTACGACTAAAACATATTTTCTATTAAATTCCATATTGTAGCGGAAAATAAAACCTTACGTCATAATCTTGACATGAAGCTTTACGTACTGAAAGGCTTAAACAAACGTCAGTTTAACATAAAGTGTCGTATTTTTATTATTAGTATAGTCAATTTTTGCATTAAGTTCTTATTTTTTACTATCTAAAGATAGAGACTTGAAATCCTTTCTAATGCCTTTAGTACTGGACCAATATAAAATGTAATATGTTTAATATGGGGGCACGCCCCCCTGGTGGTTGAGACCCCCATTTTGTACCCCTGATTTAATAACGCAACCAAATTGAGCAAACTTGTGTTGGGAGTGTTCTTGGGGTCGCTGATTATGAATCCAATGAGAAAATTCAAAAATTCAAATAGCAGACCCAAAATGGCGGCTCTAAAATAACGGCCTTTGATATTGAGAATGCGATGTACGCCATTTCTATTGATTCTAGAGAGAAATTCAAAGAATCAAAAAGTGTTTATAATGTGATTTTGCAAAGGACTACGCTATTTTGGTTACCTTATTATGTAACCCCTTCGCTCTGCCCTAGTAGTAGAGTCAATTTCTGCATTAAGTTCTTATTTTTTACTATCTAAAGATAGAGACTTGAAATCTTTTGTAATGCCTTCAGTACTAGACCAATATCAAAAGTAATATGTTTAAGATAGGGACACGCCCCCTCGGGGGGTTGAAATCCCCATTTTAAGCTCCCAATTTAACAACTCGGGAAGTTTTCAACCAAGTTCAGCAAAAACTATGTTTGAGGGAGCTGTGAGGTCGCTGATTATGAATCAAATAAGAAAATCACAAAATTCAAAATGGCGGACACAAAATGGCGGTACTTTAGATTAAAAATGCGATTTACGCCGGTCCTATTGATTTTAGAGAAAAATGAGAAAAGCCAGAAAGTGTTTAGAATGTGATTCTGCATAGGATTACATAATTCCGGTTACCTTATTATGTAACCCCTTCACTCTCCCCTACTGAGATGCCCACTAGGGTTGATTGAAGGGGGTTACATAATAAGGTAACCAAAATAGTGTATTCCTATGCAAGATTACATTCTAAACACTTTTTGACTCTTTGGATTTTTCTCTAAAATCAATAGAAACGGGCGTAAATCGCATTTTTAATCTCAAATACCGCCATTTTGAGTTCGCCATTTTGTATTTCTTAATTTTCTCATTGGACTCATAATCAGGAACACCAAAACCCCCCCAACATGAATTTCACTCAAGTTAATGGAAAACTTCCCGAGTTATTAAATAGGGAGTGTAAAATGGGGGTTTCAACCCCCGAGGGGTAAAACCGCCATTTTAAACATATTACATTTTATATTGGTTCAGTACTGAAGGCATTAGAAAAGATCTCAAGTCTCTATCTTTAGATAGTAAAAAATAGGAACTTATGCAAAAATTGACTTTACTACTAGGGCAGAGCAAAGGGGTTACATAATAAGGTAATCGAGATAGTGTATTCCTTTGCAAAATCACATGAATTTTTCTCTAAAATCAATAGAAACGGCGTAAATCGCATTCTGAATCTCAAAGGCCGTTATTTTAGGACCGCCATTTTGAATTTTTCAATTTTCTCATTGGATTCATAATCAGTGGCTCCAAGAACCCTCCCAACATAAATTTCGCTCAATTTGGTTGCGTTATTAAATTAAGGGTACAAAATGGGGGTCTCAACCACTAGGGGGGCGTGCCACCATTTTAAACATAGTACATTTTATACTGGTCCAGTACTGAAGGCATTACAGAAGATTTCAAGTCTCTATCTTTAGATAGTAAAAAATAAGAACTTAGGCATGTTTTTTGCAAAAATTTACTCTACTATATAGAATGACTAGATTATTATAAAGCAGGGGATGAATGAACTTTCGTTCAAAGAGAAAAAATTGCAACACATGAAAAAAAACGTTATAGGTTATAACTTCTCTTTTTCCCCCACAAATATAACTATAAACTAATTATAAAAAATTATGAACATACATGAAAATGCATCATACTTACTGTATCTGAAAACTCAAAAAATATCTGCCACAGCTTGAGATTTAAACTCTCTCTTTACAAATTGATTTATCAAGTCGTAGGTATTGGTTCCACAGCTGTATAAATTGTGAAAAGGAATAGATAAAGGTTTTAAACACAATTAAAAACTCAAAAAGGGCGCCATCTGGTTCTGATGCTTTAAATTAATTATAAGTTAACTAATCAAAGATGTTATTTTGAATAAGCATTAAAATTTACTAAACCCATTAACCAGAAAATGAATAAAGTATTTAGTTGAAACACAAATTTTGTTTATTACAATTGTTAAAAAAATGAAACTAAGCTTTCATAACCAATATGGTTCCGTTTTAGAGATCCAGCAGTTTTACAATAATAACATTTATTAAACAAAGAAGAGGGTAGGGAATACACATATAAGGGTAAACAAATAAGACACACCTTGTACATTTATTGCTGATCCAATCTAATTTTATTGGATTATAATTAGGTTCAACAATTAATCAATAAAGAAATTCACCAAGAACATCTCGTTTAATAAAGAAAACAAACAGGAAAACTTATTGAATTGACCACCAAATTGTTCAAAACACATACTATCATTATTAGAAATTTACATTGACAGTTCATGATCGCAAAATATTTCCAAAGAATCTATTAGATCAACCATAAAAATTGTTCAAAACAATTTAATTTAAACATTAACCTTTTTATTTACTGAACTTTTCCTGAACCAAAAATTTATAAACAAACCTCTGAAGGAAATTAGGCAATTTATATAAGTTCAACCATATCAAAACAAATGAATTGCAATTAAGTTAAAGCTAAAAGATTTTATCTATCAAGGAGAGCTCTCCCTAAAGAAAATTCATAAACATGACATTCTTAATACTTAAATTACAAACAAATACCTATATAAATTTACAGTACCTTGCATTTTCCTTAATTAAACTCATAGAATACCATCCGACAAGTCCGGTAGAAATTGGAAATTCGCTTTTCATTTGAGGAAATTGTGATAAATCTCGGCGTTGCATCAAAGTCTAAGTTCTGCATACCAAAACGTGATCCAATCTTGATTGATAATAACAGCTCATATAGTTTCATAAACCAGTAAAATCAAGCACGAAAAATAACCAAGATATTTTAATTGGTGCTTATTTAATAAAGTCTTTAATTTTCACTCAGAAAAACTAACGGAACTGTTCTGAAGCTCTCAGTTATTTTAATTCACTGATTGCATTAACTGCACTCAACTTCTTTAAGAGGAAGGTTAATTTTACAAACACACAGAAATCGATTGGAATCGACTACATTTAGAGTTTCTTTAAATAATTCTTCCGATAACGTGAAACGTATTTAACTTTTAAAACTTTCACATGTCACAAAAGAGCGGTAAAACTATACGAAACGGTAACTAGAATTTCTCACGATTCTATAGGATTAAAAACTGTAATCCATCGGCACTAAATTAAACGCAATCGATCATTATTGACCGTTCACTTGCAGGGTGCTGTTCGCCAAGCTCCCCGTCGCAAGATCTGTTGTTAGTGTCCCCTCAAAATCGAGCGAAGCCCTTTTTATAACCTTCGTTTACGCGCTACTCCGCGGCTCAACATCTGGTATTCGGCGGCTAGGGCGCTTATTACATGGCCTACTATAGGATTTTAGACCTTACGTATAAAAAGCAACACCAAAGCTTTCCCGCAAAAATACACGTGTGTACTAAAACACGCTGACAGTAGACGGTATTCATACGCCACCTTGACTTAAAATTTTTAAAACGCAAATAGCAGACAATGGAAAATGCATTTACGAAACGTATACACTCAAAATATTTACCTAAACATTTAAATGAGATGACGACGCGCTTCTCATGGTTTCTTTTCAAGGTTCCTTTTTGAAGAACTTGATATTATTTTTAAAATGCCAGGTCGCAAGATATGAAAAACGACATCAGAATGACGTTACATTATTTCATTATAGCAAATATTAAACATTCCCATCCTATAAATGCTTTTTATTTAAGATGTTTATTTGATGACAGGCTAGTTTAAATTAAGCGACGTCCACAGGACCGAACTTAGGATTTTTAACAAGAATTACTACAAAATTCTATGTACTAAATGCCGGTGGAAAATGTACCCGTTACAAGGTCCTGTAAATGATTCTCCTTAGTTATCGTTTCAAGATTTCAGACGCGACTTCTGTCTTCCTTCAGAGATCAAACTCGTTCTGTAAAGTTTCATTGCCGGATTTATAACATAAATAACTATAAATCAAAAATGTTTCTTTTTATAACATTCTATTCGTAAAAAAAATCCTATACTAACATCCTATCCTATTCGTTTGTTGGCGAAGGAAATGGACATGAGCTCCAGATCTATGTCGCCACTGATCAAGGAATACCTTAGTATGAGGACTGGACACTTGTTAACAGCTGGACATAATGAAATAAGAAGAGTTGGAAACAAGTCTCATTTGCAGAGATAGGTGAAAAATCTTCATCGCCCAATCTTGTTTCCCTGCATTTTATATTTGGATTTAGGATTGATGCATTATGATTACAATTAAAGTAATTGTCAAACAATTTACATAGTTGATTTGGAAAACCCGTTTGCACATCGCAGCTAGGATGCGTGAACTCTCCTAAAGTCATTCTATTTAGATTCCTTATAGGAATCGAGCCCAATTAAGTAAAATACTTGTATTTACCCTATAGCGGAGTTGTTCACATGATAAGATTATTATTTATTTATTATTTAGGCGGAGTTATTTATCGCTCGTAAATAGCAACAAACAAAGTCACTTTAAATCCAAATAAAACATACTATTTTTTTCCACTAGGGTAAAAGTGCCTCCTCTCTATGATTAGAAGTTTAGTCTAGCAATACCAACAATTTTTTATTAGAAGAAAAAAAATTAAAACAAAGGTCTTTGAATAAACCCCAGCGTGGCTGAATACTGGACAGTCAAATGTCGTTTTCTCGACATTGATCCAAGTGTAGGCGAATTTTCAGATATCGAATCTTGGTTCTCTAACTCATATTTAATATGTATTTATTTTTAAGCGTTTTATATGTATAAAATGATGATGTACTTCAAACAATATTATTGCTTGGGTGATTGTTAAATCTAAGACGGCTGTGAACACTGCTGCAGCGCTATATTTCCAGCGGTGTGTTGCACCGATTTTCACCCACGTTTCAAGCAATTTTCAGATTCTGAGTCTCGGTTGTTTAATTGTCACTCGAGGGTTAATCAACAACCTGATACTAATTTTCGGTTCACTAAACGTTGTACAAGTCGGAGCCAATTTTCAGAAACCGAATCAGGATTCCTTACAACTTGCCCAAGCTTCAGCCAATTTTCACCCGTTAGGTCAATGCCAGTTACCCATAGAATATACTTAAGTCAAATATCAGATACGATTTCGCTAATTTGCTTTAGCTAGTCTAAAGCTAAGTACTCACAGCAGCGGATCCGCAGGCGGATGTCATACGATTGGTCGGATTGAGTCGATTTGACTCAAACCGACCAATCGTATGACATCCGCCTGCGGATCCGCTGCTGTGAGTACTTACCTTTAGTCAATCTCTACATATCAAGTGCCGGTTACATACTTATCACCCAAAACCTTAGCCAACTTTGAATCTTAGGTTCGCTAAACTAACTCCAGTTTTAGCAATCTTCAAAATTCAAAATCTTGGTTTCTTACCCTTCGGCTAAGGTTGGGTCAATATTCATATTATATTTTGCTAAATTTCTGTAAATGTGGTTTATTGTAAAGATGGATTAGTGGTTGCTAACCTACTGAATTTTTATGAACTTAAACTTACACTGGCAAGACTAAAGTGTAAACTATATTGACTTACCGACTGTACATATGTATTTGCACAAGAAGACGTACACTATGAAAGTGTTAGGTTTGTACGGTCTCAATATGTGTTGAGAGTCTCAGACATTAATCATTTATACGAATTTTCGATTTCTTCGTATTTATTTTGTTAATGAACATTTTATATCCAACACAAAAATCGACTTTGCATTCAGTTACGGCGAAACAGTAATGGTAGACTTCGTTGCTTGTTTGCACTAGCATTCATTAAAGGAAAAGGATTGTGTAATAGTTGCTTTGTTTCGCAATTACCAGCCTTGGTACTACATTAACATTAGTTTTATTGAGATATCGGTGTCATTTATTGTCCGAAACATTGCATAACCAATTGGTTTTAGCCAATAACAACCAATATTGGGTAACTCTGATCTTTCCATGTCTGAGACCAAGCTTGGTATCAAATTATCATCCCTACTTTAGTCTAGCAGTGGGCCATTTTCGGATATTAAGGTTGTGCCAAGATTGATAAACATTGTTTCAAACAAAAGCTTATAGTGGTATTTTGTTTTAAATGGAGAGCCGCGAATGCTAACATAATTAAGCGTCAAATAAACTGCCACTTTTAATTCTGATAACGCAATATACCTACTATTTATCTATGGTTTATACAATGTTATCAAAATTAAAGTACACGTTTCATAAAACGTACATGTTTTGTCGTTAGTAAGTGCTTTATTTAAAACATAAGTTAAAACATAAATACAAGAGGTAGGTACATGTATAACAGTGTAACATACGTATTCTGTATTTCGTTAGATCAACAAATGCTGGAAAAAATGTCTTAAGCAAGAATTCTATAAAAATGTTGATTAATTTGTTGTGTTTCGATTTGTTTTAATGTTAATAAAGTTGGTAACTCTTTTTGTTAATCAAATCACGGGAAATTCAATGGTCCTACATGATACGTGCGTGACTTCGGAAACAACAAGCATTTGTTGTAAAAAACACAATATTTAATTTGTTTATATTAAACTCTTATCGAGTTTAGTAAAAATTAAAAGAGTATCTGCCTTTATTTCAATCGAAATGGAATCTGGATAAAAGCATATTCAATTTAACCGTTATTCCCGAGATTAAAAGAAACTTTATAGAATATCATATTTATACAAATACTACGTTACATAACTGATTTATGTCTAATACATCTAAATTTCAAAAATGTGCTATACTAATTATACGCAATATTGGTACTGGTTGCGTTCTTATTGACTTTTATTGACAATAACAAAAGAATTCCCTTTTTCTGGTTTTGTTATATTTTCAATTCATTATAGAAAGAAATTTCTTTCTAATATATCACCGATCTAAGTATTTCTAATCAAATTACTAAAGTTTTCATTTAAAAAATACAACTTTATGAAGTAAACCGGAAATCAATGATATAATTAGAAAAGCCTTATTCAACTAGTCAGTGCTACTCATAAAGACGCTTTAATAGTGTCGAAACTGCTTTTTAATATCTTTAATAACAATTCATAAGAAATACCAAAACGACAATTTCCTATAACTCAAAAAATAAAAAATAAGTAAATCGAGAATGCTCGCTTGTTTTCTTTTGTTATCTGGCCACTAAAATGCCCTCGGCGAGCAATTTAAACCACCCGATTTCAACATCTGGAGACCCACAAGAGAACCTTTTTATGAAATGTGCATCTATGGAATGTGGAGTCAACGCTCTGTATATATAACTGCACATAACGGTGGTATCTTCTGACCTCCGAACACTTGGCAGCGCTGCTGGAGGTAACAGCGAACTATAAGTATCTTCTTATATATAAATTTTGGAGGTCGGTTCGTATCTTCTGTATACTCTATATATGACAAAATAAAACAAGGGAAATAATTTCCCCTTTCTTGAGATTCGGATTCTAGAGGTTCCCCTCATCACAAATATAACAAATTTTTAGCAATATATCCACGGGAATACCCGGAAGTCAGGCCGTCTCCTCTGTATGACGGAGGTGACAGCTTAACAGGCATCAATATATATATATATATATATATATATATATATATATATATATATATATATATATATATATATATTGATAAAGGGTACCTTGTCACCTCCAAAGTAGATACCCAGCATACGTTGTCACCTCATATATAACGTTGTGACCTCCGTTTTCGGAGGTCACAACGTTTTGCCCTGTTTTCGACTGTATAAGCATATAGATGGTGTTAGAAGCCTAAATTCAAATTTTTGTCTGGAGGTGATAACGTCATACTTAAACTCACAAAATTAATTTTTAGTTCAGCTGTAGATCGCTGGCGTTGCCGTCGCTGTTAGTTGTATAATTGCCAATACGATGTCACCTCCGCCTGTATATGTTGTTTTTTGTATTATGTACGGTACGTTGCAGGCTCCACACATTGGCAACGTTGTGTACAAGACCTAAACCACTCAGGTATATAGAATTCCATCGAAACCAGTACCCCTGGCGTAGTTTCGGCCATTTCACGCTACCTGAATTTTTACAGACACTTTTTGGGTATAGTAGCAGCATTTAAATAAATATTTGTAAACTACTCAGAAAATTTAAGGGATCTCTTGAATTGTACGTCATTTTTAAATAGTTAATGATACTTAAGAACAATAAAATAATAATTTCTATTTCATTTAAAAAGTTTTGAATTGAAAACGACTTTCTTTGAGATATGAAAAAAATTAAATAGGAAATACGTTTTAGTCGTAATTGTGTATAAATAAAAAATTCATCTTTTTACAAAATGATCATTTCGGATTTACTGGATTATTATTATTTGATTATTATTTTAGGAATTGTCATATGACATATGATATATTCATTCTCGCATCCACAAAGAAAGATTTAAAATCTTTAAAATCTTCAATATTTTTAGTATTACAATTAATATAATAATTAATATAATTTTCAAAGAAAAATAATTTTACTAAGCAAAATAATGTAACATTTGGTATGTAGTTTGCAAATTTCACCAAATTACCCGGTTAATAAAGTTTTCATTGACATTCTAACTATGTTTACATTTGATGAAGGAAAGAATAAGTCTGAAATACTCATTTTGTAATATATATTATGTAATTATAGGCGTTATAACATCTTCGAGAATTTAAAGAAGCTTGATCTCCGTATTGCATAAGTTGTTTTATTTTATTTCGTATTTCAATCCTAATTTCTCCCTTTTAAAATCCATCCGAATTTATTGTATAAAGAAGCAAGTTGCCTTGTCTGTGTCATCATACGCGTAACTAAGGAGATAAAAAGCAGCATGCATGCATGCATGTGGCTATAATGCAACATCAAATTATTTACGTTGCCAACAACAACGGAGATCAAGAACGTCTTGAACTCCGGTATCATTGACAACGGAGATCAAGATATACTTTATATTACTAATTGTGGTATATAAAGAATTGTTTGAAATACGAAATGAAATAAAAAATATTAACTGTTTATATTTTTACATAATTACGACTAAAACATATTTTCTATTAAATTCCATATTGTAGCGGAAAATAAAGCCTTACGTCATAATCTTGACATGAAGCTTTACGTACTGAAAGGCTTAAACAAACGTCAGTTTAACATAAAGTGTCGTATTTGTATTATTAGTATAGTCAATTTTTGCATTAAGTTCTTATTTTTTACTATCTAAAGATAGAGACTTGAAATCTTTTCTAATGCCTTTAGTACTGGACCAATATAAAATGTAATATGTTTAATATGGGGGCACTTCCCCCTGGTGGTTGAGACCCCCATTTTGTACCCATTTAATAACGCAACCAAATTGAGCAAAGTTGTGTTGGGAGTGTTCTTGGGGTCGCTGATTATGAATCCAATGAGAAAATTAAAAAATTCAAATAGCAGACCCAAAATGGCGGCTCTAAAATAACGGCCTTTGATATTGAGAATGCGATTTACGCCATTTCTATTGATTCTAGAGAGAAATTCAAAGAATCAAAAAGTGTTTATAATGTGATTTTGCAAAGGACTACGCTATTTTGGTTACCTTATTATGTAACCCCTTCGCTCTGCCCTAGTAGTAGAGTCAATTTCTGCATTAAGTTCTTATTTTTTACTATCTAAAGATAGAGACTTGAAATCTTTTGTAATGCCTTCAGTACTAGACCAATATCAAATGTAATATGTTTAAGATAGGGACACGCCCCCTCGGGGGGTTGAAATCACCATTCTAAACTCCCAATTTAACAACTCGGGAAGTTTTCAACCAAGTTGAGCAAAAACTATGTTGGAGGGAGCTGTGAGGTCGTTGATTATGAATCAAATAAGAAAATCACAAAATTCAAAATGGCGGACACAAAATGGCGGTATTTTAGATTGAAAATGCGATTTACGCCGGTCCCATTGATTTTAGAGAAAAATGAGAAAAGCCAGAAAGTGTTTAGAATGTGATTCTGCATAGGAATACATAATTCCGGTTACCTTATTATGTAACCCCTTCACTCTCCCCTACTGAGAAGCCCACTAGGGTTGATTGAAGGGGGTTACATAATAAGGTAACCAAAATAGTGTATTCCTATGCAAGATTACATTCTAAACACTTTTTGACTCTTTGGATTTTTCTGTAAAATCAATAGAAATGGGCGTAAATCGCATTTTCAATCTCTAATACCGCCATTTTGAGTTCGCCATTTTGTATTTCTTAATTTTCTCATTGGACTCATAATCAGGAACACCAAAACCCCCCCCCAACATGAATTTCACTCAAGTTAATGGAAAACTTCCCGAGTTATTAAATTGGGAGTGTAAAATGGGGGTTTCAACCCCCCGAGGGGTAAAACCGTCATTTTAAACATATTACATTTTATATTGGTTCAGTACTGAAGGCATTAGAAAAGATCTCAAGTCTCTATCTTTAGATAGTAAAAAATAGGAACTTATGCAAAAATTGACTTTACTACTAGGGCAGAGCAAAATAAGGTAATCGAAATAGTGTATTCCTTTGCTAAATCACATGAATTTTTCTCTAAAATCAATAGAAACGGCGTAAATCGCATTCTGAATCTCAAAGGCCGTTATTTTAGGACCGCCATTTTGAATTTTTCAATTTTCTCATTGGATTCATAATCAGTGACTCCAAGAACCCTTCCAACATAAATTTCGCTCAATTTGGTTGCGTTATTAAATTAAGGGTACAAAATGGGGGTCTCAACCACTAGGGGGGGCGTGCCCCCATTTTAAACATAGTACATTTTATACTGGTCCAGTACTGAAGGCATTACAGAAGATTTCAAGTCTCTATCTTTAGATAGTAAAAAATAAGAACTTAGGCATGTTTTTTGCAAAAATTTACTCTACTATATAGAATGACTAGGTTATTATAAAGCAGGGGATGAATGAACTTTCGTTCAAAGAGAAAAAATTGCAACACATGAAAAAAAACGTTATAGGTCCTGTAAATGATTCTCCTTAGTTATCGTTTCAAGATTTCAGACGCGACTTCTGTCTTCCTTCAGAGATCAAACTCGTTCTGTAAAGTTTCATTGCCGGATTTATAACATAAATAACTATAAATCAAAAATGTTTCTTTTTATAACATTCTATTCGTAAAAAAAATCCTATACTAACATCCTATCCTATTCGTTTGTTGGCGAAGGAAATGGACATGAGCTCCAGATCTATGTCGCCACTGATCAAGGATGACCTTAGCATGAGGACTGGACACTTGTTAACAGCTCGACATAATGAAATAAGAAGAGTTGGAGACAAGTCTCATTTGCAGAGATAGGTGAAAAATTTTCAACGCCCAATCTTGTTTCCCTGCATTTTATATTTGGATTTAGGATTGATGCATTATGATGACAATTAAAGTAATTGTCAAACAATCCACATAGTTGATTTGGAAAACCCGTTTGCACATCGCAGCTAGGATGCGTGAACTCTCCTAAAGTCATTCTAGATTCCTTATAGGAATCGAGCCCAATTAAGTAAAATACTTGTATTTACCCTATAGCGGAGTTGTTCACATGATAAGATTATTATTTATTTATTATTTAGGCGGAGTTATTTATCGCTCGTAAATAGCAACAAACAAAGTCACTTTAAATCCAAATAAAACATACTATTTTTTTCCACTAGGGTAAAAGTGCCTCCTCTCTATGATTAGAAGTTTAGCAATACCAACAATTTTTTATTAGAAGAAAAAAACTAAAACAAAGGTTTTTGAATAAACCCCAGCGTGGCTGAATACTGGACAGTCAAATGTCGTTTTCTCGACATTGATCCAAGTGTAGGCGAATTTTCAGATATCGAATCTTGGTTCTCTAACTCATGTTTAATATGTATTTATTTTTAAGCGTTTTATATGTATAAAATGATGATGTACTTGAAACAATATTATTGCTTGGGTGATTGTTAAATCTAAGACGGCTGTGAAAACTGCTGCAGCGCTATATTTCCAGCGGTGTGTTGGACGCACCGATTTTCACCCACATTTCAAGCAATTTTCAGATTCTGAGTCTCGGTTGTTTAATTGTCACTCGAGGGTTAATCAACAACCTGATACTAATTTTCGGTTCACTAAACGTTGTACAAGTCGGAGCCAATGTTCAGAAACCGACTCAGGGTTTCTTACAACTTGCCCAAGCTTCAGCCAATTTTCACCCGTTAGGTCAATGCCAGTTACCCATAGAATATACTTAAGTCAAATATCAGATACTATTTCGCTAATTTGCTTTAGCTAGTCTAAAGCTAAGTACTCACAGCAGCGGATCCGCAGGCGGATGTCATACGATTGGTCGGATTGAGTCGATTTGACTCAATCCGACCAATCGTATGACATCCGCCTGCGGATCCGCTGCTGTGAGTACTTACCTTTAGTCAATCTCTACATATCAAGTGCCGGTTACATACTTATCACCCAAAACCTTAGCCAACTTTGAATCTTAGGTTCGCTAAACTAACTCCAGTTTTAGCAATCTTCAAAATTCAAAATCTTGGTTTCTTACCCTTCGGCTAAGGTTGGGTCAATATTCATATTATATTTTGCTAAATTTCTGTAAATGTGGTTTATTGTAAAGATGGATTAGTGGTTGCTAACCTACTGAGTTTTTATGAACTTAAACTTACACTGGCAAGACTAAAGTGTAAACTATATTGACTTACCGACTGTACATATATATTTGCACAAGAAGACGTACACTATGAAAATGTTAGGTTTGTACGGTCTCAATATGTGCTGAGAGTCTAAGACATTAATCATTTATACGAATTTTCGATTTCTTCGTATTTATTTTGTTAATGAACATTTTATATCCAACACAAAAATTGACTTTGCATTCAGTTACGGCGAAACAGTAATGGTAGACTTCGTTGCTTGTTTGCACTAGCATTCATTAAAGGAAAAGGATTGTGTAATGGTTGCTTTGTTTCTCAATTACCAGCCTTGGTACTACATTAACATTCAAGATCGGTCCAAGACTAACTTTAGTTTTATTGCGATATCGGTGTCATTTATTGTCCAAAACATTGCATAACGTATTGGTTTTAGCCAATAACAACCAATATTGGGTAACTCTGATCTTTCCATGTCTGAGACCAAGCTTGGTATCAAATTATCATCCCTACTTTAATCTAGCAGTGGGCCATTTTCGGATATTAAGGTTGTGCCAAGGTTGATAAACATTGTTTCAAACAAAAGCTTATAGTGGTATTTTGTTTTAAATGGAGAGCCGCGATTGCTAACATAATTAAGCGTCAAATAAACTGCCACTCTTAATTCTGATAACGCAATATACCTACTATTTATCTATGGTTTATACAATGTTATCAAAAAAGACTACATTAAGTTAAACCTGTCTTTAATGTGGACTTAAAGTACACGTTCCATAAAACGTACATGTTTTGTAGTTAGTAAGTGCTTTATTTAAAACATAAGTTAAAACATAAATTTACAAGAGGTAGGTACATGTATAACAGTGTAACATACGTATTCTGTATTTCGTTAGATCAACAAATGCTGGAAAAAATGTCTTAAGCAAAAATTCTATAAAAATGTTGATTAATTTGTTGTGTTTCGATTTGTTTTAATCTTAATAAAGTTGGTAACTCTTTTTGTTAATAAAATCACGGGAAATTCAATGGTCCTACAAGATACGTGCGTGACTTCGGAAACAACAAGCATTTGTTGTAAAAAACAATATTTAATTTGTTTATATTAAACTCTTATCGAGTTTAGTAAAAATTAAAAGAGTATCTGCCTTTATTTCAATCGAAATGGAATCTGGATAAAAGCATATTCAATTTAACCGTTATTCCCGAGATTAAAAGAAACTTTATAGAATATCATATTTATACAAATACTACGTTACATAACTGATTTATGTCTAATACATCTAAATTTCAAAAATGTGCTATACTAATTATACGCAATATTGGTACTGGTTGCGTTCTTATTGACTTTTATTGACAATAACAAAAGAATTCCCTTTTTCTGGTTTTGTTATATTTTCAATTCATTATAGAAAGAAATTTCTTTCTAATATATCACCGATCTAAGTATTTCTAATCAAATTACTAAAGTTTTCATTTAAAAAATACAACTTTTTGGAGGTCGGTTCGTATCTTTTGTATACTCTATATATGACAAAATAAAACAAGGGAAATAATTTCCCCTTTCTTGAGATTCGGATTCTAGAGGTTCCCCTCATCACAAATATAACAAATTTTTAGCAATATATCCACGGGAATACCCGGAAGTCAGGCCGTCTCCTCTGTATGACGGAGGTGACAGCTTAACAGGCATCAATATATATATATATATATATATATATATATATATATATATATATATATATATATATATATATATATATATGTGTGTGTGTGTGTGTGTGTGTGTGTGTGTGTGTGTGTGTATAGTAGTATAGTTGTATTTTTAAGTTTTGTAAGTTTTTGTATATCATTTGTATAGGTAGTACCATATCTAACTCTTAAGTAACAAAATATTTGTATAGTAATAAGTACATCATCTGAAGGTCGATGTTTTCAATGATTACCACTATTAATGTAAATAATTATTAATGTATATAATTATTGTACAGTTCAATCGTAGTAGTAGTAGTAGTCGGGGTATGTTAATCGAAAGAGATCGACCTTCGGCTTGGTGTAATTATTATTATAAGTGATGATGTCTAGGTTTATACTTTGTGTATACTATATTCGAAATTATTTAAGAATGTAATAATTGTTACGTAGGTAATTAGCTGTTGTTGTTGTAAATTATTCAATCATCTTTTGTCAGTATAGTGTAGTTATAATAATAATAAGTGAAGCTGACGAGGGTTATACTTTATGTACCGTAATTGTAATTATTTATCAAAAGATGGTGAAACTTGGGGGTGATTGAATGTAAATCACAGCCATCACGAGGATACTCGGGGAACATACTCATGAAATAGATCTCTTACCTGATAAACGCGTTTTTGTTCTTTTCAATTATGTCTGTTAAGTAGTAGTAGTAGTAGTAGTAGTAGAGGATGAAGACATTGTTGAAAAGAATATTTGGCATAACAAAGCGTACAAGGCATTCAATTGGCCATTTCATGAAAAAGGTGTTATGAGTATGTCTTCATGGTTATCTGAGAACAGATTTGAACCCTAATAATTGTTTAGATATTTAATTATTGTTTAGTTGTTTAATAATTTTTGAGAAAGATTGTCATAGAATAAAAGATTAATGTTCTATCATGGTTATCCGAGAACAGATTTCAACCCTAATAATAATTGTTTAGTTATTTAATTATTGTTTTGTTGTTCAATAATTTTTGAGAAAGATTGTCATAGAATAAAAGATTAATGTTCTATATGTGTATTATTACTATTCTCCCCTGTACCATGGCATGAAAGTGATAGCAATAACTAGTATGAGAGAAGCAAGAATGAGGTAATTACCGACACACCTGACGGTGATGACGTGTCATTAAACAAGATGAAACTTGTCTGTCAACGCCGACAACTTGTTTACCATATGCATGTTACTGAGCATGCGTTGAATCTAGGTAAGTATAAGTAACTATATAAAGTCGACAGTTGTTAGCGAGTACTAGTGGCAGACAGCACGTGTACAGCAGCAGCAGCAGCAATTACGATGATGGCGAGTATAAGCAGTTCTAATTATTGTTATGATAACGAGACCTGTGAGAGCGAATTATTTCCCCTGCAAATAGGTAAGTTGTTTATAAAACTTCAAGTTTGTGTTTGTATGCTAATTTGTGTCTATTTTGCTGCTTGTTTAGATGAAGGCCCGGGTGTTGCAGATCACTCATCATCATCAACAGCAAGTACCGACAAGTACAGCGAGAACGGTCAAGAGTTGAACAATGAAGAAGAAATAGGTAAGATGTTTAAGACTTTTGTATGTTTGTGTGTGTATATTAACCGATTATTGTATTATTGTTTTAGCGTTCCATGATCTGTCGCAGCAGCAGCAGCCTCTATACTACGCTGATGACGTTGTAGCAGCATCAGCAAACTTTACGATTGTAGATACAACATTAGCAGCAGCTAAAGGCGATGTACGTGTTCAACTGCTCGGGGCTGTCCAGTATCCGTTGTATGTTACGAGACCTCCAGGGGAAGAACAAAACTACGACCATATACACAACATCCAAGTAGGACTTATTCCACCTGACGACGACGACGCCTTGGGGTCTAAAGAATTTGACGTGGTAGTGAAACTCGAATGCGTGAATAACGTATGCGAGCATGGTGAAATCGTGTTGTCGCAAAGTGACTGGTTCGAGCTGTATGATATACGAGTCGAGGCAATGTTTAAAAATTTCTTTTATGGTTGCTGCAACGACGACGGCAACAGTGTACTTCATCGTGATAAACATTTGAAAGTCCATCTATGTGAGAATTTATACATCGATATTATTCACAAGTTTTTCGGCAACAGGGTGGCAATTCATCAGAATGATAAACAACGGACTATAACCTTAAAAGATTACGAGTTTCAGTCTATATTGCATATAGCACCGCTGATCAATCATCAAGCTCAAACGTTACATCACCTGGGCTTTTCGCGTTTCTACCAAGCAAACATAGAGAACGTAGCAGAAGGTCAACTGAGACGTCCTGAAGATGTCTATAAAACGCTTCCGCCAACAGACTCCATCTTATTCACGACCGAGCTGTTATGCGGATACTACTCAGCTACCAGTTTAATAGACAACACAGCAACAACAACAACAGCTGGTGGATTGAACTAGTTCATTTTATTAGAAATAATAAAACATTATCCACAAAAGTTTATCGATACCGTACGTACACGACTGCAATCATATCAACAGCAGCAGCCGAAAACGTCAACGACGTTTGCACCGTCGAATTAAGAACACCATGGCGGAAATAAACTGTCTTAGAAATAGGTTACAAAAATATTTGAACAATTTGCAAGTGTTACGTGATGATCTCAACTCATACTGTGTAATGAATAATTTGTCAAATAATATGTTACAATTGTCCATTTACTCCTCGAAATGTATAGCAAAGTAAATAATATGTATATTTAAACATTGATGTTTCATTTACTAGCATGACTAATGGTGAAGGGTGAATATATAAAAGGTAGATCGTCATCAGCGAGAGAGTACACGAAAAAAAATAGCCGAAGATTTCCGACGGCGAACATCCGTTACAAAGCAACCGGTAAGTAATCATCCTATGAGAAGGAGAGAGAAAGAGTTTCAGCTTAGTGCAAGGGATAAAAGATGGTCCATCCAAACCCAGAGTTAGCGCTTATTCAAATCTAGGGCAAGGGAAATCCAAGATGGCACCTTCAAATTGACAGATTTAAAATGACAGATTTCAAAAATTGACAGATGCATAAATGACAGATTTAAAATGACAGATGCATAATTGACAGATTTAAAATGACAGATTACAAAAATTGACAGATGCATAAATGACAGATGCAAAAATGACAAATTTAAAATTGACAGATTCAGTACAGATTCAAATTTAGCGCCACGTGATATAAAATGGCTGCCTCTACATACGGGTAATACAGATTTCTTCATGACGCCTTCTAGCAGTAGTAGTACACAGTTTGCCAATATTTCTTCATGACGCCATCTATTGACGATACGCTGGTTGCCGGTAATACAGATCCCCGTAATGGCGGGCGTAGTAGAATGGCGCCAGGCGTTTTCAAAATGGCCGCTGTCAACCAATCAGAGAATAGCAGGCGTGTCAGCAAAGATGGCGGCGACCAATCAGAAGCAAGGGGAAGAGCTACAGGAGTGGGGGTAGCCAATCAGAAGCAAGGGGAGGAGCCATGCCATTGGCATGCCAATTTCCGTCTGGGCAAAGGTGCCGCATTACCTACTGCTGTGTGCACGTTGGATTCCACATAAAGCTAAGATCACACACGGCTACTTTTGCTGCAGTGCAGCATAAAAAACAGCGCAGCACAAGTGAATCCCTGTGTGAACTCCCCTGCAACCTTAAAAGTAGCGTATGCAAGCCGGTTGCATGCAGTATTTGTTTGCTGCGCGCAGTCCAAAAAGTAGCCACGTGTGAATGGAATTTTTAAGAGTTGCGATGGCTGCAAAAAATATATATTTGGTTGAAACTTTTGCAGCGGCTGCGCCTGCAGTATCAATCTAGTTCTGATGAGAGCGTGTTTTGTTTTTTATTAAAGGTGTCACACGTTTCTCATATAATGCAAAAATTACTATGTTATGCATTTTTCTAAACGTAATTACGTCGTAAAGAACTTTTTGTAGTTGGAATTTGGTTGATGCAATAGAAAACAGATACATTTTATCGTTTTAGCATGACAATCTTGAAATTTTATTTTTATAATAAATAGTATAGCGAAATATTTTAATGCAAAGTGGAATCATTTTAATCGGATTTACTTTCATTTATTTAAAGAATTAAATAAATTTCAAAAACAAACACCCTCGTTCAACAGAGCAGATCATTTCCTTTCAGAAAAATGTCAGTAAGTATTTGTTTTTAACTTCAAAGATGTTCCTGATTTTGTATCAAATTTAAGTCTGTATTAATGCATTCCCTTAATAAGAGAACAGCTAATAAACTGTTGCAGTTAGCTTTGTCTTGTTATTATAATTACACCATATTGGACACAAATTAATGTTTCTTATTAATTCAAACCTGTTAAAAACCGACAAGCACAAGACGAAACACCAAGGAATCATAAAATATAATAATAATAAAATACTGCACCTATGCTGCAGCTGTGGGTTGCACGCTGGAAAAGCGTGTTGTGTGTGAACACTATTGCAGCCTTTTATTAGGCTTGCAGTTTTAAAGGGTAGCTGCAGTAGAAAAACTTGCATGCTGCGCGCTACTTTTAGGATATGTGTGAACACCACGCGAAACTTTTGCAGCCGCAACTCTAAAACTGCGCTGCAAAAGTAGCCGTGTGTGATCTTAGCTTAAGTTAACAGTCGCTCAAAAAAAGGCTCGTGTCGATTGGGCGAAAGAAATGCTCCAGAAATACAACCACGGTGCTTCAAAAACCGTTTAGAACATCGTCACAGGTGACGAATCTTGGATTTATGCGTACGAGCCCGAGAGTAAACAGCAGTTGACTGTATGGGTCTTCCAAGATGAGCCAAACCCAACAAAGGTCGTTCGCGCTCGAAGCAAATGGTCGCCTATTTTTTTGGAAAAACTGGACATGTCGCTACCGTGGTTTTAGAGCATCGTAGAACAGTCAATTCAGAATGGTACACAACAATTTGCTTACCAGAAGTCTTCGAAGAAATAAGAAAAAACAACGCGCGACGCCGGATCATTCTACACCATGACAATGCGAGCTCACACACATCGACGCAAACAACTGGTTTTTTGAGCACTCAAAACGTCGAATTGATGGGTCATCCGCCGTATAGTCCTGATTTGGCACCTAACGATTTCTTTTTGTTCCCACACGTGAAAAATAAACTGCGTGGACAACGATTTTCGACGTCGGAAGAGGCGGTTGATGCATTCGAAATCCATGTGTCGGAGATACCTGCTTCTCTATGGAAAAAATGCTACGAAATTTGGTTTCAACGTATGCAAGATGTATTGATCATTGGGGAGAATATTTTGAAAAACAATAAAAAAGTTTGCAACACTAAATATTTGTTTTTGTTAGATACTATGATAGACCGGGTTCAAATTTAGAGCTCTTAGTGAGTTTAGAGAAAGGCGAGAGTTGAACTTTGTAAGTTACTCTTTTTTGTACTTTCATTCCACGCATTTCTGCAGCACCCCCATCCTACATTTTCACTGGCCTAGATTCAAGAAAAGATTTTTTTTAGATTTAGAATTGAAGCCTCAGGGCCATATTACTTGGATACTGAAGTAGTGCCTGTAATAACAAAAATTTCTGTAAATAAAAACTTTTGGAAAAATGCACTCTACAATGTACTCTGTACATTTATTTTGCCTAATTAATTATATCAATATTTTATTTTTAATTGGCTAAAGTAGGATGTCTGCGAATGCTATTATTGCTATTTTGTTAAAAAAATGTAGACGCAAAAACTAGCCTCATAATTGTATTCAACTGATTAAAATTATAGAAAATCACTTGGTTTGGTGCTTGTTATAAAAACGTTGCAAACATCTGTGCAATGTGGTGATGTTCTTTTTTTTTAAATTCATTTATTGCCAGATCAACAAACATTTTTGTTATACATAGCATGGTTAATAGAAACAATAACATAATGACTTAGACTATAACATTGTGTGACAAAGTAATGGTCACAGTAAGGTTACGTTGTTGCTGTGAGTTTAAGTGTCTGTCCTGGGGTAGTTTGCGTTGAAGTCTTGTATGAATATTCTTTTGGAAGAGTTCCTAGAACACCATGCCACTACATACACTTTTGTTTAAGATAAACTTTTCCGTGTGTTTTTTTAATGAACTGATTGATGGGTAGGATACCTAGTTCTTCATGCAGTTGCGTGTTGCGAACATACCACGGTGCGTTCGTAGCGATTCTTAACACTTTATTTTGGAAGCGTTGGATTTTTTGCATGTTGATGTTCGACGTGTTGCACCATACCGGAGATGTATATAATAAAAGGGGTCGTAGTAATGTTTTGTACAGTAAATCTGCGCATTCAATCTTGAGGCTAGATTTACGGTTGATGAGCGGGTAAAGTTGCCGTAGTCTAGTATAGCTTTGGGTGAGTTTCTGGTTAATGTGGTGTGGCGATTCAACAAATGTACAGGATGTAACTAAAATATGTGCCCGTACTTAGCAGATGTGTAGTGTTTATATAATTTTTAGGCAAGAATTTACATAATAATAAAGTGCCTTTTAGGAATAACTGAATACAGAATTCTCATTTTAAACACGCTTTTACAGGAACTTTTATCACTACTTTGATGAGTACAACACATCCTTTAAGTAGTGGCACTTATTTTTGTTACATCCTGTATATATAGAGCTTATTACAATAGCATTTTAAATTAATTTATTGGAAAATAAATGTAGCAGATGTGTAGTGTTTATATAATTTTTAGGCAAGAATTTACATAATAATAAAGTGCCTTTTAGGAATAACTGAATACAGAATTCTCATTTTAAACACGCTTTTACAGGAACTTTTATCACTACTTTGATGAATACAACACATCCTTTAAGTAGTGGCACTTATTTTTGTTACATCCTGTATATATAGAGCTTATTACAATAGCATTTTAAATTAATTTATTGGAAAATAGCATCGTTATTCACCAAGGCACCTGAAAAAGAATAATGATAATTCATCATGACAAGTATTAGCATATTCTAAGAATATCAGTACTGCCAGGTCTATTGAAAAAATATCAACAGAAGTTAAGTGCAGGCTTAATTAAACATTATTTGATTTTGAAATTTTATTATGAAAAACTATTTACAAGAGTAAATTGCAATTGAATTAATTATTTGGAAAACAATATTTCTTCTATTCTTTTGTCAATTGCAGCACTGAATATCAAGTTTTAAAATAATAGATTTTGTAGATTGTTTCTGTCTATATTAAAATGAAGTTATTAAAATCTTAAACTGCAGAAAGACTTTATAGGCATTCAGTTTACAAAAGTAGTAGTCGCAATAATTACACAAACAGCTTCGTCCTAAACTTCCTAGATAGAAGGTGTTATGGGACCCAAAGCTCAATAATAAGACAGTTACTGAGTTATTCCTTGTTCTATGCATATTGTTTTGTAGTTCATATAGTGAGATTACTCTGTTTACATCAGTTGGAAATACTAAAACAAGCCTACGAGATCTCATAAAACATTCTTTTCTACTCGTTCACACAGTTTTTTATGAATTTGTATAGTGTGTTTTATTTGATGTACCACATGCTGTAGCATCTGCACTTTCATACAAATGAACAGAGAAAATACAACTTTTGCAATACATATTTACAACTGATATTCATAAAGTAGTCCCACAGTATGAGCTACTAAGCAACACCTCCTGCAACTTTACAAACTATAACTCTGTAATTGTTCATTATTTTTTGGATTTTGTGCCACACAACGCAGCTACGACTACTACAGGTTGTGTACAAAATAATGTAAAAATTAGCCACATTCACTAAGGTTCAATTTTCCCATACACTTAGTGCATTCTTAGGATTCTTTTTGAATGAAGAATGAATGAATAAAATTTATGTCCCTATTTTCTGGACAACTTTAGCATGACCCGATTACTAATCTTCAGTAGATAAAATAATAAAAGCAATATTTCTTTGTATATTTGCTATTTATTATTACCAGTTGGAGTTTTTTTACAATTCACGATCAGATTTTGATCTGTGTTGTAGTGATCTACATTATTTAGATGGACGTTTTACCGTTACGTTGCATTTCAGTAACAAAACTATCTAACTTCAATTAACAAGTCACACAAAAAGCTATCTTATAGTGCAAATTACATAGTTGAAATGCATAAAAAAAATTCAATTACCTAAACTGAATCAAGGACAAGACCTGATTCTTTTAAAGCTACATAATTTATTGCATACAAAAAATAAATAAATTACATTCATATTAAAATAAAAATAAAACTCATCTTTTAATACAATTTAAAAATTTAAGTAATTTAATTACAGCGTAAGTACTTCCATTTTTGATTAATTTGTTTTCTTGCAACATACACAATTAAAGTGATAACACAGGCAAGCCATCCTGTGCAGATTTCATTTAGCAAATACGTCACATAGTTGTCCAAACCGATTAACTTATTTTAGTTTATGATAATTAATAGTACTATAAAAACACCTTTTTATATTAAATTATGAATTGTACAATACCTAATAGAAATACCAGTTAACATTTATCACGTTAACTATTACTTGGTTATTTTGAGAATGTGAGAAGTTATGCTTTCTCTCTGAAGTACAATGTGTAAGAAATGTTTTTATAATTAGGAATGTTAAATTATTATTATTACTTTATATAAACAATGGTATAAATTAAGAAAAGTATATCCAGAAACGCTGGTTTCTTGAAACAATGGTACAGTGTGTGCCATAAGGATGGATTCATATGGGAAAATTCTTTAATATTCTGATTGGAAAAAAACTATGTGGGGCAATCGTCTCTGCTTCCAAAAATACTTGAAATAAGCCATGTCAAAGTTCACAAGTGACATTAGGTATGTGTCAAATATGTTACTTAATAATAAAAAAACTAATCCTTTTTGTTAAAATATGAAAAAAAATTTACTTAGAAAAAATGTTTCTGACATTTTACGTTCATATACCCAGTTTGTACAAGAGTTACCGACATACAGAAAATTTTGTTTTTTAACATTTTTTTGATATCGACTATTTTTTTAAATAGTAGTTTCGTATTAAGTTGCTTAAATTATGATTACAACAATTCTTGTATTATTGTATATAGAATCTATTCTATTCTAATACTCTTGTATATAAACCTGACTTAATAAAAAAAGATTAATCAAATTATGCATTATTTTCTTGGAAATTGGAAAATCGTCCAAAAAGTTTCATTTTGTTTTTTGATAATTTTAATATTTGTCAAAAATACCTACATTATACCATATGCCATGCAATTGTTGTCTTTCCACTCGTTAGAGCATTTTTAACGATTTCAAAATAGTCAGCTTCAGAAAGTGAGACTCGAAACTTCACCAGATTTAATTTCGGGCAGTTTAACTCTCCAGCTACAATGCTAGAATCATCGTAACATTGAGCAACTAATTTTTGTTTAAAATTAAAGGGTTATAAAATGTTAGCTATTAGATCAAATAATGCATTTGCAGTTCTATCAGCACTTACGTCAAAAAACCCTAAAAATTGTTCTTTTAAATTTCCATTATTTACAAACCGGACAGTAATGAGGCATTGTGATTTTTCACCAATGTCTGTTGTATCATCAGCAAATACTGCAAAATAATTTGCATTATTAATTTCACTGTCAAGACATTCTCTTAAATAATTATCGCAACAAGAAATTAATTGATTTTGAATAGTTTTTGACTGACCAGTAAAAATATTTTTAATTTCTTCGACCTGTTCACTAATGGCTATGTAGAGCTAACATCGAGCACTCAAATATTTATTTAAAATTACCACGATTATCTAAAGTAGCCAATTCATCATAACCCCCAAATGGCAATTTCTGACTGCCTAATAAAATTGTAATGTCAATTAAATACCACATAAGTTGTCGATTTTTTGTTACATTCTCATTGTATAAAATTGTATTTAAATATGCGTGTTCTTGCTAAACTTCTATAATTGTAGAAGCAATACCTTCAACATGCTTAAGACATAGAAAATTTTTAATACGTTCTTTTGAATCATTATATTTTTTTATGCCTCTGGAAAAATTTTTTCAATCATTATAACCTATACTGTTTTAATCATGCATTTTCAACAACTCCCAGTAACTACTGACACACAGCCCTTATGCATTTCCAGGCGCGGTTCGGCGGGTAAGGCTGAGCCTCACCTAAACGAAACCAAATAATTACTAAATACAATCTAAATATTTTACTGTCAATTATTTTTTTATTACTATGTTAATAAATTTATTCTATCAATACATTCTAGATTAAAAATATTGAATTTAATATAAATTAGCTTATTTTATAACAAAATGTATTTATATGTGCATACCAACGCAGCGCGATAAACTATAATGCGAATAGAGTGGATGAGGCTGAAAATTTCAAGCTTCAGTTAGTTCATGCATCTGTATGTATTCACTGACTCGTTACAGCGCAGCGGCTTGGTTATCGATCGTATACTCTTCCTATAGGCAAAACTGAGGCTGAGATTTCACAGCTTCGTGAATCAATGAAAGATCAAGATTCGTATCATATGTTATTTTACCGTCGTAACCTCCGTCCGAGTACTACCGAAGATGATTTCTTTTATGTTTTGTTTTACTTTTCAAAATCATATTTTAACATGATTAGCTTGTGTGCTATATAAGGTGCTTTTATAAGGCATTCACGGGAACATTTAGGTAATTAAGTCGGGGATTTTAATTAAGCAACTAGTAACAAATTTTGGTTTTAGATGCAAGGAAATGATCCACAATATGATATCGTGATGTATTTACTAGAAGCATCCTTTTTAAGGCATAATGAAATACAAGAGCAACACATTTTAGAGCAACGTCCGACGCCGGATGTTAAAAATCGATGTTATGTCTGCTGACAAATTACAAAATCGGGCTTTTCGTAATTTTGGTATGCAATGCATAAAGTGGCTCTGTGGCAGTAATTACTGAGAACACTGTTAAAAGTGTATGGTTAAAACAGTAAAGGTTATAATGATTAAAAACATTTCCAGAGGAGTAAAAAAATATAACGATTCAAAAGAACGTATTAAAAATTTTCTAGGTCTTAAGCATATTGAACGTAATGCTTCTACAGTTATAGAAGCTTTGCAAGAACACGCATATTTAAATACAATTTTATACAATGAGAATGTAAAAAAACCGGCAACTTATGTGTTATTTAATTGACATTACAATTTTATTAGGCAGACAGAAACTGCCATTTCGGGGCTATGATGAATCGCCTACTTTAGATAATTGTGGCAATTTTAAATAAATATTTGAGTGCTTGATGTTAGCTCTACATAGCAATTATTGAACAGGCCGAAGAAGTTATAAATATTTTTACTGGTCAGTCAAAAACTATTCAAAATCAATTAATTTCTTGTTGCGATAATTATTTAAGAGAATGTCTTGACAGGGAAATTAATAATGCAAATTATTTTACAGAATTTGCTGATAATACAACAGACATTAGTGAAAAGTCACAATGCCTCATTACTGTCCGGTTTGTAAATAATGGAAATTTAAAAGAACAATTTTTTGGGTTTTTTGACGTAAGTGCTGATAGAACTGCAAATGCATTATTTGATCTAATAGCTAACGTTTTATAACCCTTTAATTTTAAACAAAAATTAGTTGCTCAATGTTACGATGATGATAGCATTATTGCCGGAGAGTTAAACTGCCTGAAATTGGATCTGGTGCACCTTTAGCATTATTTACACATTGCACCGCCCACAGATTAAATTGGGTTTTACAGCAGAAGTTATTTTTTGAGCGTCACCTTCCTAGGAAGCCACGAGCCGCCACTGTGCATTTCATTAGAAAGAATTATGAAAAACCCAATTTTGTAATTTTTCAGCACACATAACATCGATTTTTGATGTCAGACGTTGATCTAAAATTTGTCAGTGTTCTATTTCATTACGTCTTAAAAATGGTGTTTCTAGTAAACACATCACGCGATATTAGTGTGGATAATTTTTTTGCTCCTAAAACAAAGAATTGTTACTATAGCTGCAATTAAAATCCTTGACTTTTTTCACTAATATAATACCTAAATGTTTCCGAGAATACCTTATAAAAGCACTTGTTTAGCTAAGCATAAATACATAGCACAAAAGTTAATCCCGTTGAAATATGGTTTTGAAAAGTAAAACAAACCATGAAAGAAATCGTCTTCGGTAGTACTGGGAAGGAGGTCGCGACGCTAAAAGAACATGATACGAGTCTTGATCTTTCATTGATTCATGAAGCTGTGAAATCTGAGCCTCAGTTCTGCCTATAGGAAAAGTATACGATAACCAAGCCGCTACAACGAGCCAGCTAATGCAAACCGATGCATGAACTGAAGCTTGAAATCTTGAGCCTAATCGCCTCATTCTGTTCGCATAATGATTTGATCTATGCGCATATAAATTCATTTTATTATAATATAAGCTTATTTATATTAAATTCAATATTTTGAATTTGTTTAAGTATTGATAGAATAAACTTATTAACAAAGTATTAAAAAATTAATTCACGTTAAAATATTTAGATTTTATTTAGTAATTATTTGGTTTCGTTTAGGTGAGGCTCAGCCTCACCTGGCAAGCCGCGCCTACAGGCTTACAGGCGTGTATTAAAAAAATAAGACTTTTCTTATGTTTAGATACCTTGCTCAAACTCGGTATGTGAACGTAAAATGTCATTAGAAACATTTTTTCGTAATAAGATTTTTCCATATTTTAACAAAAAAATCCACGTTTGCCGATTAAAAAAAACCTATTTGACTGATACCTAATGTCACCTGTCGACTTTAACATGACGTATTTAAAGTATTTTTGGAAACAGAGGTGATTGCCCGGCAAAGTTTTTTTCCAATCAGAATATTAAAAAAATTTCTCATATGGATTCAACTTTACGAACACACTGTATATGAACTTTTCTTTACAGAATAACCTTAAAAATTACCTTCTGTACTGTAGAAAACTCCCTGAATATACAGGGTGTCCACTAAAGGCAGTGTTAATTTCTTGAATAAAAATAGAATTAAATGCAACTTACCTATATCAAAAAGTAAATGCACGAAGTTATAAGGGAGAGTAAGCTTAACAGCAAAGTAACAATCATGTTTTCTCTATAGCAGCTCATAATATCTTTAATTTAGCAATAGCAATTTTTTCTGCTCTGTAGTGAAAGACAGACATTTATTTAATACATGACTATATGATATGGCACATGCACGCAGACATTGGAGAATTAATTGATGAATAATTAATTTAAAAAACAACACAAGAGTGAAATACCCTGCAGCCTTAGCTTCACAACATTTATATTTGTATAAAAAATTCATTTTTCATGCTCTAAGAATGGTTTTATAAACCACTGTCAATTTCACAACCACTTTCTTTGCAATGACTCAAACTCTAAGAAGAATATTGCTGATGTTATAAATTCTACTGATAATAAAAGACAAAATGTCAAACTCTACACTGAAAATAACATTTAGCCACTTGTTTCAGAACAAAATGGTGGCTGTCATTCCTATTAGGCTTTTTTCTAGTAGCTCTGCTCTCCCCTACACCTTCGAAGTTGAAGATTCTATTTCTATTTTCACAGTGATTCAAAACTAGTGGGCAAATTTAGTATATAGGAGGATGTACTGTTGAAATTTAAACAATTGAAGCTATTTATGTTTTGATAATCGTAAAGAGTGCCGCAGATGTCTCATCATGGTATTTTTGTCCATATTTTTGCTAGTAGCATTTTGGGATCTATGCACATATTCTTGAATGCATACTTCAATCTTCACAAACAAGTATACATGGTCCAAGGCATAAAATGCACCATTTACAAGAAAAATATGTTTTGTTTCAAATCATTTTTTAGGCTATTATACGGCTTTTTCACTATTATAACGGTTATAGAGATAATATGGAGGCTAGTTTGTACGACAAGCAGCAATTATGTACAGTCTGGGACTTTTGTAATGATTCGGGTCTGAATTTAGCATCTTACAAGTTTGCTCTATATTATTGTTTCTGTATATAATTTTTATATTATTTATATCCTTTCTAATAGTTGTAAAATTATACTTTTTCTTCTAAAGTAATTTTCTTCATAAAACTAGTTTCAGACCTAAATCATTACTAAAGTCCCAGACTGTACTTAGGGCTCTCTAAGATTATCACGAATAGCTGTTTGTTATGGGGGAGATAGTATGGCAATGTGTGAAGAGGCCTTGGGAGGGGGGGGGGTCAGATAATATGTGATGTCACATTGCACTTAATTGCATTTGTGCCTTTAGTTTATAGATAACCCCTGAACCCAAATAAAAGTAATTTGTTGACAGAAATGATCCCAACATACTAATCTCAACTAAATTAAATAATTGGATTTAGTGAAGTTATAGTGAAAAATAGAAATAAATGTTTTAGCTTTCAAGGCCTACGACTTCTTAATTTTGTATTACAATTTTGATCCAAAAAGTCTTACCTTAAAAAGCTCAGCGTGAAATTTTGTACTTCAAATCTAGTACTTCGGTTCTTCAAGTAATGCATTATACATATTACCTTGTTGGGATTTTTTTCTTATTTTATACCATTAAGAAAGCAATGAAAATAAATTGTTTTTACATAATAAATTACATAAAACAAAAACATTGCTTATTAATCATTTAAGCATATTATAGATTCATGTTTAAAAAAATTTATAAATCAAAAATTTTAAACCCATTCTTAATAAATGAATGACTAGATTAAAATACATAAAAAAAATGTTAACTACTGTTCCAACCAGGAAGGGAAGGTTGAATTTGGTGTTTTCACTTTAATATTAAATTGTTTCAATGTTGCTTCCAAAGCTGCTTGGTTTCCAGAAAAATAGGCAGAGATGGCATTATGAAATAATAATAATTGCTTATGCATAACTTTTATCTGGAAATAAAAGGTTTTGTTATATATTTGTACTAATTTTGCATAATTTAATTATTCTTACCCTATTTTCGTCCAAGAACTTCATTTTAATAGTTACTTCAGCACGTAACTTCATAAAATTTTGACGATGAGCTTCAAAGTTTTTTTGTGCTTCATCAAAATCTACTGCACCATCAGCTTTGGGCATTAATGATTCTAAATCTGTACGATAAGCATCATATTCAATTCTTGCTGCTTCATATTGCCGCACACTTTGCAAAGTGTCTTCTATTGTTTTATTGCATAATGTATTTACTGACGAAGTGAAAAAATTTAATGCCCCCAAAAGTGTTTCTCCATTTTTCGTCAAATTTCGTTGTGTTTCTGAATTATAGAGAAACTCTTCTTGCAGTTCTGGAGATTTTTGGGCCAGTTCAGAAAATGCTTCTCCTAATGCATGCTAAAATACAAACAGTATAAGTAAGAAGATTGTTAGTTTTGTATTATTTAAAAATGTTGTACGACCATTTCGGTTTAGTAACACAAAATTCTTATATTTTCATTTTCACTTAGTGCCTATGAACTTTGCACCAAACTAGCCATTAACTATTCTGTCGACGGATTAGACTTATTGCGTGTTTGTATTGACTATGAAAATAGTGTACTGTATCCGAAAATTTAATAATAAGGTTACTAGATTGTTTAAAAATAATAATTAAACTGAGTTTTAGCAGTATCCTGTTACGGATAAAAAAGAGTTATTTTTAGATTTAGCAAACACAAAACATTTTTTAATTTTTTTGTAAATTTTCAGTTGAAAAACGCACTAAGAAATCGCAGATGTTCCATTGCCGATACTCATATGTCCTGTTACCAATAACAAAAAAATTCATTTTTCCTTCAAACGGCAAGGTATTTTCTCACAATTTTTTGCTAAGTATTACCTTCAACATTCTTGAATAACGTGTGATTTTGGAATTTTTTTAATTTTCACAATTTTCCCAGAAATATCATATTTTGTAATAAGTAGCAAAACTTATGAGATCTTTTTGTACTGTTACCGATACATATTTCGCAAGCTTGTGTTTGATTATTTGAAAAGGTTTAAAACCTTTAAAAAGTAACTTTTTTTGCCAAAACCTTTAAGACTACGAGGAATTTAATTATTAAAATAAAATAGGTCATTAGCTATACTGTTTATGTAACTATTGCAATTGAGAAGTCGAAAACATGCTGCGAATGTCCCGTTACCGATCGCGGAATGGTCGCGTTATAAATGAAAATTAAGTTAATTCTCACAATAAACAAAAGATGTTAGCTATATAAATAAACACACTTCATTTCGTTCCCAAAATCAAAATCTGATTCTCAATAGGTATAATTTACATAAATGCCCACAAATGTATAAATTCATTCTTCTAAGAGAGATTTCTTTTGTTTACTTATTGAACCGGAAACACCCTTTTACAAAACAATAATATCAAAGAAGAATGTTTAAACCAACATTTTCTATATTGTTTGTTTATTTCTGTATTGCATTTCTATACTGTATTTCCTACATTATTATTATTATTATATTGTATACAACTATTTCTATAAACATGATAATTCGCCTACTATACGAAATAAAAGTAAGGAATCCAAAGAACTACTGATCTTGCGATATCATTTTGGATGGTCATTTCCGTTCAGTTTGGAGATTGTGAGCAATGAGTCATTTTCATGGTTACTAGACTGTGCGAAATGTGTAATTTTCTATAGTGGTCGTAGATAAAAGATTTTGTACAAATACTGAAGATAGACTTATTTATTAGATAGATCACTATGTGCAAACAGTCCCAACAATTAGCACATGCTGAATCTATCTATTGTAACATTAACCTGATACTACTTTTTTGCAGTTTTTGCTTAAGCACGATGACCCAAAGAAAGTGGAATCAAAGTTAGGAAATGAATAATACCAAAACTTCCAATCACGTAAAGCATTCAGAAAAAAGTTTTCAGGAAAAATAAAAAGGCATCTAAATTACACTTAAAAAAAATTGATGAAAAGAAAGATCATTACATGCTTTCTTAAGACCTTTTTGATTAACTAAAATATGGAATATGTATCAAGGTTTAACACATTAAATTGTTTGACATAAATATGTTTTAACATTTTCAATTTTTGATTTAAATAGCCCTTAGCTTGCCAAAATCTTAGATATTGATGATATCAGCATTTGCTAATTTCTAATGTACTATAATTATACACACACACACACATACATTGATTGCATGGTCTTATAACATGAATTTAAATGTCTTGTTCATTTACATCCAATTATTCGGAATAAAATCTGAAGCATATACAGTGTACTCCAGATGCAGTTCACAATTAAAAATTAAAAAATTTTTATAATTTGTTTTAGGCAGTCTTTCTAAAAAGTTTTGTTTGTTTCAAAATCCACTAAATCTGTTCTAACATAATTTCTTATAATAAATATATTCTACAGACCTGGAAATTGATATAGGTTTACCTAGAATATTGATATAATTTTTGAAATATTTTGGTTAAAACATATCTTACCATAAAGCCACTTTAAGGGCTTATTCACTAAACATTTTTATGTGTTCTCCTACCTTTTCAAAACATCTGCTTGTTTGGTACAAAAGGTAATAACATTTGAAGAAAAAATGAAAAGTTTAATATGTTTGTAAATTGGAAATTGAAATAAGTTCACTAATTAAAACTCACCATTTATTAAGCATTAAATTATCAAAACCAAAAAGTTCATTAATTTAATAATCAGTAGCACCACCTTTATGGTTAATGACTTGAAAAATTCGATTGTGCATGCTTAAGACGAGATGATTGAGCTCATTAATAGTGACATTACCAATTCCTGCAAAACGCTCTCCTAAGATGATTTACAGTGCAGAAAGGATCATTTCCACTGTAAATCTTTTGAACGATAATCTCCCACACGTTTTCCATTGGGTTAATGTCCGAAGAGCATGATGGCCAGTCTAAGGTTGGAATTTGTGATGCTACCAACCCTGCTCTTGTGTTTTGAGAGCGGTAAGCAGGTGCCTATCCTGTTGAAAAATTAGGTTTTCATGCTCATGATCCTCATAATAAGGAATTCACTTACAATCCATGTCAAAGGAAATACCATCCAAAGCTTGTTTATTCTGTTAAACCCAGCATAGATTATTAGGAAACAACCATAACAGTTTCTACTTGAAAAGCTCAATGGTTTCTTTCATAAATCATGCCAATAATCACGAAACCCGTTAGGTCAGTCAAAATTAAATTATCTCTCTTCCTCCAGATTATCTAAAAATACCTTTTTTTATTAATTTAAACAATAGGAAATATTAAATGTGTTATTAATTTTGTCCCAATCAGGTTTTCAGCTGCAAATTGCAAACAACTTTCTTTTAATGGAATAAACAATTATGAGGATCATGAGCATGAAAACCTAATTTTTCAACAAGCTAGGCACCTGCTTATCACTTACGGAACACAAGAGCAGGGTTGGTAGCTTCAGAAATCCCAACAGTAGACAGGCCATCATGCTTTCCGGACATTAAAACAATGAAAAACGTGTGGGATATTATCGTTCAAAAGATTTACAGTAGAAATAATCCTTTCCGCACTGTAAATAATCTTAGGAGCGCCATTTTGCATGCCTTGGTAATGTCACTATCAATGAAGCATGAACAATCGAATTTTTCAAATCATTAACCATAATGGTGGTGCTACTGATTATTAAATTAATGTTCTTTTTTGGTTTTGATAATTTAATGCTTAATAAATGGTGAGTTTTAATTAGTGAACTTATTTCAATTTCCAATTTACAAACATATTTATTAAACTTTTCATTTTGATCTTCAAATGTTATTACCTTTTGTACCAAACATGCAGATGTTTTGAAAAGGTAGGAGAACACATAAAAATGTATAGTGAATGAGCCCTTAAAGTGGCTTTACGGTAAGATATGTTTTAACAAAAATATTTCAAAAATTATATCAATATTCTAGATGAACCTATATCAATTTCCAGGTCTGTATATACGAGAGCCACCTTTTAAGTTGTTACAAAAACTAGGAAAGAAAAAACTTTTTTGGAACAAACTGTTTTATTGCTTTTCAAAATATTCGCCTTTAAGATTTATACACATTTGCATGTGTTCAAACCAATTCTCAAAAATTTTGAAGGTGGTATCTAAAAAACATGGTTTTTGAATGCTTCAACACCTTCTTGAGGTGATGAGAATCGCTGTCCACACATTTTTTGTTATACATTCGTGAACAGAAAGAAATCATTAGGATAAATCAGGTGAATAATGGCAATGATATGCATAAATGTTCCATAGAGTCAGCACATGCAATATTATAATATTATTAATTATTTAAGATATAAAAGTTATAGTATAAAAGTCGTTGGGAGGTGTCGGCCATGGATTCCTTAATATCAAAGACTAGCCCAGTATGACAGACGACTGGGCAGTAGTTTCAGGTGTTGGTCATGACTAGTATCCGAGACTAGCTTGGGTGCAGATCACATGACGTTCACGAACTGGCTGCTGTCTACCCAATCCCAGGTTTGTCTGGGCAACGGATGACATGGTCATGTGTGGTACAATTACACGCAAGTGTTTTTTTAGTGATGACTCATAAAGATTGGAGGACGATCTGCTAACAGGAGGGTATGGTGTGGATGTATTTGATTCTTACCTGACGTCAGGGTCTGATATGGTGCTCGTTACCAGCTGCCTGACCCAGACAAATGGAAGAAAATTCAAGTGAGGTTTATCCCAGCCTGGAGGTGTGCCCCTTGACTGATGGGAAACAGTATGCCACTGGATAGTATCTCGGAAATGACAGTATAGGGGTCAGGCTTTAGCTGTGCAGTTTCAATCTGATCCTCAAAAATCATCCAGAGCACTACACTTAAGGCATTGATACGAATATATAGCCTCACCCATTCAAGACAATTTCTCCTAAACAGGTAGTACATATCGGGATTCTATTTCGATAGACTCGAAATGAAACTCTGTCAGGAGCATACCAGGCCTATAACTGGTAGATGGGCGTGGCAAAACCATTCAAAATCAAGTCTCGCCACATCTGAGGTTGGATTCGATTGGACAGTGAAGTGACTCCATACAAAAAGACCTTTTCTCAGGGAAACTCTGAGAGGATCACTTTGATGTGTTGGAGGAAATTGAAACACCGCGTCAAGAAGGTTTAGAAGACGGAGGGTCTGTTCGAAAGAAGCACAAAAAAAGGAAAACAACAATTAGGGCCAAAAAGATTCAAGTCTGAGCCCAAGAGAAGATTGACTGCAATAAAGAAAGTAACAAGTCAGGAATAAAGACAGTGAGGTATCAAAAAAGAAAAGTTTGGAAGATAACAGAGATAGACATACAAAGGTCGAAAATAAAGAGGCTGACAAGGGAAAGATGAAAAATGCTACAGAGAAAGATGAGAAATCCAAAAAGAAAGGTTGTAAGATAAGAGAAATAGACGTTGAAAGATTGGAAATAAAGCGGCTGATATGGAAAGGAAAAAAAATGATAGAGTGAAAGAAGAAGAGGAACCAAAAAGGAAAAGGTTACGACAAACCTTGTGTAAGACGAAATATTCAATTAAGCAATCATGTCCGTTCGTTGGTTCGTTTGTCCGCCAAGGTTACTCAACTATATGCTCAAGTATGCATGCATATAAACTGGTAATTGTTTACGGTAGGGGTTAAGGACTACTAAAATAGGTGGGAGAGTGACGGTGGTGGATTCCAAAAATTAACTTTTATAAGTAGAACTGTTTTCTTACTTCGTGGATACACCAGACGAGTGACATGAGCAGAAGGGGGACCGTTGATTTTTCAACGGGTATTATGCTAGTGTTAGTTATATTTGTGATATTAATGTATGTAGGTATCTTCTATTAATTTTATATTAAAAACAATTTGTAATATATTTAACGAAACTAGTCTAGTGAATTCTAGTATTTAATACATTATTACCTGTGCTGATGTTATTTTTATGTATTATATATATTTTAGTCTTCTAAATGGATCTCTGTTGGGCTAATAAAGCATTATTATTATAAGTGTGAATTTAATTAATCATTACCTGTTTGTTGATAATATTGCACAATTGCTATTGGTGGTAAGAAAAACAGTGCCGCTTATTTTCGTAAAATTCCGTAATTAAATCAAAAACAAAAGTTATAAACTACTATAAAACAAAGAACTAAACACAAAGTAAACTACAAATAATAATACGTAATTAAAAAATACAAACCATAAATATAAACAAAAAGTTCCAACTGGACAAGAATAACTGTCAAACAAAAAGAGTCTGTCTTTTATCATTACACAGGTTAACCAACTTATAAAATTCACTAAGGCGCGAATTTTAAATTTGAAGTCTCCCCGTTGTGTACAAGTTAATCGGGCAATTTTTTCTCCTATCCAACATTGTAAAATAAAAATGTAAGCTTGAATCATAGGCTTAAATTACGTAAAATGACGTGTTTTAAATGTAACACCGAGCTTTCTGCTAAAGAAGTTAGCAAAAAAAGTAAATGTGACCAATATAATAATAAATTCTGCCAGCCATGTTCTGGGCTTGTAAGTACTGAAATTCGAGTTCTTCAACTGACAAGAGAAAGAACACTTGAATTTAAATGTAATGATTGCAAATCTGCTTCCAACTAACTGAATGTGAATGAACTTGATGAAAAACTAATTGTAACAAAACTAAAGCAACTAAAAGAAATAATCATAAAGAAGTTAATTAAATAATCACAAATTTAAGGAACTAAAAACTGAAATGATTATATTATAAGAAAGCAATATACAACTCATTCACCTACTATCTGTCCAAAATTCCCTTCTGTCCACTGGCATTAAAAACTATAACCAGGGGCAAATGTATAGCACCGTAGCTACAAATAAACTGGGCACACACATTCAAAAAAATCTGCAAAAGGAAAAATCAAAAACTATCATAGAATATGTGAATCGACGATTATCTCAACTTGTTCCTAATAAAAATATACAAAACATTAAGAAGCCTGTAAACAATGTAGAAATAGTTAATTCTAATATACAGATCAATGTGTAATGAAAAGAATACTAACGATAAAGATGATACAGGATTCCAAATAATAAATAGAAGAAAAAAAGAAGAGTCCAGGTAGGAACAAATGATAGTGCAAAAAATAATTTTGAAGGTCGCCGAACGTTGAAGACAATGACAAAAAAATATGGCTTTTCATATCAAAAGTCAAAGATATGTACAACCAAAAGACATCACGACATATATTGTACAAAAAGCACGACAAAGTTAGCAGAAGATAAACTATCCGTTAAAGAACTAAACACTTGGCATAAAGTAGACAACAACAACTGTTTTCTAATTGGTATTGATCCTTCATTCAAAAATTCAGTTTACAATGCAACCTTCTAGCAAAGGGGAGTAGCCTATCAAAGATTTAATTTTGAAAAGGGGCAACGTTTCTTGTACAATCCGAGGTATAAACACACAACACAAACAAATGGAGTCAACCAAGAATCATTTAATAAAATAAAAGAAATTATAGGACGGGAATTAAAGGAAGAAATACTTAGGAAGGACTATAAAATTGATAGTCTGTAACTGATTCTCTCCAATCATAATGTCGACATCATATGTGTGAGTGAACATTGGTTATAGTGATGAAGTAAAACTAACCATGCTTAATAACTACAAGCTAGTATCCTGCTTCTGTCATAGTCAGCTAATCAGAGGAGGAGTATCAATTTATGCAAAATTAATTAATGTTATCAATTAATAAGCATAAATGAATTTGTAAAGTTAATAAAAAATCTTTAACACTAATTGTTGTGTGTGGTAGATAATGTTATTTGAAAATAAAATTTTACTATAACTACGAAGCACTGATTATATAAGGTATAAGAAAGGGTAAACTAGAATATTGTCTAAATTATTCTATATTATAATGACTATTATTATATTAAATGATCCTTGTTTTATTATAGCACATAATTTGTAGAAAACACAGATTTATAAGATAGATAACAAAGTTTATGATGTTGTTTATGATACAAAACAGAATATTACATTAATAACACGATTGTTTTATTATTTAAAGTGTGTTGATGTTATATGATATTATAGTTTCGAGATACTCTTATGCATGGATATTTGGAAAATAAATCTGTATGAATACATATGTCTTTCTTTACAGTACCTAGAATCCATACAATTATATGGTTGACGTAATTATAAACATTAGTATTAGTGTCACTAGTTCAATATACTAAGTATTGTAACGTGTTAAAATTCTCGATTTCATTTTAATGCAAATTTAAATGCATTATTGGTAAATAATCTTAGTACAACCCTGTATATTTCAGTTTATTTTAGTTGGGTTAGAATTGCAAGCGATATTTCGAATTAATAGGGTGTTTTCTTTAATATCAAAGGGCATCCTAAATGTTTTCACAGCAGATGAAATTGCTTCTAGAATAAAATACAGATAAAATTGAGTTTCTAAAGATTAGATAAGAAAAGAATAGATTCTCTGAACGCAAACAAATAAAAAAACGGTCTGAAACCACATTTAGAAATATCACCCTGCAAGCAGATTTTTGATCCAATTAAATTCCATGTAACTTTAGAGAATATTCCAGAAAGATTTTATATGGTTATTTCTTATTGGTTTAAATTATCGTCAGTTTTATATTAGTGGTGGTTGTAAATATCCCTTTCTTGGGCGTATTTAAAATTTGAATCCCCCATTATGAGGTTGGTACGGTATGTTAGGTAGTTTTGAAAAAAAAATTATTACAAAAAAAACTTTTTTATTTTTTACTATACCAAGCATATACTAAGATAATTCTATAAAAAAAAGTTTCAAAAGGGTGATAGTTGTAACACGGGAACAATGTCAAAATTTGTAAAAACACTAAAATTTGCCTTCGGAGCCTGATACTTTTTTACTGTGCAATGTTTTGCGAGTTTCTTGATATACTCTGAAAGATCCAAGAACCAGCTTGAATCTGACACCTGGATGAGCCAGATAACTCAAAAAATAAGGGAGTTGTGACAAGTTCAGTTAGATGATGTAGAGTGACGGGTAGCAGAATTTGTCAAAAATTGAAATTTTCAAAAACTTCTACTTCAGCCATTTTTAATCCAAAAAATCTGGAAAAAATAATTTAATGACATTTCATATGTATCTATATGCAAGGACAAAACTTGAACAAAATCTGAGACATTGAAATACGACTCTAGTCGATTTGGCATGAAATTAGCCCTATACGAACAGCCTATTGTGGAAATGATACTAGGTAAACAGGTAATACTTAATCTCATCATTAATGAGTAAATAAATGATATTTCTTTTTATATCCTTCGTTTATTTCATTAAGAGATATTTCCATGGTTTAAATAAATGAGAAATTTTAAATCAGTATTATGACCAATCCATTATTTTGGTACAAGTTTCACCCCAATTTTTCTGATTAAATGATTTAAAAATTGAATTTGTAAATAATGTATCAACACTCTCCATCACCTATCTCTCTTCTATTGTCTGCTTGCCTACAAATAACAACAGTCCTCTCTGAGATGGAGACTGTAACTACTTGATCGCAACGGTGATGGTTCTTCAAAATACAAAATAGGAGCACCAGCCACCATCAGTCCACTGACATTATTATCATCTGCCATCCACTACTAGACAAACCACTAAAAGTGCGTTTGAAATGAGCTGTCGCAAGGACGTAAACAACCATAATTAACCTAGATTAACTAAACAGACAGGGCTAATCACACCCAGGGGTATGCCGATGACCTGGCTATACTTATCTCGGGTAAATTTGGAAACACCAACTCAGAGCTTATGCAAAGAGCTTTAGACATGGTGGAAAGCTGGTGTATTAAGGAGAACCTTAGGGTAAATACACAGAAAACAGCACTGATTCCATTTCAAAGAAGAAGAAAAATGGACCGACTCGTACTACCTGATTTCTTCAATGTTCGATTACAAGTGAGCCAAGAGGTTAAATATCTAGGTATAATCTTGGATGCAAAGTTAACTTGAAACTCACACATATGTAAACTTGTAAGCAAAGGCAAGAAAGCGCTTATGGCAACAAAACTGGCACTGGATAAGACCTGGGGACTTAAACCACGCATGGTATACTGGTTGTACATAGCTGTAGTAAAACCTATGGTAACCCATGGATTTCTGATGTGGTGGCCTAAAGCAGAGCAAAGACAGACCAAGCTGGAGGTTTGTAAACTCCAACGACTTGTCTGTCTCTGCATAACTGGAGTTATGAGAAGTACTCCCACAGCAGCATTAAACGTCATATTAAACTTGTCTCCCCTAGAAAAATTATTATCAAGGCAGAAGCAAGGATGGCAGCATATAGACTGAAATATAATGGAAACTGGCAAACCAGATCTGTTTCTGGGCATATGTCAGAATAATAAACACTATCACAAACTCTTTACTAGGTATGAGCAGTGACGTCATACCGTCAAAGTAAAATCTCAATAAACCCTTCAATATCCAGCTCGAATGGAATGAAGGGCAGGTACAAAGACACTGTCAGGGAGGTAAAATAATCTAGTACACATATGTATTCAAAACTGACGGTGGAACTGGAATACACCGGAAATCACCCTGTTTTAATGCATATGCATCTCTAGGGAAGTATGCCACAGTATTCCAAGCAGAGACTCATGTAATTGATATCTATTTGCAAGAGAACATTGTTACCCCCAAAATGGGGATTGTTAATTGGGAACGGTAACAACTTATAACCGCAGTTAAATCTGTCGGCTGCCAGCTAACTAGTGTAAGGTCGTAGATCTCACAAGATAACTTCTGTAATGGGCGTTAAGAATCGTCTAAAATAGCTCCAGTATTTGCTGACAAAATCTGAAAAGAACAACACATTTGCGACTACTACTAATGTGGTCGACTTTTCCCAATATAGGTATCTCGATAGCTGTAAATATAAAACCCAAATAACACTCATATAAATAATAAGTCTTTAGATATGATATACAGTGCTTTATTATCAATTAAAACAAATTATCAGTAGTTAATTAAAACAAATCAATCAAGTGTAGTTATATTTTAATCAAGGATAAATAGCCTTGGCAAAAATTAAAGGTAAGTTATTAATTCTTCTATACATTTGAACGGAGTAAGAATTCATGCGAGCGGGTCTAATTACTCTAAACCTGACTAAACTTTAAGTCTCGAAAAAGTAACGTGCACGGTAAATTAACACGACTACCTGTGATATAGATTGCGCAATCATTAACCTCAGATTTTAATTGTTTAACCATTCCATTACGGAGTAAAGTTATACGTATTCACTGGCAAATATTCCTAACAAAGTACATAGATCTAAGTGCTACATGCACACTAGGGAAAAAACCATTTAACACAAAAAATTATAATATACAAATATACAGTAATGATTTATATTTATAATAAAGGATTGCCAAGCGTTATTGCTGTTATAAATAGTTGCTACAATATAAGTAACTCACGATACAAGTGTGTGTTTTTCAATCTGAAGGGGAAGGTCACCAACCAGGTTGAACGTAGCGTGATCCAAGGAGACAACCAGCAACCAAGTAACTGTACGTGGGCAAGAAGCTCAACGTAAGATATTTTAACAACCCAAGAATACAACAAAGTGTATGAAGTTAAGGTAGAATAAAAAGGATAATACAAAAAGGTCTGTAACAAACAAAATCAATTACTAGAATGCACCAAACAAAGTTAATAAATTATTATTATTGTTAAGACGTGTATTTGCATCAACTCTCCTTAAAGCTGATCCCCGGGGTCTACCTGGGCTGAGCCAAAGCGGTGGCAAAGTCATCGATTCATTGACTACAACAGGGAGAGCACCTGACGAAGTGGTTTCCTCACAGTGGTCAGGGGGCCACTGCCAAGATAAACCTTGCTAGTTACTCTTGTATCTTGGAGTCCAACCATGTTCTGGGGCCATTCAGAAACTAAGGGATGCAACCCTAAGATCAGTCCAGACATAGTGAGAGACTTAACGCCATCTCGCCTAAATCAAAAGACTCAATAGAGATTTTAGAGCCATTGAAAAGAGGAGTTCCTCTAACACTTCATCTGCACCCGAGCTCTAGATTACGTCCGTGGATGGAGAAAATCATCGTCTTTCTATGGCCGTTTCTAAAGATTAATAATAATTATCTAATATAACGGTCGCATCATAAAGCATAAACGACCACATTATCAGCTTGCATTACATAGTTTCATTACGAAACTCATATAAAAGCCGCTTTCGGCCATTTACATTAAATATAATCTGTATTTAGATTATATTTAACCCCCCTCCCCCGCCACACCTACAAAAACCCACATAGTCTCGCAACCACTCGGGATTTTTAAAAACTACTGTGAAGGGTTCTTCAAACATCTTTCGATATCAATTTTAAATAAATCGATATTTTTTTGTATTTGACTTTGGAGCCTGTATCACTTTCTCAGATTCTAACTAAAAGCAACACTTAATTTTGTTTAAATATAAAGTATCAATCAATGCATTACTAATCAAGCGACTTTTCTAGGTTATTGGTAAAGGTATGTTAGAAATACACCAGTGCGTAAAAGTGCTGATGGACAGGTTGTTTAATTTGGGAAAAAACGTTAATAGTCTTACCAACAGAAATCATGAATCCATGCGTGGCATAAACAAAGCTCAAGCAAACGTTGAGTTAAACCTACTAGAAATATGTGATAACATACAAGATAATGTAGACTATAAATCCAGTTTGATTACAGAAACAATGGAGAAAATTAACAGCTACAACTATAAGGTAATCATGTCTAATGCAAAATAATCATTGTCAGCGTAACTATTATTTATTAGAGAATATTCTAGACCAGTGTTTCTCACCCGGTGATCCGCGGGCCATTGGTGGTCCGCAGAAAAATGTTAGTGGTCCGCGAATTTCTTTATATTCATTACATATTTTTAAACCTTTAAATGAATTATAATTTTTTTAATGGTAATAATAATGCAAGCAACAAAGAAAACCGAGCAGTTGCCTATCGTACAGAGTTGTATGCACTCGTCCCATACGATTGTGCATGGTCGTCGTTCGACCAACAGCACATGAAATTTACCAAGTGAAGAACAAGAACCCTTAGTCCACTTCGCCTACTGACCTCACAACTTGTTTAATCATTTCCGTTTAATCAACACTGGAGTTGTGGGATCAATCTTCTATTTAACTGGTACTGGACTTGTGAGATCAGTGGGTGGGCTGGGTTGAGGGTCTTGTTCCTCACTTGGTAAATTTTCATTGTGCTGCTGGTTCTTGTTTCTGGCTTTGTGAATTTGCCTGGTCTTGTGTTTTTCATTTCTCCAACTATTTTAAGGTTCAAAGAACCGGCCTTATTGGCTAGTTTATTTCAAACTTGCTAAGTTGATGAGTACTGTCATAATGAATGATGGTACTCGAATGAGTAAGGTATGATGGTAAGTACCTTATATGGAAGGGGACCTTGTGATAAAGTTATACCGCTTTCAAATGCGGTTAACATCGATTAAATATTGAATCCTGTCAAAAGAATTACAGTATAGGAGATTGAACATAAAGAAAAGCTAAACAATACCAACCTCGAGAACGTGCGTCTAACCTCCAAAAGAACTAGCGGTAAATACCTTACGGTACCAAAAAAAATTGAAAATTCTCACCAAAAATTAATTATGGATCTGCACAAATGCAATTCCCATTTCACAACATAAAGGGAAAATCAATTTAACGGCGATGCCACTAATACAATCTTTTAAAAAAGTTGCTTCACGATCGAAGGGATGAACGAAGTGTTAGTTCTCTTATCAACAGAAAGTTAATTCCCAACAAAATGGCAACTAAACATAGAGAGAGTGCGAAAATCCCTAACGCTATGCAATATAACACAAAAGCATAGCTATACAGGGTGCGACGAAATTAGCATGTAACAACATAAGAAGGAATTATTAGGGCAAGGATATCCATATCCTGGCAGACAGCCAGGCTGCTATAAAAGCGCTGGCGAGCATCCAGATTAATTTAAAATTATTATGGGATTCTCTTCAAAACCTTATAGCACTGGCTAACCACAATAAAGTTATTCTTATGTAGGTACCAGGACATAAAGGAATACAAGGCAATGAAAGAGCTGATACACTTGCAAAAAAGGGATCAGAAACGACCTTTACCGGTCCTGAACCACTATTTGGAATTGCCAGAACCACAGCTCGCAGTTGGCTAGAAAGTTGGATAAAGAGACACCAAAACCACTGGAATAATGTGGAAAGTATGAGACACAGCAGATTGATGCTAGGAACACCGTCCAAAAACCTAACAGATACAGCAAGTAAGCATACAACAAATCAGGCTAACAACAGGGCTAATAACATGTCACTATAACCTAAGAAAACATATGCATACAATGGGCATATACAATGAGGTACCCATATGCAGACTCTGCAATGAAGAGGATGAAACTGCAACTCATATCATTTTTGAGTGTGAAACCTTGCCCGATGGAAACATGCACGCCTAGGAGGGGCCTACTCTCGAGAAACTCTAATAAGAAAAACTAATAAGAGAAACTCTAATTGATAAAAAGATTAATAAACCTGATTGAGGCTACAAGACTTTTTGCCTAACAAGTGACATGATGAGCCAATACAATAAGCCTGCAGGCTGCGGTGTCAGGGGCATCCAACCCTCTTTCATATGTCACCAAGTCACCATTCAATCAATCAATCAATCATCAATCAATCCTTCTCTATGAACTTTAGCAAAAGTCTTTGATACTTCATAAATCAAACTAATTTAACGTGCACATTTCTTTTTTTGTAATGGATACTCTTGGCATGAGTTTTATGAGGTTCAATAGCATCTTTAACAAAAGCATTAAAAAATGCTGCCATGTAGGGCACTTTCATCAACCCGTCATCATGAATGCGTATATAATGCTAACTGATATATTACATTAATATTATACATAATATTATATTACTAGTACGTAATGGGTCATCTGAGACCATCCCCACTCTTCCTACTTTTGGCCACGCCTACTGCGCTCTGATTGGTTACCCCCACTCCTGTAGACACGCCTCCTGCTCTCTGATTGGTTACCCCCCTCCTGTAGCTCCTCCCCATTGCTTCTGATGGGTTACCCCCACTCCTGTAGCCTCCCCATTGCTTCTGATTGGTCGATAGCGACCATTTTGGAACGTCGGGCGCCATTTTACCACGCCCGCCATTACGGGAATCTGTATTACCGGCAATCTGTGTACTGCCAATAGAGGGCGTCATGCGCCAACTAGGGGTACTGTCAACAGAGGGCGTCATGTAGAAATCTGTATTACCCGTATGTAGAGGTCGCGTAAAAAAGAGAACTGTATTAGAGAACACCCTTCAATTAGAGTCTGCAGCCATTTTATATCACAACATGTGGCGCTAAATTTGAATCTGCCAAATTACTGAATCTGTCAATTTTAAATTTGTCATTTTAGCATCTGTCATTTTTGAATCTGTAATTTTAAATCTGTCAATTTTGCATCTGTCATTTTAAATCTGTCAATTTTGCAGCTGTCATTTATACGTCTGTCAATTTTGAATCTGTCAATTTTGCATCTGTCATTTTAAATCTGTCAATTTGCAGCTGTCATTTATGCGTCTGTCAATTTTGAATCTGTCATTTTTGCATGTCATTTTAAATCTGTCAATTTTGCATCTGTCATTTTAAATCTGTCACTTTTGAATTTGTAATTTTGAATTTGTCATTCCTAAAGTTGCCATTTTGGATTTCCAACCCCTGAATTTTTAGCTCTGGGATTGGATCGACCATCTTTTATCCCTTTCACTAGATGGAAACTCTTTCTCTCCTTCTCTCGAACGCCTGCTTTTGCTCTCTCCTTCTCACTCTCTCTCCTTCCTGCTCTCTCCCTTCATCCTAATGCTAGTAAATGAAACATCAATGTTTAAATAGAATATTTATTTAGCTAGGAATTATTATTATTACAATTAATTTCACATTTCATCAAATGATGGTGATGATGATGATGAATATTGCAAAGGGATCGCCGTCGTACATCTTGTATTTACTGTTGGCCTCGGTTTTCTATTTGCGGTTCCAGGGGCTAGAAACATAAAATAGAGCATTAAAAGAGAACTCAATGATGATGATGATGCGTGTAAATGTACCTTATTTGTTTCCACAAACATGCAGTCGTCATAAGTCAAACGTCCACTTGTTTTCCCCAGGTACAACAGGCCCAGAGAAATAGTTTTAGCCTCAATCTTTTCGTTAAGTTCCTTAACCCTCTCGTACGTCAGCTTATCGCTGATTTGCTTAGATAGAAATGTAACGTAGTTTTCACCAACAATAATCACACTTTGACGTTTATCACGGCAAACGACTCTTTTGAATTGTAGTATTTCGACGACCTCTTTGACCCCGTAGTCGCATAATTTCTTGATAGGTTTCAGACCGTCGCTGTTGCCTGAAGGTTTGTTCAATTGTTGTAACAAGTCCATTTTTTCTACGTAAAACAAAGATACACACACACACACATGTTAGAATTTGAATAGTAGCATTTTATTTAAAATTTTATGCGTAAACACGTACACGTTAATAATAAAAATAATTAGTTTTAACATACCTGTTTTTAATGTTGAAGAAAGCACTACTGAGTAAAAACTAATTAATAATAATATCACCGGAGCGTTAGAAATAATTATCACCAATCCGCAGCGTCAGCAAGAATAAAACTAAAGTTAGTGTGGGGTGAAGCTCGGTTTTTATAGTCAGTTCAATCTGCAGGAATAAACTTGTATGCACGTAGACCCAAAAATGCAGCTGTTCTTAACATCTGCTAAAAGATAATATCTGGATTTATTGCCCTGAGAGAAAGAGCATAATGAAAGGGTTCGGCTTCGTTAAATCAGCGGTGTTTAGCCTGTCAAAGAGACAACCCGTCACTAGAGGCATAACGAGGCTAATAAATTTCTCTAGTTAATAAAAACTAAAGATAGTGCAGGGTGAAACTCGGTTTTTATAGTAGCTCAATCTGCAGGAATAAACTTCTATGCCCGGAGACCCTAAAAAATGCAGCTGTTCTTAACATCTGCTAAAAGATAATATCTGGATTTATTGCCCTGAGAGAAAGAGCATAATGAAAGGGTTAGGCTTCGTTAAATCAGCGGTGTTTAGCCTGTCAAAGAGACAACCCGTCACTAGAGGCATAACGAGGCTAATAAATTTCTCTAGTTAATAAAAACTAAAGATAGTGCAGGGTGAAGCCCGGTTTTTTTATAGTCAACTCAATCTGCAGGAATAAACTTGTATGCGCGGAGACCCAAATGCATTTGTTCTTAACACCTGCTAAAAGATAATATCCAGATTTATTGCATTGAGAGAAAGAGCCTAATGAAAAGGGTTCATTTTCGTTAAAGTTGAAGATCGCCCGATAACAAGCAATCTTCTACCTGTATACATAGTGTGTGTATGAAACATTCAAGGGGTAAAGTTGATATTTCAAAACGATAAAGTTTATAAGCTGGTAGTAGCCTCAGTTCATTAAAATTATTGAAACTAGAGCGCAAGTACGTTTTCACCTGGGGAGTTTATTAAAATTAAAAATTATTGAAACTTTTAGCAGGTATGAATGTAGGTTGTGATATTTTCTTTAACAGTTTAACACTAATGTTGACAATAAAAATATAGACCTTCCTTTAACCCAAAAAAAAGAAAGGGAATTAGATAAAAATGTAAAATTGTTCCATGATATTTATTAATAAACAGAAACATTTTACTTTAAAGTTAAATTATCGGCTATCATTATTGCCGCTGTCGTTGAATTTAAATTATTTTAAATTTTAATACTTTACTTTAAAACTCTTTATTAAATACAGGCATTTATTCTTTGTTAGTTACTTATACTTTATTAGTTTGTTAGGGGAAAACCTTAATGAAATGTATATTGTTTCATATGTCACCAAGTCGCCATTCAATCAATCAATCATCAATCAATCCTTCTCTATGAACTTTAGCAAAAGTCTTTGATACTTCATAAATCAAACTAATTTAACGTGCACATTTCTTTTTTTGTAATGGATACTCTTGGCGTGAGTTTTATGAGGTTCAATAGCATCTTTAACAAAAACATTAAAAAATGCTGCCATGTAGAGCACTTTCATCAACCCGTCATCATGAATGCGTATATAATGCTAACTGATATATTACATTAATATTATACATAATATTATATTACTAGTAGGTAATGGGTCACCTGAGACCATCACTACTCTTCCTACTTTTGGCCACGCCTACTGCGCTCTGATTGGCTACCCCACTCCTGTAGACACGCCTCCTGCTCTCTGATTGGTTACCCCCACTCCTATAGCTCCTCCTCATTGCTTCTGATTGGTCGATAGCGACCATTTTGGAACGTCGGGCGCCATTTTACCATGCCGGCCATTACGGGAATCTGTATTACCAGCAATCTGTGTACTGCCAACAGAGGGCGTCAAGCGCCAACTAGGGGTACTGTCAACAGAGGGCGTCATGTAGAAATCTGTATTACCCGTATGTAGAGGTCGCGTAAAAAAGAGAACTGTATTAGAGAAGACCCTTCAATTAGAGTCTGCAGCCATTTTATATCACAACATGTGGCGCTAAATTTGAATCTGCCAAATTACTGAATCTGTCAATTTTAAATTGGTCATTTTTGCATCTGTCATTTTAAATCTGTCAATTTTGCAGCTGTCATTTATACGTCTGTCAATTTTTGAATCTGTCATTTTTGCATCCGTCATTTTAAATCTGTCATTTTTGCATCTGTCAATTTTGAATCTGTCACTTTAAATCTGTCATTTTAAAGCTGTCAATTTTGCATCTGTCATTTTTGCATCTGTCATTTTAAATCTGTCAATTTTGCATCTGTCATTTTTGCATCTGTCATTTTAAACCTGTCAGTTATGCATCTGTCATTTTAAATCTGTCAATTTTGCATCTGTCAATTTTGAATCTGTCATTTTAAAGCTGTCAATTTTGCATCTGTCATTTATGCGTCTATCAATTTTGAATCTGTCATTTTTGAATTTGTCATTTAAATCTGTCATTTGAAACTGTCAAATTACTGAATCTGTCATCTTTGCATCTGTCATTTAAATCTGTCAATTTTGAATCTGTCATTTTGAAGCTGCCATCTTGGATTTCCCTACCCTAGATTTGAATTTTAGCGCTAACTCTGGGATTGGATCGACCATTTTTTTATCCCTTTCACTAGACGGAAACTCTTTCTCTCTCCTTCTCATAGGATGACTACTTACCGACTGCTTTGTAACTTAGGATGTTCGCCGTCGGAAATCTTCGGCTTTTTCGTGTACTCTCTCGCTGATGACGATCTACCTTTTATATAGTCACTCTTCTTCCTTAATCATGCTAGTAAATGAAACATCAATGTTTAAATATACGTATTATTTATTTTGCTATACATTTCGAGGAGTAAATTGACAATTGTAACATATTATTTGACAAATTATTCATTACACAGTATGAGTTGAGATCATCGCGTAACAATTGCAAATTGTTCAAATATTTTTGTAACCTATTTCTAAGATAGTTTATTTCCGCCATGGTGTTCTTAATACGACGGTGCAAACGTTGTCGTTGACGTTTTCGGCTGCTGCTGATATGATTGCAGTCGTGTACGTACGGCATCGATAAACTTTTGCGGATAATGTTTTATTATTTCTAATAAAATGAACGAGTTTAATCCACCAGTTGTTGTTGTTGCTGCGTTGTCTATTAAACTGGTAGGTGAGTAGTACCCGCATAACAGTTCGGTCGTGAATAAGATGGAGTCTGTTGGTGGAAGCGTTTTATAGACATCTTCAGGGCGTCTCAGTTGACCTTCTGCTACATTCTCTATGTTTGCGTGGTAGAAACGCGAAAAGTCCAGGTGATGTAACGTACGAGCCTGATGATTGATCAGCGGTGCTAGATGCAATATAGACTGAAACTCGTAATCTTTTAAGGTTATAGTCCGTTGTTTATCATTCTGATGAATCGCCACCCTGTTGCCGAAAAACTCGTTGTAAATAATCTCGATGTATAAATTCTCACATAGATGGACTTTCAAATGTTTATCACGATGTAGTACACTGTTGTCAGCGTCCTTGCAGCAGCAACCATAAAATAAATTTTTAAACATTGCCTCGACTCGTATATCATACAACTCGAACCAGTCACTTTCCGACAACACTATTTCACCATGCAGGTATACGTTATTCACGCATTCGAGCTTCACTACCACGCCAAATTCTTTAGACCCCATGGCGTCGTCAGGTGGAATAAGTCCTACTTGGATGTTGTGTACATGGTCGTAGTTTTCTTCTTCTTCGCCTGGAGGTCTCGTAACATACAACGGATACTGGACAGCCCCGAGCAGTTGAACACGTACTTCACCTTTAACTACTGCTGCTACTGGTGTATCTACAATGGTAAAGTTTGCTGATGCTGCTACCACATCATCAGCGTAGTATAGAGGCTACTGGTGCTGCGACAGATCATGGAACGCTAAAACAATAATACAATAATCGGTTAATATACACACACAAACATACAAAAGTTTTAAACATCTTACCTAGTTCTTCATTGTTCGACTCTTGACCGTTCTAGCTGTACTTGTCGGTACTTGCTGTTGATGATGATGATGAGTGATCTGCAACATCAGGGCCTTCATCTAAACAAGTAACAAAATAGACACAAATTAGCATACAAAAACAAACTTGAAGTTTTATAAACAACTTACCTATTTGCAGGGGAAATAATTCGCTCTTACAGGTCTCGTTATCATAACAATAATTATAACTGCTTATACTCGCCATCATTGTAATTGCTGCTGCTGCTGCTGCGCACGTGCTGTCTGCTACTAGTACACGCTAACAACTGTCGACTTTATATAGTCACTTATACTTACCTAGATCCAACGCATGCTCAGTAACATGCATATGGTAAACAAGTTGTCGGCGTTGACAGACAAGTTTCATCTTGTTTAATAACACGTCATCACCGTCAGGTGTGTAGGTAATTACCTCATTCTTGCTTCTCTCATACTAGTTATAGCTATCACTTTCATGCCATGGTACAGGGGAGAATAGTAATAATACACATATAGAACATTAATCTTTTATTCTATAACAATCTTTCTCAAAATTTATTGAACAACAAAACAATAATTAAATAACTAAACAATTATTAGGTTGAAATCTGTTCTCGGATAACCCTGATAGAACATTAATCTTTTATTCTATGACAATCTTTCTCAAGAAAATTATTGAACAACTAAACAATAATTAAATAACTAAAGAATTATTATTAGGGTTGAAAACTGTTCTCGGATAACAATGAAGGCATACTCGTAACACGTTTGAAACTTGACCTTTCTTTCATTGTCAAATTGTTGTTGTTTAGCCGGAGCAATTGAATGCCTTGTACGATTTGTTATGCTAAATATTCTTTTCAACAATGTCTTGATATACTATTACTACTTAACAGACCGGTTGGGACGTTTCGTCGCGGCCGATTCGACGCGACCGTTTCGGCGCAGGCGGTTCGGCGCAAGAACGTTTCCGCGCGGGACGATTCGGCGCGAGGACGTTTCGACGGGAAATACCCAATCATAAATTTGACGTTGCTCTAACATACACCCTTGGGAAGAAACTGTAATTTTTTAAATTTTATAGATTATTTTGTTTCACATTTCACATGATCGAGTATAACACATTGACGAAGTAAGTGTCAACTATAAGCGACATCACTCAACAGTTTACCTTTATTACTATAGCAGTACGCGTTGCCTTCGCTACCTACCATGCTGTTTGTAGATGTACAGGGTTTCAAGACTTCTGAAAGAGACTTTGTGCCAAGAAATTAGCCGTGTTTGATGAACATCACGTATCTCACTTCGTCTTCAAACCTCCGTCCCCCTTTTCCAACTTATCACCAAAGTCTCGACTACAGGCTACTTGGTTAATACATCATCATTGTATAGATTGCAATGAAAGTTTCACTCCACCTTTTATGTTCCCTGTAATTTTTCAACGCATAGCTCAACAAGCGCATACCATTTACGTGAAGAGATATAAGAAAACAAACTACATTCGCCGTTTCCTATCGCAGTGGTGAAATTGGAAGCGGTGTCCGCTCTTCAACCTATGCCTCCATCATGTTATTACCATTGCAATTCATTTTGCTATTGTGTCTTAAGTAATGTCTACTATTTACATAAAACTCATGTAATCGAGTGTTCTGAATAAAGCTTTATCAATAAAATACAGTTCGATGTATTGTTTTTACTTAACTGTTCTATTTTAAATACAATCATAAGTACAAATATTTTATTAAATGTTACAACCCATTTATAAAACGTTTATTATATATGCGTGATCTATGCTCTTCTTGCAAAATTAAGCGATTACCTCTTCAACTCGGCTTCTTCGTCTTTGAAAGCGTACCCTATCCCTTGCTATCATTTCCCATTCATCTTTTCGTGCTTGTCGATGAGCATACACCCATTGTAACATATACCTTACTTTGTTCTTAGTTTCGTCAAATTGCACTGTACTACCCATTTTATTCCCTTTCTAATTTTGATTCTGATGAATCTTCCACTATGTCATGTATAAAGTCCTGTAACTGTGCATCGACGAGCTGTTTAACCAAACACTTATCACAATGCTTCTTGCTGCAATGTATCCTTCACAAAGCTGTACACCTTTTCTGTATCGTTGCACTAACTCTTGACAGTATTCTGGACTACATGTTCCAGCTCCATATACAGCTTCGTGTGCAGCATCCTGCTCCAACGCTGCTAATTGAGTGCATAATTTCTCCAATGCAGTCAATTTGTCTACTACATAGTAGGAAGGCTACACTATAACTATAAGTATTCACTATAACACAACCACATTGTATTTGATTAAGTTAAGCATGGATTACGTAGCCTTATATGCCTCCCCCCCTATTACCTTCTCGCTCTCACACATTACATAATACTCTTATTGACTTCAATATCTACTACTTTCTTTTCTGGTAAATAATGTACTACTTCTAACAGTCCATATACATTCGGAATTTGTAGCTTCATTAACGGTTCGAGCACGTTTTTGATGTTCACAATACAGTCACCTGGCATGTCTGCAACTCCATTTATTACACTGCTGAAGAAATTATGAAAGTACAATGTAGATAGAAGGTTTAACCGAATTGCAAGTAACGGTGTTAACCGCCATAGCTCACTTTACGACTCCCATGCTAAACACAATTCATCACCTCCTGCGTCCGTTGCCTTTATAATTTTCGTTTTATCCACTCGTTGAAACGAAATATCGTTTTTGTCCCCAGTTTCAAAGGTACGTAGGCTTCGTCTAATGACTGAAAGTATCTAGTAATCCCTCCTTGATTGGCTATTAGCTGATTCCACTCCGTTTCATCAAACAGCATGCTCTGATTCTTTAGTCCACATACTTTTATTGTTGGAGGAAACCCCATATGTGCACATAATCCAACAAATACACATTTACTTTTGGATTTATTTAAAAAATACTCAGATCGATTTAATAAAGGTGTTCACTTAGCATCCTTTGGTGGCTGGATTGGCATCATAAGCTGCTTTTCCAGAGCTTGCATTTTTGCATTCTCAATTGTCTTAGTTAGGTCTTCCATTGTTATTACGATTTACAACAATATCACTATACCTTCACTCAGGAACCACTGACAATCCTACGTCTCTTGCTTGTCGTATATAACTGATTTAGCTTCAAGGTCATTCCTCACCTTACCCCGAGAGATAGATAATCTAGAGATACTTAACCTTGAAATACCGGTGATGTTGAACTATGTGACCTTGAGTGTTACCACCCTTGAGGAAATTAATTGTTAATATTCAAAATTAACCTAGCATTGAAAACACCAGATATAAATATGTCGTATAAATATATAACGTATTATAGTAATCGGGGACCCGAACCCTTATTCGATTATGTCGAATACAAGAAGTGTCTCATCTTTTGTCATGAACCTCACTAAACAAAACGAGTCTATTCAAAACATAGTGCTCAACGTGAAGTTGGATATCGAGTTTCGTAAGGATACATCTGTCAACACCACCGCTTATTGTCTCATTCTTCATGACGTTCTGGTTGAGATTCATTCAAATTGAGATTCAAATTTGTTATTATTTCAGAAAATGAGAAACACATAATAATGTTTTTTTTTTCTGAATACATCTCTGTATATCTTTCTGGGTACATCTCTGTATATCTTTCTGAAACTGTATTATTATATTGAAAAATTCACTTTACTTCATAAAACAGCTTACGTTATTTCCTGTTGTGACATTAATGAGAATTGCTGATAAAGGACTTTTCTCATGGGAGCATTTTAGACGTATACACATTTTACAGTATCAAAAGATATGCAGAACGCAATTTTTAATGTAGGCAGTCGTTTTATAGTTCTGGTAACAAAAAGATCACTTCTTGTTGTCAATACGTTTTATAGTTTTGGTGTCAGGTGTAAGGGGTGATTTTTCGGTTTTGTGAAAATTTGAAGGTAGTTTAAAACAAAAACTGTGGGAAAATAATTCATCTTTTAAGGAAAACACGAAACCAAGAAAAAACCAACAATAATTAATAATGAATAAATGCTTTAAAGGTTTTATTCTTTCATTCTTTTAAATACGAGCCTGATACCTCGATGAGACCTTGAGGGTACATCACGTTATATGAATGCAGTTTTCGTCCATATAGACAAGAATTGAAAAAAAAACATATTAATAATTCATTTCGTTCATTGTTCATCTTTGAACATTTTTTCTCCACCAATGGAGCTGAAATGTAATAAAGATAATTGTGTTTTTATAAATATTAACAGGTAAACCAAAAAGACGGAATTGCAAAGGTATATTTGTTTATAGAGCTTCGTTAACTATTATGAGCTGACAATGTCCGTCCTCTCTTACGGCCTTGACATATAAATGTAATAATTATATTACCATAAAAGATTAAAAAATGAAATTTGTGCATTATACAACGTAAATTTTATCCAGAGTATTGTATCTTACAACGTATAATAATATTGTTTACGCTTGCTTAAGATTGTTTTTAACTTAAAAAAAAACCTTCAGAAGTTATTATTGTATTTAACCTTGAACATTTACTTTCGGTCTCTCTCTCTAGAAATGGTCTTGAGCACGGCTAAGCTTTCCTTGATTTTTGTCTCTCTCTATTTTCATCTCTCTCTAACGTGAACAAATGGCTTTGAGTACTACCAGCATTACACATAACCTTGAAATGCAACCCTGAGTACTGTCAACCTCAAACATAACCTTGAGTGTTACCAACACTTATTTGCGCTCTCTCTCTTTTCATCTCTCTCTAACGTGAACAAATGGCCTTGAGTACTACCAACCTTACACAGATGACCTTGAAAACATAACCTTGAGTGTTACCAACATTTATTTACGCTCTCTCTCTCTCTCTTTTCATCTCTCTCTAACGTGAACAAATGGCCTTGACTGCTGCCAACCTTACACACATAACCTTGAAATGCAATCTTGCCAACCTTTTTCGCGGCCTTGACCTTGAGAAAAGTGGTTGGGAGGTGGAAGTGGAGGGGGGTGGTTCCAGAACACCCATATTTTCCCTACTCACCTGTGTAAGCACATTCAGCAATATCATGTTAAAACAAAAATAAATAAATAAGGTGGTGGACGAGTGGTGCATCAGTGCATCACTCGTGTTCCAAGGGTCGTGGGTTCGAATCCCACTTGGGGGGACGGGATTTTTCTAATTGGAAAATTCCGCCACCTCAACTATGGGTGTGTGTATTCGTGTTGCATGTTAGATGGGGGACAGATGACCTTACCAGTTGGTTCCCCGTAGTGTAGGTGTGAAATAAAAAAAATAATAATAATATAAGTAAATATACTAAGAAAAACCAACAATTATAAAATAACATTTAAAACCAACAATAACACTTTTTCATTTTTATTTAATGTTAAAGACAGAACACATGATATCATGAAATCGGGCATTTACCGCTTAAATTGTTCTTTTTGTAGTTCTGTATATATTGGGCAAACACTTCGAAATTTTGACATAAGAGATAAAGAACACGTACGAGCCATTCCATATCAAATCAACCAATGTTCCAACCTCACCATCTTGGATTTATTTGAAATTGTGATAATCAGTAGCGTGAGTAAAAACAATTACAAATATGTTTTTAATTTTTTTTTACTTTGCACACTTTTTGAGTTACGGGCACTCAAACGCGCGAAAAAAAAAGTGATTTCTGAGTTGCAGAAGAATGTTGATTTGTCTATAATTTGAGTTGCAGTTGAGCTACAGTAATAAAATAGGGCTGGTTTTACAGCTATTTTTATGGGCTTTAATATGATATATAACATGATAGGAATGTAAAATTTTTATTGTTTAAAACAACAACTGAAATCTTTAACTTTCCAAATTTCAAAAAACTGTAATTTTAAAAATCTTCAAAAAAAATATGTTTAAGAACTATTTCTCTGCATATTTTGAAAATTTGAAGCTGGGATTCCAATACGATCAGTAAAAAAAGTATTTAAATGTAATATGGAATCAGGGAAATGCTTGCGCTCTCAGAGAATTCACATTCCTTTAACTCATTTTTTCTGAAAAGATTATTGCTGGCTTGGCACAAAAGTTTAAAGATGGGATTGCAATAGGTTCAGTAATAAATGTAACAATGAATAAATATATTAAAATGTAACATGAAGTTGAAAATCTTAACTTTCAGAAGTTAAGGTTGAGGTCAGTTACCTAAACCAATAAATGCTATTTTATGTTGGCTAAATTAAATGCTAAGATAATCTGAAATTAACTAAAAAATATTATGTTAAGTGTCAAGAACAGTAAGGACAGTTTACCGATCGACGACAATGTTTGGCGACTGAGCGAAGCGAAGTCGCCAATATTGGAGGAGATCGGTAAACTCCTTACTGTTTGAGATGCTTATACTATTTTTTGTACGACCATTATGAATACAAAGGTATTAACTAAGGAAATATCTCGAAAATGGTAAAAAATAGGTTTAAGATAATTTATTTTTGCCCTGTATAATGTATATCCACCTAACATTAAGTAGGTTTTGTCATTACCATGGATACGTTTGTAATTTTATTTTTGAACGGTATCAAAGTCCTATAAGATAACGCTCGCGAAAAGACGACGTATAGAAGATTTTGATTCCGTTCCGTTCGGCTATAGCAAGCGACCGCGTGTATAAACATTTTAAACCTCTTGTGTATATATATATATATATATATATATGTGTGTGTGTGTGTGTGTGTGTGTGTGTGTGTGTGTGTGTGTGTGTGTGTGTGTGTGTAGTAGTATAGTTGTATTTTTAAGTTTTGTAAATTTTTGTATATCATTTGTATAGGTAGTACCATATCTAACTCTTAAGTAACAAAATATTTGTATAGTAATAAGTACAACATCATCTGAAGCTCGATGTTTTCAATGATTACCACTATTAATGTATATAATTATTGTACAGTTCAATCGTAGTAGTAGTAGTAGTCGGGGTATGTTAATCGAAAGAGATCGACCTTCGGCTTGGTGTAATTATTATTATAAGTGATGATGTCTAGGTTTATACTTTGTGTATACTATATTCGAAATTATTTAAGAATGTAATAATTGTTACGTAGGTAATTAGCTGTTGTTGTTGTAAATTGTTCAATCATCTTTTGTCAGTATAGTGTAGTTATAATAATAATAAGTGAAGCTGACGAGGGTTATACTTTATGTACCGTAATTGTAATTATTTATCAAAAGATGGTGAAACTTGGGGGTGATTGAATGTAAATCACAGCCATCACGAGGATACTCGGGGAACATACTCATGAAATAGATCTCTTACCTGATAAACGCGTTTTTGTTCTTTTCAATTATGTCTGTTAAGTAGTAGTAGTAGTAGTAGAGGATGAAGACATTGTTGAAAAGAATATTTGGCATAACAAAGCGTACAAGGCATTCAATTGGCCATTTCATGAAAAAGGTGTTATGAGTATGTCTTCATGGTTATCTGAGAACAGATTTGAACCCTAATAATTGTTTAGATATTTAATTATTGTTTAGTTGTTTAATAATTTTTGAGAAAGATTGTCATAGAATAAAAGATTAATGTTCTACATGGTTATCCGAGAACAGATTTCAACCCTAATAATAATTGTTTAGTTATTTAATTATTGTTTTGTTGTTCAATAATTTTTGAGAAAGATTGTCATAGAATAAAAGATTAATGTTCTATATGTGTATTATTACTATTCTCCCCTGAACCATGGCATGAAAGTGATAGCAATAACTAGTATGAGAGAAGCAAGAATGAGGTAATTACCTACACACCTGACGGTGATGACGTGTCATTAAACAAGATGAAACTTGTCTGTCAACGCCGACAACTTGTTTACCATATGCATGTTACTGAGCATGCGTTGAATCTAGGTAAGTATAAGTAACTATATAAAGTCGACAGTTGTTAGCGAGAACTAGTGGCAGACAGCACGTGTACAGCAGCAGCAGCAGCAATTACGGCGATGGCGAGTATAAGCAGTTCTAATTATTGTTATGATAACGAGACCTGTGAGAGCGAATTATTTCCCCTGCAAATAGGTAAGTTGTTTATAAAACTTCAAGTTTGTGTTTGTATGCTAATTTGTGTCTATTTTGCTGCTTGTTTAGATGAAGGCCCGGGTGTTGCAGATCACTCATCATCATCAACAGCAAGTACCGACAAGTACAGCGAGAACGGTCAAGAGTTGAACAATGAAGAAGAAATAGGTAAGATGTTTAAGACTTTTGTATGTTTGTGTGTGTATATTAACCGATTATTGTATTATTGTTTTAGCGTTCCATGATCTGTCGCAGCAGCAGCAGCCTCTATACTACGCTGATGACGTTGTAGCAGCATCAGCAAACTTTACGATTGTAGATACAACATTAGCAGCAGCTAAAGGCGATGTACGTGTTCAACTGCTCGGGGCTGTCCAGTATCCGTTGTATGTTACGAGACCTCCAGGGGAAGAACAAAACTACGACCATATACACAACATCCAAGTAGGACTTATTCCACCTGACGACGACGACGCCTTGGGGTCTAAAGAATTTGACGTGGTAGTGAAACTCGAATGCGTGAATAACGTATGCGAGCATGGTGAAATCGTGTTGTCGGAAAGTGACTGGTTCGAGCTGTATGATATACGAGTCGAGGCAATGTTTAAAAATTTCTTTTATGGTTGCTGCAACGACGACGGCAACAGTGTACTTCATCGTGATAAACATTTGAAAGTCCATCTATGTGAGAATTTATACATCGATATTATTCACGAGTTTTTCGGCAACAGGGTGGCAATTCATCAGAATGATAAACAACGGACTATAACCTTAAAAGATTACGAGTTTCAGTCTATATTGCATATAGCACCGCTGATCAATCATCAAGCTCGAACGTTACATCACCTGGGCTTTTCGCGTTTCTACCAAGCAAACATAGAGAACGTAGCAGAAGGTCAACTGAGACGTCCTGAAGATGTCTATAAAACGCTTCCGCCAACAGACTCCATCTTATTCACGACCGAGCTGTTATGCGGATACTACTCAGCTACCAGTTTAATAGACAACGCAGCAACAACAACAACAGCTGGTGGATTGAACTAGTTCATTTTATTAGAAATAATAAAACATTATCCACAAAAGTTTATCGATACCGTACGTACACGACTGCAATCATATCAACAGCAGCAGCCGAAAACGTCAACGACGTTTGCACCGTCGAATTAAGAACACCATGGCGGAAATAAACTATCTTAGAAATAGGTTACAAAAATATTTGAACAATTTGCAAGTGTTACGTGATGATCTCAACTCATACTGTGTAATGAATAATTTGTCAAATAATATGTTACAATTGTCCATTTACTCCTCGAAATGTATAGCAAAGTAAATAATATGTATATTTAAACATTGATGTTTCATTTACTAGCATGACTAATGGTGAAGGGTGAATATATAAAAGGTAGATCGTCATCAGCGAGAGAGTACACGAAAAAAAAAAGCCGAAGATTTCCGACGGCGAACATCCGTTACAAAGCAACCGGTAAGTAATCATCCTATGAGAAGGAGAGAGAAAGAGTTTCAGCTTAGTGCAAGGGATAAAAGATGGTCCATCCAAACCCAGAGTTAGCGCTTATTCAAATCTAGGGCAAGGGAAATCCAAGATGGCACCTTCAAAATTGACAGATTTAAAATGACAGATTTCAAAAATTGACAGATGCATAAATGACAGATTTAAAATGACAGATGCATAATTGACAGATTTAAAATGACAGATTACAAAAATTGACAGATGCATAAATGACAGATTTAAAATGACAGATGCAAAAATGACAAATTTAAAATTGACAGATTCAGTACAGATTCAAATTTAGCGCCACGTGATATAAAATGGCTGCCTCTACATACGGGTAATACAGATTTCTTCATGACGCCTTCTAGCAGTAGTAGTACACAGTTTGCCAATATTTCTTCATGACGCCATCTATTGACGATACGCTGGTTGCCGGTAATACAGATCCCCGTAATGGCGGGCGTAGTAGAATGGCGCCAGGCGTTTTCAAAATGGCCGCTGTCAACCAATCAGAGAATAGCAGGCGTGTCAGCAAAGATGGCGGCGACCAATCAGAAGCAAGGGGAAGAGCTACAGGAGTGGGGGTAGCCAATCAGAAGCAAGGGGAGGAGCCATGCCATTGGCATGCCAATTTCCGTCTGGGCAAAGGTGCCGCATTACCTACTGCTGTGTGCACGTTGGATTCCACATAAAGCTAAGATCACACACGGCTACTTTTGCTGCAGTGCAGCATAAAAAACAGCGCAGCACAAGTGAATCCCTGTGTGAACTCCCCTGCAACCTTAAAAGTAGCGTATGCAAGCCGGTTGCATGCAGTATTTGTTTGCTGCGCGCAGTCCAAAAAGTAGCCACGTGTGAATGGAATTTTTAAGAGTTGCGATGGCTGCAAAAAATATATATTTGGTTGAAACTTTTGCAGCGGCTGCGCCTGCAGTATCAATCTAGTTCTGATGAGAGCGTGTTTTGTTTTTTATTAAAGGTGTCACACGTTTCTCATATAATGCAAAAATTACTATGTTATGCATTTTTCTAAACGTAATTACGTCGTAAAGAACTTTTTGTAGTTGGAATTTGGTTGATGCAATAGAAAACAGATACATTTTATCGTTTTAGCATGACAATCTTGAAATTTTATTTTTATAATAAATAGTATAGCGAAATATTTTAATGCAAAGTGGAATCATTTTAATCGGATTTACTTTCATTTATTTAAAGAATTAAATAAATTTCAAAAACAAACACCCTCGTTCAACAGAGCAGATCATTTCCTTTCAGAAAAATGTCAGTAAGTATTTGTTTTTAACTTCAAAGATGTTCCTGATTTTGTATCAAATTTAAGTCTGTATTAATGCATTCCCTTAATAAGAGAACAGCTAATAAACTGTTGCAGTTAGCTTTGTCTTGTTATTATAATTACACCACATTGGACACAAATTAATGTTTCTTATTAATTCAAACCTGTTAAAAACCGACAAGCACAAGACGAAACACCAAGGAATCATAAAATATAATAATAATAAAATACTGCACCTATGCTGCAGCTGTGGGTTGCACGCTGGAAAAGCGTGTTGTGTGTGAACACTATTGCAGCCTTTTATTAGGCTTGCAGTTTTAAAGGGTAGCTGCAGTAGAAAAACTTGCATGCTGCGCGCTACTTTTAGGATATGTGTGAACACCACGCGAAACTTTTGCAGCCGCAACTCTAAAACTGCGCTGCAAAAGTAGCCGTGTGTGATCTTAGCTTAAGTTAACAGTCGGTCAAAAAAAGGCTCGTGTCGATTGGGCGAAAGAAATGCTCCAGAAATACAACCACGGTGCTTCAAAAACCGTTTAGAACATCGTCACAGGTGACGAATCTTGGATTTATGCGTACGAGCCCGAGAGTAAACAGCAGTTGACTGTATGGGTCTTCCAAGATGAGCCAAACCCAACAAAGGTCGTTCGCGCTCGAAGCAAATGGTCGCCTATTTTTTTGGAAAAACTGGACATGTCGCTACCGTGGTTTTAGAGCATCGTAGAACAGTCAATTCAGAATGGTACACAACAATTTGCTTACCAGAAGTCTTCGAAGAAATAAGAAAAAACAACGCGCGACGCCGGATCATTCTACACCATGACAATGCGAGCTCACACACATCGACGCAAACAAATGGTTTTTTGAGCACTCAAAACGTCGAATTGATGGGTCATCCGCCGTATAGTCCTGATTTGGCACCTAACGATTTCTTTTTGTTCCCACACGTGAAAAATAAACTGCGTGGACAACGATTTTCGACGTCGGAAGAGGCGGTTGATGCATTCGAAATCCATGTGTCGGAGATACCTGCTTCTCTATGGAAAAAATGCTACGAAATTTGGTTTCAACGTATGCAAAATGTATTGATCATCGGGGAGAATATTTTGAAAAACAATAAAAAAGTTTGCAACACTAAATATTTGTTTTTGTTAGATACTATGATAGACCGGGTTCAAATTTAGAGCTCTTAGTGAGTTTAGAGAAAGGCGAGAGTTGAACTTTGTAAGTTACTCTTTTTTGTACTTTCATTCCACGCATTTCTGCAGCACCCCCATCCTACATTTTCACTGGCCTAGATTCAAGAAAAGATTTTTTTTAGATTTAGAATTGAAGCCTCAGGGCCATATTACTTGGATACTGAAGTAGTGCCTGTAATAACAAAAACTTTTGGAAAAATGCACTCTACAATGTACTCTGTACATTTATTTTGCCTAATTAATTATATCAATATTTTATTTTTAATTGGCTAAAGTAGGATGTCTGCGAATGCTATTATTGCTATTTTGTTAAAAAAATGTAGACGCAAAAACTAGCCTCATAATTGTATTCAACTGATTAAAATTATAGAAAATCACTTGGTTTGGTGCTTGTTATAAAAACGTTGCAAACATCTGTGCAATGTGGTGATGTTCTTTTTTTTTAAATTCATTTATTGCCAGATCAACAAACATTTTTGTTATACATAGCATGGTTAATAGAAACAATAACATAATGACTTAGACTATAACATTGTGTGACAAAGTAATGATCACAGTAAGGTTACGTTGTTGCTGTGAGTTTAAGTGTCTGTTAATACTATGTCCTGGGGTAGTTTGCGTTGAAGTCTTGTATGAATATTCTTTTGGAAGAGTTCCTAGAACACCATGCCACTACATACACTTTTGTTTAAGATAAACTTTTCCGTGTGTTTTTTTAATGAACTGATTGATGGGTAGGATACCTAGTTCTTCATGCAGTTGCGTGTTGCGAACATACCACGGTGCGTTCGTAGCGATTCTTAACACTTTAGTTTGGAAGCGTTGGATTTTTTGCATGTTGATGTTCGACGTGTTGCACCATACCGGAGATGTATATAATAAAAGGGGTCGTAGTAATGTTTTGTACAGTAAATCTGCACATTCAATCTTGAGGCTAGATTTACGGTTGATGAGCGGGTAAAGTTGCCGTAGTCTAGTATAGCTTTGGGTGAGTTTCTGGTTAATGTGGTGTGGCGATTCAACAAATGTACAGGATGTAACTAAAATATGTGCCCGTACTTAGCAGATGTGTAGTGTTTATATAATTTTTAGGCAAGAATTTACATAATAATAAAGTGCCTTTTAGGAATAACTGAATACAGAATTCTCATTTTAAACACGCTTTTACAGGAACTTTTATCACTACTTTGATGAGTACAACACATCCTTTAAGTAGTGGCACTTATTTTTGTTACATCCTGTATATATAGAGCTTATTACAATAGCATTTTAAATTAATTTATTGGAAAATAAATGTAGCAGATGTGTAGTGTTTATATAATTTTTAGGCAAGAATTTACATAATAATAAAGTGCCTTTTAGGAATAACTGAATACAGAATTCTCATTTTAAACACGCTTTTACAGGAACTTTTATCACTACTTTGATGAATACAACACATCCTTTAAGTAGTGGCACTTATTTTTGTTACATCCTGTATATATAGAGCTTATTACAATAGCATTTTAAATTAATTTATTGGAAAATAGCATCGTTATTCACCAAGGCACCTGAAAAAGAATAATGATAATTCATCATGACAAGTATTAGCATATTCTAAGAATATCAGTACTGCCAGGTCTATTGAAAAAATATCAACAGAAGTTAAGTGCAGGCTTAATTAAACATTATTTGATTTTGAAATTTTATTATGAAAAACTATTTACAAGAGTAAATTGCAATTGAATTAATTATTTGGAAAACAATATTTCTTCTATTCTTTTGTCAATTGCAGCACTGAATATCAAGTTTTAAAATAATAGATTTTGTAGATTGTTTCTGTCTATATTAAAATGAAGTTATTAAAATCTTAAACTGCAGAAAGACTTTATAGGCATTCAGTTTACAAAAGTAGTAGTCGCAATAATTACACAAACAGCTTCGTCCTAAACTTCCTAGATAGAAGGTGTTATGGGACCCAAAGCTCAATAATAAGACAGTTACTGAGTTATTCCTTGTTCTATGCATATTGTTTTGTAGTTCATATAGTGAGATTACTCTGTTTACATCAGTTGGAAATACTAAAACAAGCCTACGAGATCTTATAAAACATTCTTTTCTACTCGTGCACACAGTTTTTTATGAATTTGTATAGTGTGTTTTATTTGATGTACCACATGCTGTAGCATCTGCACTTTCATACAAATGAACAGAGAAAATACAACTTTTGCAATACATATTTACAACTGATATTCATAAAGTAGTCCCACAGTATGAGCTACTAAGCAACACCTCCTGCAACTTTACAAACTATAACTCTGTAATTGTTCATTATTTTTTGGATTTTGTGCCACACAACGCAGCTACGACTACTACAGGTTGTGTACAAAATAATGTAAAAATTAGCCACATTCACTAAGGTTCAATTTTCCCATACACTTAGTGCATTCTTAGGATTCTTTTTGAATGAAGAATGAATGAATAAAATTTATGTCCCTATTTTCTGGACAACTTTAGCATGACCCGATTACTAATCTTCAGTAGATAAAATAATAAAAGCAATATTTCTTTGTATATTTGCTATTTATTATTACCAGTTGGAGTTTTTTTACAATTCACGATCAGATTTTGATCTGTGTTGTAGTGATCTACATTATTTAGATGGACGTTTTACCGTTACGTTGCATTTCAGTAACAAAACTATCTAACTTCAATTAACAAGTCACACAAAAAGCTATCTTATAGTGCAAATTACATAGTTGAAATGCATAAAAAAAATTCAATTACCTAAACTGAATCAAGGACAAGACCTGATTCTTTTAAAGCTACATAATTTATTGCATACAAAAAATAAATAAATTACATTCATATTAAAATAAAAATAAAACTCATCTTTTAATACAATTTAAAAATTTAAGTAATTTAATTACAGCGTAAGTACTTCCATTTTTGATTAATTTGTTTTCTTGCAACATACACAATTAAAGTGATAACACAGGCAAGCCATCCTGTGCAGATTTCATTTAGCAAATACGTCACATAGTTGTCCAAACCGATTAACTTATTTTAGTTTATGATAATTAATAGTACTATAAAAACACCTTTTTATATTAAATTATGAATTGTACAATACCTAATAGAAATACCAGTTAACATTTATCACGTTAACTATTACTTGGTTATTTTGAGAATGTGAGAAGTTATGCTTTCTCTCTGAAGTACAATGTGTAAGAAATGTTTTTATAATTAGGAATGTTAAATTATTATTATTACTTTATATAAACAATGGTATAAATTAAGAAAAGTATATCCAGAAACGCTGGTTTCTTGAAACAATGGTACAGTGTGTGCCATAAGGATGGATTCATATGGGAAAATTCTTTAATATTCTGATTGGAAAAAAACTATGTGGGGCAATCGTCTCTGCTTCCAAAAATACTTGAAATAAGCCATGTCAAAGTTCACAAGTGACATTAGGTATGTGTCAAATACGTTACTTAATAATAAAAAAACTAATCCTTTTTGTTAAAATATGAAAAAAAATTTACTTAGAAAAAATGTTTCTGACATTTTACGTTCATATACCCAGTTTGTACAAGAGTTACCGACATACAGAAAATTTTGTTTTTTAACATTTTTTGATATCGACTATTTTTTTAAATAGTAGTTTCGTATTAAGTTGCTTAAATTATGATTACAACAATTCTTGTATTATTGTATATAGAATCTATTCTATTCTAATACTCTTGTATATAAACCTGACTTAATAAAAAAAGATTAATCAAATTATGCATTATTTTCTTGGAAATTGGAAAATCGTCCAAAAAGTTTCATTTTGTTTTTTGATAATTTTAATATTTGTCAAAAATACCTACATTATACCATATGCCATGCAATTGTTGTCTTTCCACTCGTTAGAGCATTTTTAACGATTTCAAAATAGTCAGCTTCAGAAAGTGAGACTCGAAACTTCACCAGATTTAATTTCGGGCAGTTTAACTCTCCAGCTACAATGCTAGAATCATCGTAACATTGAGCAACTAATTTTTGTTTAAAATTAAAGGGTTATAAAATGTTAGCTATTAGATCAAATAATGCATTTGCAGTTCTATCAGCACTTACGTCAAAAAACCCTAAAAATTGTTCTTTTAAATTTCCATTATTTACAAACCGGACAGTAATGAGGCATTGTGATTTTTCACCAATGTCTGTTGTATCATCAGCAAATACTGCAAAATAATTTGCATTATTAATTTCACTGTCAAGACATTCTCTTAAATAATTATCGCAACAAGAAATTAATTGATTTTGAATAGTTTTTGACTGACCAGTAAAAATATTTTTAATTTCTTCGACCTGTTCACTAATGGCTATGTAGAGCTAACATCGAGCACTCAAATATTTATTTAAAATTACCACGATTATCTAAAGTAGCCAATTCATCATAACCCCCAAATGGCAATTTCTGACTGCCTAATAAAATTGTAATGTCAATTAAATACCACATAAGTTGTCGATTTTTTGTTACATTCTCATTGTATAAAATTGTATTTAAATATGCGTGTTCTTGCTAAACTTCTATAATTGTAGAAGCAATACCTTCAACATGCTTAAGACATAGAAAATTTTTAATACGTTCTTTTGAATCATTATATTTTTTTATGCCTCTGGAAAAATTTTTTCAATCATTATAACCTATACTGTTTTAATCATGCATTTTCAACAACTCCCAGTAACTACTGACACACAGCCCTTATGCATTTCCAGGCGCGGTTCGGCGGGTAAGGCTGAGCCTCACCTAAACGAAACCAAATAATTACTAAATACAATCTAAATATTTTACTGTCAATTATTTTTTTATTACTATGTTAATAAATTTATTCTATCAATACATTCTAGATTAAAAATATTGAATTTAATATAAATTAGCTTATTTTATAACAAAATGTATTTATATGTGCATACCAACGCAGCGCGATAAACTATAATGCGAATAGAGTGGATGAGGCTGAAAATTTCAAGCTTCAGTTAGTTCATGCATCTGTATGTATTCACTGACTCGTTACAGCGCAGCGGCTTGGTTATCGATCGTATACTCTTCCTATAGGCAAAACTGAGGCTGAGATTTCACAGCTTCGTGAATCAATGAAAGATCAAGATTCGTATCATATGTTATTTTACCGTCGTAACCTCCGTCCGAGTACTACCGAAGATGATTTCTTTTATGTTTTGTTTTACTTTTCAAAATCATATTTTAACATGATTAGCTTGTGTGCTATATAAGGTGCTTTTATAAGGCATTCACGGGAACATTTAGGTAATTAAGTCGGGGATTTTAATTAAGCAACTAGTAACAAATTTTGGTTTTAGATGCAAGGAAATGATCCACAATATGATATCGTGATGTATTTACTAGAAGCATCCTTTTTAAGGCATAATGAAATACAAGAGCAACACATTTTAGAGCAACGTCCGACGCCGGATGTTAAAAATCGATGTTATGTCTGCTGACAAATTACAAAATCGGGCTTTTCGTAATTTTGGTATGCAATGCATAAAGTGGCTCTGTGGCAGTAATTACTGAGAACACTGTTAAAAGTGTATGGTTAAAACAGTAAAGGTTATAATGATTAAAAACATTTCCAGAGGAGTAAAAAAATATAACGATTCAAAAGAACGTATTAAAAATTTTCTAGGTCTTAAGCATATTGAACGTAATGCTTCTACAGTTATAGAAGCTTTGCAAGAACACGCATATTTAAATACAATTTTATACAATGAGAATGTAAAAAAAACGGCAACTTATGTGTTATTTAATTGACATTACAATTTTATTAGGCAGACAGAAACTGCCATTTCGGGGCTATGATGAATCGCCTACTTTAGATAATTGTGGCAATTTTAAATAAATATTTGAGTGCTTGATGTTAGCTCTACATAGCAATTAGTGAACAGGCCGAAGAAGTTATAAATATTTTTACTGGTCAGTCAAAAACTATTCAAAATCAATTAATTTCTTGTTGCGATAATTATTTAAGAGAATGTCTTGACAGGGAAATTAATAATGCAAATTATTTTACAGAATTTGCTGATAATACAACAGACATTAGTGAAAAGTCACAATGCCTCATTACTGTCCGGTTTGTAAATAATGGAAATTTAAAAGAACAATTTTTTGGGTTTTTTGACGTAAGTGCTGATAGAACAGCAAATGCATTATTTGATCTAATAGCTAACGTTTTATAACCCTTTAATTTTAAACAAAAATTAGTTGCTCAATGTTACGATGATGATAGCATTATTGCCGGAGAGTTAAACTACCTGAAATTGGATCTGGTGCACCTTTAGCATTATTTACACATTGCACCGCCCACAGATTAAATTGGGTTTTACAGCAGAAGTTATTTTTTGAGCGTCACCTTCCTAGGAAGCCACGAGCCGCCACTGTGCATTTCATTAGAAAGAATTATGAAAAACTCAATTTTGTAATTTTTCAGCACACATAACATCGATTTTTGATGTCAGACGTTGATCTAAAATTTGTCAGTGTTCTATTTCATTACGTCTTAAAAATGGTGTTTCTAGTAAACACATCACGCGATATTAGTGTGGATAATTTTTTTGCTCCTAAAACAAAGAATTGTTACTATAGCTGCAATTAAAATCCTTGACTTTTTTCACTAATATAATACCTAAATGTTTCCGAGAATACCTTATAAAAGCACTTGTTTAGCTAAGCATAAATACATAGCACAAAAGTTAATCCCGTTGAAATATGGTTTTGAAAAGTAAAACAAACCATGAAAGAAATCGTCTTCGGTAGTACTGGGAAGGAGGTCGCGACGCTAAAAGAACATGATACGAGTCTTGATCTTTCATTGATTCATGAAGCTGTGAAATCTGAGCCTCAGTTCTGCCTATAGGAAAAGTATACGATAACCAAGCCGCTACAACGAGCCAGCTAATGCAAACCGATGCATGAACTGAAGCTTGAAATCTTGAGCCTAATCGCCTCATTCTGTTCGCATAATGATTTGATCTATGCGCATATAAATTCATTTTATTATAATATAAGCTTATTTATATTAAATTCAATATTTTGAATTTGTTTAAGTATTGATAGAATAAACTTATTAACAAAGTATTAAAAAATTAATTCACGTTAAAATATTTAGATTTTATTTAGTAATTATTTGGTTTCGTTTAGGTGAGGCTCAGCCTCACCTGGCAAGCCGCGCCTACAGGCTTACAGGCGTGTATTAAAAAAATAAGACTTTTCTTATGTTTAGATACCTTGCTCAAACTCGGTATGTGAACGTAAAATGTCATTAGAAACATTTTTTCGTAATAAGATTTTTCCATATTTTAACAAAAAAATCCACGTTTGCCGATTAAAAAAAACCTATTTGACTGATACCTAATGTCACCTGTCGACTTTAACATGACGTATTTAAAGTATTTTTGGAAACAGAGGTGATTGCCCGGCAAAGTTTTTTTCCAATCAGAATATTAAAAAAATTTCTCATATGGATTCAACTTTACGAACACACTGTATATGAACTTTTCTTTACAGAATAACCTTAAAAATTACCTTCTGTACTGTAGAAAACTCCCTGAATATACAGGGTGTCCACTAAAGGCAGTGTTAATTTCTTGAATAAAAATAGAATTAAATGCAACTTACCTATATCAAAAAGTAAATGCACGAAGTTATAAGGGAGAGTAAGCTTAACAGCAAAGTAACAATCATGTTTTCTCTATAGCAGCTCATAATATCTCTAATTTAGCAATAGCAATTTTTTCTGCTCTGTAGTGAAAGACAGACATTTATTTAATACATGACTATATGATATGGCACATGCACGCAGACATTGGAGAATTAATTGATGAATAATTAATTTAAAAAACAACACAAGAGTGAAATACCCTGCAGCCTTAGCTTCACAACATTTATATTTGTATAAAAAATTCATTTTTCATGCTCTAAGAATGGTTTTATAAACCACTGTCAATTTCACAACCACTTTCTTTGCAATGACTCAAACTCTAAGAAGAATATTGCTGATGTTATAAATTCTACTGATAATAAAAGACAAAATGTCAAACTCTACACTGAAAATAACATTTAGCCACTTGTTTCAGAACAAAATGGTGGCTGTCATTCCTATTAGGCTTTTTTCTAGTAGCTCTGCTCTCCCCTACACCTTCGAAGTTGAAGATTCTATTTCTATTTTCACAGTGATTCAAAACTAGTGGGCAAATTTAGTATATAGGAGGATGTACTGTTGAAATTTAAACAATTGAAGCTATTTATGTTTTGATAATCGTAAAGAGTGCCGCAGATGTCTCATCATGGTATTTTTGTCCATATTTTTGCTAGTAGCATTTTGGGATCTATGCACATATTCTTGAATGCATACTTCAATCTTCACAAACAAGTATACATGGTCCAAGGCATAAAATGCACCATTTACAAGAAAAATATGTTTTGTTTCAAATCATTTTTTAGGCTATTATACGGCTTTTTCACTATTATAACGGTTATAGAGATAATATGGAGGCTAGTTTGTACGACAAGCAGCAATTATGTACAGTCTGGGACTTTTGTAATGATTCGGGTCTGAATTTAGCATCTTACAAGTTTGCTCTATATTATTGTTTCTGTATATAATTTTTATATTATTTATATCCTTTCTAATAGTTGTAAAATTATACTTTTTCTTCTAAAGTAATTTTCTTCATAAAACTAGTTTCAGACCTAAATCATTACTAAAGTCCCAGACTGTACTTAGGGCTCTCTAAGATTATCACGAATAGCTGTTTGTTATGGGGGAGATAGTATGGCAATGTGTGAAGAGGCCTTGGGAGGGGGGGGGGTCAGATAATATGTGATGTCACATTGCACTTAATTGCATTTGTGCCTTTAGTTTATAGATAACCCCTGAACCCAAATAAAAGTAATTTGTTGACAGAAATGATCCCAACATACTAATCTCAACTAAATTAAATAATTGGATTTAGTGAAGTTATAGTGAAAAATAGAAATAAATGTTTTAGCTTTCAAGGCCTACGACTTCTTAATTTTGTATTACAATTTTGATCCAAAAAGTCTTACCTTAAAAAGCTCAGCGTGAAATTTTGTACTTCAAATCTAGTACTTCGGTTCTTCAAGTAATGCATTATACATATTACCTTGTTGGGATTTTTTTCTTATTTTATACCATTAAGAAAGCAATGAAAATAAATTGTTTTTACATAATAAATTACATAAAACAAAAACATTGCTTATTAATCATTTAAGCATATTATAGATTCATGTTTAAAAAAATTTATAAATCAAAAATTTTAAACCCATTCTTAATAAATGAATGACTAGATTAAAATACATAAAAAAAATGTTAACTACTGTTCCAACCAGGAAGGGAAGGTTGAATTTGGTGTTTTCACTTTAATATTAAATTGTTTCAATGTTGCTTCCAAAGCTGCTTGGTTTCCAGAAAAATAGGCAGAGATGGCATTATGAAATAATAATAATTGCTTATGCATAACTTTTATCTGGAAATAAAAGGTTTTGTTATATATTTGTACTAATTTTGCATAATTTAATTATTCTTACCCTATTTTCGTCCAAGAACTTCATTTTAATAGTTACTTCAGCACGTAACTTCATAAAATTTTGACGATGAGCTTCAAAGTTTTTTTGTGCTTCATCAAAATCTACTGCACCATCAGCTTTGGGCATTAATGATTCTAAATCTGTACGATAAGCATCATATTCAATTCTTGCTGCTTCATATTGCCGCACACTTTGCAAAGTGTCTTCTATTGTTTTATTGCATAATGTATTTACTGACGAAGTGAAAAAATTTAATGCCCCCAAAAGTGTTTCTCCATTTTTCGTCAAATTTCGTTGTGTTTCTGAATTATAGAGAAACTCTTCTTGCAGTTCTGGAGATTTTTGGGCCAGTTCAGAAAATGCTTCTCCTAATGCATGCTAAAATACAAACAGTATAAGTAAGAAGATTGTTAGTTTTGTATTATTTAAAAATGTTGTACGACCATTTCGGTTTAGTAACACAAAATTCTTATATTTTCATTTTCACTTAGTGCCTATGAACTTTGCACCAAACTAGCCATTAACTATTCTGTCGACGGATTAGACTTATTGCGTGTTTGTATTGACTATGAAAATAGTGTACTGTATCCGAAAATTTAATAATAAGGTTACTAGATTGTTTAAAAATAATAATTAAACTGAGTTTTAGCAGTATCCTGTTACGGATAAAAAAGAGTTATTTTTAGATTTAGCAAACACAAAACATTTTTTAATTTTTTTGTAAATTTTCAGTTGAAAAACGCACTAAGAAATCGCAGATGTTCCATTGCCGATACTCATATGTCCTGTTACCAATAACAAAAAAATTCACTTTTCCTTCAAACGGCAAGGTATTTTCTCACAATTTTTTGCTAAGTATTACCTTCAACATTCTTGAATAACGTGTGATTTTGTAATTTTTTTAATTTTCACAATTTTCCCAGAAATATCATATTTTGTAATAAGTAGCAAAACTTATGAGATCTTTTTGTACTGTTACCGATACATATTTCGCAAGCTTGTGTTTGATTATTTGAAAAGGTTTAAAACCTTTAAAAAGTAACTTTTTTTTGCCAAAACCTTTAAGACTACGAGGAATTTAATTATTAAAATAAAATAGGTCATTAGCTATACTGTTTATGTAACTATTGCAATTGAGAAGTCGAAAACATGCTGCGAATGTCCCGTTACCGATCGCGGAATGGTCGCGTTATAAATGAAAATTAAGTTAATTCTCACAATAAACAAAAGATGTTAGCTATATAAATAAACACACTTCATTTCATTCCCAAAATCAAAATCTGATTCTCAATAGGTATAATTTACATAAATGTATAAATTCATTCTTCTAAGAGAGATTTCTTTTGTTTACTTATTGAACCGGAAACACCCTTTTACAAAACAATAATATCAAAGAAGAATGTTTAAACCAACATTTTCTATATTGTTTGTTTATTTCTGTATTGCATTTCTATACTGTATTTCCTACATTATTATTATTATATTGTATACAACTATTTCTATAAACATGATAATTCGCCTACTATACGAAATAAAAGTAAGGAATCCAAAGAACTACTGATCGTGCGATATCATTTTGGATGGTCATTTCCGTTCAGTTTGGAGATTGTGAGCAATGAGTCATTTTCATGGTTACTAGACTGTGCAAAATGTGTAATTTTCTATAGTGGTCGTAGATAAAAGATTTTGTACAAATACTGAAGATAGACTTATTTATTAGATAGATCACTATGTGCAAACAGTCCCAACAATTAGCACATGCTGAATCTATCTATTGTAACATTAACCTGATACTACTTTTTTGCAGTTTTTGCTTAAGCACGATGACCCAAAGAAAGTGGAATCAAAGTTAGGAAATGAATAATACCAAAACTTCCAATCACGTAAAGCATTCAGAAAAAAGTTTTCAGGAAAAATAAAAAGGCATCTAAATTACACTTAAAAAAAATTGATGAAAAGAAAGATCATTACATGCTTTCTTAAGACCTTTTTGATTAACTAAAATATGGAATATGTATCAAGGTTTAACACATTAAATTGTTTGACATAAATATGTTTTAACATTTTCAATTTTTGATTTAAATAGCCCTTAGCTTGCCAAAATCTTAGATATTGATGATATCAGCATTTGCTAATTTCTAATGTACTATAATTATACACACACACATACATTGATTGCATGGTCTTATAACATGAATTTAAATGTCTTGTTCATTTACATCCAATTATTCGGAATAAAATCTGAAGCATATACAGTGTACTCCAGATGCAGTTCACAATTAAAAATTAAAAAATTTTTATAATTTGTTTTAGGCCGTCTTTCTAAAAAGTTTTGTTTGTTTCAAAATCCACTAAATCTGTTCTAACATAATTTCTTATAATAAATATATTCTACAGACCTGGAAATTGATATAGGTTTACCTAGAATATTGATATAATTTTTGAAATATTTTGGTTAAAACATATCTTACCATAAAGCCACTTTAAGGGCTTATTCACTAAACATTTTTATGTGTTCTCCTACCTTTTCAAAACATCTGCTTGTTTGGTACAAAAGGTAATAACATTTGAAGAAAAAATGAAAAGTTTAATATGTTTGTAAATTGGAAATTGAAATAAGTTCACTAATTAAAACTCACCATTTATTAAGCATTAAATTATCAAAACCAAAAAGTTCATTAATTTAATAATCAGTAGCACCACCTTTATGGTTAATGACTTGAAAAATTCGATTGTGCATGCTTAAGACGAGATGATTGAGCTCATTAATAGTGACATTACCAATTCCTGCAAAACGCTCTCCTAAGATGATTTACAGTGCAGAAAGGATCATTTCCACTGTAAATCTTTTGAACGATAATCTCCCACACGTTTTCCATTGGGTTAATGTCCGAAGAGCATGATGGCCAGTCTAAGGTTGGAATTTGTGATGCTACCAACCCTGCTCTTGTGTTTTGAGAGCGGTAAGCAGGTGCCTATCCTGTTGAAAAATTAGGTTTTCATGCTCATGATCCTCATAACAAGGAATTCACTTACAATCCATGTCAAAGGAAATACCATCCGAAGCTTGTTTATTCTGTTAAACCCAGCATAGATTATTAGGAAACAACCATAACAGTTTCTACTTGAAAAGCTCAATGGTTTCTTTCATAAATCATGCCAATAATCACGAAACCCGTTAGGTCAGTCAAAATTAAATTTTCCTCCAGATTATCTAAAAATATCTTTTTTTATTAATTTAAACAATAGGAAATATTAAATGTGTTATTAATTTTGTCCCAATCAGGTTTTCAGCTGCAAATTGCAAACAACTTTCTTTTAATGGAATAAACAATTATGAGGATCATGAGCATGAAAACCTAATTTTTCAACAAGCTAGGCACCTGCTTATCACTTACGGAACACAAGAGCAGGGTTGGTAGCTTCAGAAATCCCAACAGTAGACAGGCCATCATGCTTTCCGGACATTAAAACAATGAAAAACGTGTGGGATATTATCGTTCAAAAGATTTACAGTAGAAATAATCCTTTCCGCACTGTAAATAATCTTAGGAGCGCCATTTTGCATGCCTTGGTAATGTCACTATCAATGAAGCATGAACAATCGAATTTTTCAAATCATTAACCATAATGGTGGTGCTACTGATTATTAAATTAATGTTCTTTTTTGGTTTTGATAATTTAATGCTTAATAAATGGTGAGTTTTAATTAGTGAACTTATTTCAATTTCCAATTTACAAACATATTAAACTTTTCATTTTGATCTTCAAATGTTATTACCTTTTGTACCAAACATGCAGATGTTTTGAAAAGGTAGGAGAACACATAAAAATGTATAGTGAATGAGCCCTTAAAGTGGCTTTACGGTAAGATATGTTTTAACAAAAATATTTCAAAAATTATATCAATATTCTAGATGAACCTATATCAATTTCCAGGTCTGTATATACGAGAGCCACCTTTTAAGTTGTTACAAAAACTAGGAAAGAAAACAACTTTTTTGGAACAAACTGTTTTATTGCTTTTCAAAATATTCGCCTTTAAGATTCATACACATTTGCATGTGTTCAAACCAATTCTCAAAAATCTTGTTCCACTTTGAAGGTGGTATCTAAAAAACATGGTTTTTGAATGCTTCAACACCTTCTTGAGGTGATGAGAATCGCTGTCCACACATTTTTTGTTATACATTCGTGAACAGAAAGAAATCATTAGGATAAATCAGGTGAATAATGGCAATGATATGCATAAATGTTCCATAGAGTCAGCACATGCAATATTATAATATTATTAATTATTTAAGATATAAAAGTTATAGTATAAAAGTCGTTGGGAGGTGTCGGCCATGGATTCCTTAATATCAAAGACTAGCCCAGTATGACAGACGACTGGGCAGTAGTTTCAGGTGTTGGTAATGACTAGTATCCGAAACTAGCTTGGGTGCAGATCACATAACGTTCACGAACTGGCTGCTGTCTACCCAATCCCAGGTTTGTCTGGGCAACGGATGACATGGTCATGTGTGGTACAATTACACGCAAGTGTTTTTTTTAGTGATGACTCATAAAGATTGGAGGACGATCTGCTAACAGGAGGGTATGGTGTGGATGTATTTGATTCTTACCTGACGTCAGGGTCTGATATGGTGCTCGTTACCAGCTGCCTGACCCAGACAAATAGAAGAAAATTCAAGTGAGGTTTATCCCAGCCTGGAGGTGTGCCCCTTGACTGATGGGAAACAGTATGCCACCGGATAGTATCTCGGAAATGACAGTATAGGGGTCAGGCTTTAGCTGTGCAGTTTCAATCTGATCCTCAAAAATCATCCAGAGCACTACACTTAAGGCATTGATACGAATATATAGCCTCACCCATTCAAGACAATTTCTCCTAAACAGGTAGTACATATCGGGATTCTATTTCGATAGACTCGAAATGAAACTCTGTCAGGAGCATACCAGGCCTATAACTGGTAGATGGGCGTGGCAAAACCATTCAAAATCAAGTCTCGCCACATCTGAGGTTGGATTCGATTGGACAGTGAAGTGACTCCATACAAAAAGACCTTTTCTCAGGGAAACTCTGAGAGGATCACTTTGATGTGTTGGAGGAAATTGAAACACCGCGTCAAGAAGGTTTAGAAGATGGAGGGTCTGTTCGAAAGAAGCACAAAAAAAGGAAAACAACAAGAGAAGATTGACTGCAATAAAGAAAGTAACAAGTCAGGAATAAAGACAGTGAGGTATCAAAAAAGAAAAGTTTGGAAGATAACAGAGATAGACATACAAAGGTCGAAAATAAAGAGGCTGACAAGGGAAAGATGAAAAATGCTACAGAGAAAGATGAGAAATCGAAAAAGAAAGGTTGTAAGATAAGAGAAATAGACGTTGAAAGATTGGAAATAAAGCGGCTGATATGGAAAGGAAAAAAAATGATAGAGTGAAAGAAGAAGAGGAACCAAAAAGGAAAAGGTTACGACAAACCTTGTGTAAGACGAAATATTCAATTAAGCAATCATGTCCGTTCGTTGGTTCGTTTGTCCGCCAAGGTTACTCAACTATATGCTCAAGTATGCATGCATATAAACTGGTAATTGTTTACGGTAGGGGTTAAGGACTACTAAAATAGGTGGGAGAGTGACGGTGGTGGATTCCAAAAATTAACTTTTATAAGTAGAACTGTTTTCTTACTTCGTGGATACACCAGACGAGTGACATGAGCAGAAGGGGGACCGTTGATTTTTCAACGGGTATTATGCTAGTGTTAGTTATATTTGTGATATTAATGTATGTAGGTATCTTCTATTAATTTTATATTAAAAACAATTTGTAATATATTTAACGAAACTAGTCTAGTGAATTCTAGTATTTAATACATTATTACCTGTGCTGATGTTATTTTTATGTATTATATATATTTTAGTCTTCTAAATGGGTCTCTGTTGGGCTAATAAAGCATTATTATTATAAGTGTGAATTTAATTAATCATTACCTGTTTGTTGATAATATTGCACAATTGCTATTGGTGGTAAGAAAAACAGTGCCGCTTATTTTCGTAAAATTCCGTAATTAAATCAAAAACAAAAGTTATAAACTACTATAAAACAAAGAACTAAACACAAAGTAAACTACAAATAATAATACGTAATTAAAAAATACAAACCATAAATATAAACAAAAAGTTCCAACTGGACAAGAATAACTGTCAAACAAAAAGAGTCTTTTATCATTACACAGGTTAACCAACTCATAAAATTCACTAAGGCGCGAATTTTAAATTTGAAGTCTCCCCGTTGTGTACAAGTTAATCGGGCAATAGGGAAGACGCAATTATTTTTTTTAATTTTTGTATTCGTTCATTTTGGTTAGAAAAGTATTTCCAGATAAGCGGAATTTCTAAAAACCCTCAATTTATTTGAAAAAATTCTCCTCATTTAAAACCGAATTTGGCCTTGAGCAACTTCCCTCAAAGCTATTTGATGTAAAAAAGTAGGTACCGCTTTGAATGTGAAGAAGCAATATTGACGATCTACTCAACGTTAGATGGCGCTGATGAAAACCAATAAAATGAATTTTGAATTAATATTACCAGAAATATTTAACACCACTTTAATTATGGCAGTTAATTACACAACAGCATATTATAATATTAATTACTCGTTAATAAGTAGACTAACTAGACGTAACTTGAAAATAAAAAATTTTTCAAACTGACGGGTAATACAGGACTCTTAACTGTTTCATTAGCACCAACAGTGGGTCGTCTTTGGAACTGTAAGAGGTAACAAAGTTTCATCCATTAGAGAACACCAGTATTGCATTTTAAATTTATTTAAATTTTCAAGGTTTTCAAAAATTAATTACTTAAAATTGGTAATTGTTTAATGCATTTATAACTGATATTCTAACTAATTTAGTAATGACGTTTATGAAAATGCAAGAATCTCCTCAATTGACGACATATGCTTCTTCCCTATTTTTTCTCCTATCCAACATTGTAAAATAAAAATGTAAGCTTGAATCATAGGCTTAAATTACGTAAAATGACGTGTTTTAAATGTAACACCGAGCTTTCTGCTAAAGAAGTTAGCAAAAAAAGTAAATGTGACCAATATAATAATAAATTCTGCCAGCCATGTTCTGGGCTTGTAAGTACTGAAATTCGAGTTCTTCAACTGACAAGAGAAAGAACACTTGAATTTAAATGTAATGATTGCAAATCTGCTTCCAACTAACTGAATGTGAATGAACTTGATGAAAAACTAATTGTAACAAAACTAAAGCAACTAAAAGAAATAATCATAAAGAAGTTTGAAGACAAATTTAAGGAACTAAAAACTGAAATGATTATATTACAAGAAAGCAATATACAACTCATTCACCTACTATCTGTCCAAAATTCCCTTCTGTCCACTGGCATTAAAAACTATAACCAGGGGCAAATGTATAGCACCGTAGCTACAAAAAAACTGGGCACACACATTCAAAAAAATCTGCAAAAGGAAAAATCAAAACCTATCATAGAATATGTGAATCGACGATTATCTCAACTTGTTCCTAATAAAAATATACAAAACATTAAGAAGCCTGTAAACAATGTAGAAATAGTTAATTCTAATATACAGATCAATGTGTAATGAAAAGAATACTAACGATAAAGATGATACAGGATTCCAAATAATAAATAGAAGGAAAAAAGAAGAGTCCAGGTAGGAACAAATGATAGTGCAAAAAATAATTTTGAAGGTCGCCGAACGTTGAAGACAATGACAAAAAAATATGGTTTTTCATATCAAAAGTCAAAGATATGTACAACCAAAAGACATCACGACATATATTGTACAAAAAACAAAGTTAGCAGAAGATAAACTATCCGTTAAAGAACTAAACACTTGGCATAAAGTAGACAACAACAACTGTTTTCTAATTGGTATTGATCCTTCATTCAAAAATTCAGTTTACAATGCAACCTTCTAGCAAAGGGGAGTAGCCTATCAAAGATTTAATTTTGAAAAGGGGCAACGTTTCTTGTACAATCCGAGGTATAAACACACAACACAAACAAATGGAGTCAACCAAGAATCATTTAATAAAATAAAAGAAATTATAGGACGGGAATTAAAGGAAGAAATACTTAGGAAGGACTATAAAATTGATAGTCTGTAACTGATTCTCTCCAATCATAATGTCGACATCATATGTGTGAGTGAACATTGGTTATAGTGATGAAGTAAAACTAACCATGCTTAATAACTACAAGCTAGTATCCTGCTTCTGTCATAGTCAGCTAATCAGAGGAGGAGTATCAATTTATGCAAAGTCCGAACTAAAGATTATGGCTGTCCTGTCAACCGAAGATGCGAGAGAAAGTTTCTTCGAAGTGTGTGCTGCAAAAATCATAGTTCCAGACAATAGGTACACTGTTTATATTATCTCCATTTACCGAACACCCGACAGTGATTTTAAAAAAATTTATTATTAGTCTTGAAGTATGCTTACATAAATTGTACAAATCAAATAATTATTTTACACTTGTAAATGGTACAGAAAAGGATATTTTGTTAAATTTGTTTGCTGAATACAGATCTACAATGTCATTTATTTTTTGTAAAAATCAACTAAAGCAAAGAAATAAGTTCCTGAAAAAATTCACTTTGTATTGGTACTCCTTCCAGAGTATAAGTAGAATTGACACCTCTTGCATAACTTCTACATCTAAACGACTGGAAATAGGTATACCTATTATTTTACTTAGTTTTATAGGAAAATTAATTCTGTTAAAATTAATTCTCATCAACTATAATGACGTCACCTATCGCAGTTCCAGGATCGTTAGCTTTAGAAGGCTCCAACAACGCTCAAAACCCTACAAATTTTGAAACCCATTTGTCAAGCTATTACTTCTTTAAAAGATGACGCACCTGAGTAGGGAAAATATGGGTGTTCTGGAATCACCCCGCTCCACTTCCACCTCCCACCACTTTTATCAAGGTCAAGGTCGCGAAAAAGGTTGGCAAGATTGCATTTCAAGGTTATGTGTGTAAGGTTGGCAATACTCAAGGCCACATGTTCACGTTAGAGAGAGAGAGAGAGAGCGTAAATAAATGTTGGTAACACTCAAGGTTATGTTTTTCAAGGTTATGTTTTCAAGGTTATGTTTTCAAGGTTATGTGTGTAAGGTTGGTAGTACTCAAAGCCATTTGTTCACGTTAGAGAGAGATGAAAATAGAGAGAGACAAAAATCAAGGAAAGCTTAGCCGTGCTCAAGACCATTTCTAGAGAGAGAGCGAAAGTAAATGTTCAAGGTTAAATACAATAATAATTTCTGAAGGTTTTTTTAAAAGTTAAAAACAATCTTAAGCAAGCATAAACAATATTATTATACGATGTAAGATACAATAGTCTGGATAAAATTTACGCTGTATAATGCACAAATTTCATTTTTTAATCTTTTATGGTAATATAATTATTACATTTATATGTCAAGGCCGTAAGAGAGGAAGGTTTTTTTCAGAAAAAACCGTTTTTTTTCAAAAAAAAAACATATGTCTGTTTTTTTCTGAATCTGTTTTTTTTCTGATATAAACATAATTTCGAATATTATGTCTATATCAGTGTATATATTATGTTCATTATTGTTCATTATTTTGTCTGAGGAAATTATCAGCCGTAATATAACCAAGGAGCCTGTAGGGCGAGTTGAATATGCTGCTCCAGTTTCACAAGTAGAATCATCGATTATTAATCGTACTATGAGTTATATTCGATGAGAGAAAATTTGAATCAAATTATGTTCTTAGAAACAGACCAAAATAAGGTAATATGATCACTTGTTTTTTTACTATTGCTGTGATAGCTTTGTAATTAAGCAAATTAATAAGTTCCAATGGCTGATTTAACATCATGTCTCATATATAATACTACTAGTGGTCCCAATTTTGCCAATAATTTTGAATGTCATAACACAAGTAGTTGATCGAGATGGAAATTGTGGTGAGTGCAAAGCACTCACTCATCGTCTGAATTAACTACAAGTATAATCTAATATGATGGCCAAGTTTACCCAAAAAATTAAAAAAAAAAAGGTGATTATTGTTGTAATCAGCATGCTGTTAATTGGTTTGAATAAATTTATGACATTTGATTGGTTGATAAATAATGTGTTGAATTGTCACTGTAATATAATTCAACGTTTTAAAAAATAGCTAATAAATATGTAACTTTTGCAGTAAAACTAAATGACTGTAAATATATTGACCGATGTCCTATCTTGCTATAAGATTTTCATTTTTTTTATCTATTGATTTACTAAATATAATAATCCTCACCATCAGTTCGAATCTTAAATTGAAGGTTATAGGTCATTGATATATGTAATTATGTATATTTGAAAAGTAATCGGTTGGTCTCTTGTTTCCCTAATCATTACAAGAAGTATTTATTATTAAGCAGCCGTCTGCTGAAAAAAAACCAGAGTGGTTTTTTCAAAAAAAAAACATGTTTTTTTTCATGTTTTTTATTCAGTCTGAAAAAAAACCGTTTTTTTACATCACTAGTTGGAGGGAAGGGCAATTATTACTATTATGCAGGCCCAATGTGCGGCTGAAGCCGACTTATCATATAGTATTAGCACAAATCCCATATTTGAGTTACAGCTAAGGGAAACTGCAGAAGACCTTAACCAGATCTGCAATAACGAATCACAATAAATGAAGCATCAAGAAATTTATCAAAAGAAGAAGGCGAGTTATGCTTAACATGAAAATAGAAAAGAATTTATTTATCACAAAGTACACGTTGCTGCAGCATGTCTAAATCCAAAAATTCATATAAAAAATCAATTGACAAATAAAGAAGTTAAAGATGAATGGTTCGTCTTAGTAGAGAGAATTCGTCCCTTATAAGATTCTGTTTAATGTTTTAATTGCTTGTGTACTTCTTGAACTACCTGCCACTGCAGGCAGTTGCCAGAAAAATTTCAAAATGTTTTCAAATATTAAAACAATAATTAAGGAACCTCAATTAACTGTGGCCAGAACTAACAAGCAGGTATTTATCAAATACATATAATATAAAGATTGTAAAAGCACATGATCTTGCATGTGTTTCTAGATAAAAAAAGGTTCACAGAAAGAGCTATTACAGAAACTCGACAAGCAGATAATGGTGACGATGAATCGGATGGAGAAAATGACAATGAGACAGATGATCTGACATGAGAATGATGATCTGGAACATCCCAGTGATGGTGACAAGACAAATAATAAAGAAATAACTGATACAGACACAAATAATTATGAACTAAGTGGCAAAGACATCGCGTATAGTATAGAAGACAATACGACATGACTACAGTGATTTCAGTGATGATGTTATTGATCTTTGTAAATATGATAGATAAAAAAACACAGAATGTAAGAATATAGTGAACTTAAATGATGAGAGAAAGGTATTAGTTCTGAAAAATGTAATATTACCTAATGTAGTTGTATATAATGTACAATAAAAAGTAAAAAATAACATAACAAGTAAGAACAGTATTATAAATTATGATTATTGACATTATTGTTTAATTTTAAGTTTGATATATTTATATATATATTTGCATCCAAGCATGTTTGACGGTGCAGTGATTCCATAAAAAATCATTCAATGCTGATAGCTCGAGCATTTTAGAAACATTTTATATTTTAATATATTGTTGCTACATTTTTGTGTCATGGCCAACACTCAAAGCCCAAAAAATAAGCATTTACAGAAAAACTTATAACTTAAGAACTAAAAAAAATCGAGGTATAAATCAAAAACCACATTGTAGATATTGAATGGGACTTTTTCATATGTAACTCGCCTTAAGCTATTTTTAATAAAAGCTGCTTAGATTATATCAATATTTAGACGCAAATTTACGAAAAACGGAAAAATCCCCATTTAACATCTACAATGTGGTGTTTGATTTACATCTCTAACTATTTTAGTTCTCGAGTTATAAGTTTTTCTGTAAAGGTTTATTCTTTAGGATTCGAATGTCAACTAAGACAGAAGAAATTTCAAAAAAATATTTTTCATCTGATTTCATCAAACATTTATGTATGGAAATAATATATAAATTTTTTTTTGAAATTGTTAAATTATCACTTTATTTCTTTCTGGATGATTTCTGATGGAATGAGTGTAATATATTAATGCTTGATCTAGACCAAAATGACAATTATTTTTTATTATTATTCAGATAAGAATGTCCACAATGCATAATATATTTGTGTTCTAGTTTTTGAGAGTTTTATCTTTGTTTTGTGTTTGTACCGTTTGTCGTTTGTCAAAGTTTTCCACGGTACAAATAAAATTGTAATAACAAACACTTTTGTTTTTCGTTTTTCTTAATTTAGCTTTTTTTTCTTTCTTGTTTAAACAAACAAAAAATACAAACTCGGTTTTTACCCATCTCTAATTTTTCACACCACAAGCAAAAAAAAAAGCAGGTAATTTAAGATATACACCAGGGTTTTTTTTAATATTAATATCAAAGAAATTCCTATTTCAATAACTCATTTACACTGATGAATTAATTTTTTCTATATTGAAGCATGAAGCAGGTAGAAATTTTAATTTTTAGTAAACTGCACTAGTGATTTAATTTTAAACACTCTACTATCCGGGCAGCTTAAGAATGCTTTGACTTTGAATACACACTCGTCGTACATAAGCAGTAGTAATATCGTTAACGTTGGTTGGTTGAGCGCAAGCCAAGGCATTTTTACGCAGCACGAGTAATATATAGTTTTCTTGCCTAAATCTCAGACATATCGGATATTATTCAATCTTCTTTCTATAAAAATTAAGAAATTCCATTTTTTACGAACCTGCGTTTGCACAACATGATAAAAATGGCTAGTCAAAGCACGGGACAAACGAAGAATATTTGAATATTTTCGTTGGGTTTCCCTAAGTTGTTCTATTTGTGCTTCTAATTCTATAAAAAAAATAAAAACAATTAAACTATTTATATTTAAGTGGTGAATTTTCCATACCTGTATCTACTGTTCTTGAAGATTTTCCTAATTTTTCAAACATCAACTGTTTGGTGCATTTGTAAGTGGATATTGACCAATTTTTAAGATTTTCTATTCGTGATGAAGTTTTCATAACTGTAGCGTCATCATTTTGAGTAGGAGTTGTAGGCGTTAAAATTGCCGGAGAACTAGTACATGATGAAAGACCAGTAGGAACAGAGCGAGAATAAGGGCATGCTGGTTTGGTATCTACTGCTGCAACTACATTACTTCGATTTTCATTTGCAGGTGCATCTTTAAGCATATCATGAATACTCGTACGTTCAGAACTTGAACTTTTCAATTGTGACATTTTCTGGAAAGTAAATCAGTAAATATGATAAAATTTTTATTTAAAAATTTAGCATACCTAACCACCACTTTATGTAAGAGATATTTATTATATAGAATGCTAGATTCTTTTTGATGTAAAGGTCCTATCATAATACTGTCCACTAACTAAAAAATCACAGCATTTAGGGACATCACTCTCATAAAAATAACTCAAAACTAACAAAACCTGATTTTTCATAAACTGCACCTTTGAAACCACAAAACTATCATTACAAAACGTCGATTGTTTGCCAACTTGTCAGTTGTCACCAATTTTACATCCAACTGTCAAAGCCTAGGTTAGCCAACGTAAGGCACTACAACGTTAGCAACATAACTACCAAAAGTTACTAGACCGATGAACCAAACTTCACCAGTGTTGCCATATTATGAGAAATATTTAAGGCTTTTTCGAAATTTGAACCGGTCGATTCGTTCCGGTACAAAACGATAAGTCAGGAATCATACTGCTCGACCACGTCGACCGTCCGAGACCGACCAAAATTTCGAAAACATATAACTGCATGTGCAATACGGTGTATTTACCGAATTGTATAAAAACGATCGGTCCACAAATAATGAAACCGATAAATACCCGAGTCAATTTTGGTCAAAGTGGTTTGATACCTGAATTTACATTTTTGAACGACCCTGGTGCAAACCGGTTTCAATCGGTTAAATTTTCGTAAACGCCTATAGAGTATACCCTCCAAGATACAATAGAATAACCACATTAAAAAAAAAATAAATAATCCAAACTAATAAACATTCCCCGAGTTTCCAAGTAGAATCAGATTGGGCATACAAATGAGGCATATTTAAACATTAAAGGTCGGTTTATTCACCTTCAGGTAAAGTTCCCAGTAGTTACCGGTCAAATAAATTAACAGGTAGCAAGTACACAGTTTGGGTATATTCACAGGATTATATCTTGAAAGTAGTTACTGGAATGTTTATGAGAAAGTGTCCATCTTTTGCACACAGGTAATACATGCAAGAGAAAGATGGGTAATTGATAGAATAACGTGTTAGCGAGAAAAAAAACTTAAAAAGAGGCAGAATTTAAAAAATCTGTAATCTTGCACAAATATTTTCTAAAAATTTCAGGTAAACATATATTAATGTTCTATGCTTTGCCAAAGGTGTTTCTTAATTTTTGTTTTGTGACTGTTTTGTTTTTAGTAGTGACTATATCTATGTTTCTAGTTTTTTCTTAGTATGTAGTATTTTTATTAAAACAACTGAATATTTAATAACTTTTTAAAATTTTAACGTATTTACATAAATAAAACCCTATATTATTACTTTGTTTTTATTTATTTCTATTTATCGCTCACATTAATTTCTGCGATTATTTAATTATCTAAAATACTCCTAAACCTCTATTTTTTGATTATTGTTTCATTATTATTTTCGTTTAGTTATATTTTTATTAAAGGTAAAGAATGAAACATAAACACCCTATATAACTTTGTTTAACTAGTAGATGCTTCCATTTAAAAGGACTATTTTATAAAGTGTGTCAAAGAAATTTTGAATAGAATGAGTAACAATAGTTTTACTAGTATATTTTCAAAACAAACTTTAAAGAATTTAAATATCTTGCTCAGGTAGTAGTTCACCTCTGTTTAATTCGGTCTCTTTCGTACACAGTATAAGGGGTATTTTCGCTATTTCGATCCTTAACATTTACTAAAGACTGTACATTGTACAGTCTTTAGCAAATGTCTTGTCCCGAGTAAAGGCGTTGCTGCTTTAAGAATCGAAATACCCCGTATACTGTGTACGAAAGAGACCGAATTAAACAGAGATGGACAACTACCTGGGAAAGATATTTAAATTCTTTAAAGCTTGTTTTGAAAACACGCTTGTAAAAACTCTTGTTACTCATTCTATTCAAAATTTCTTTGACACACTTTATAAAATAGTCCTCTATCTACAAGCATCTACTAGTTAAACAAAGTTATTGTAGTGATCGGAGTCAAAGGAGATACATAGGAGTAGTAACAAAGTAATAAAATGTCGACTAATTATTTATTATTATTTAATCTAATAGATAATATTTATGGTTGGTGATCATCAAAGTTGAGTTATTATTATCTAATATGAATAATTAGAGGAAACTTGCACTTACCTCTAACTTTGGCATCTAGTTAAGGGCAGAAATGAAATCCCCCTACAACAAATTTATAATCATGAGTACTAAATTTTGGTTAGTAATGAAAATGTTATTTACTTTTCAACAAAAAAATTTACTTTTCAAAGCATAATATTTCTACCCTACAACAGATGTCGATACTATTTTTTTTTTAAATAGTCATGTTTAAATTTAGAAATTGTCTTCTCTGGGCTTTTCTTTTTTTTAACTAATCTCCCTGTTTTTCTGCACAAATTGAATAAATATTTTATTTTGTAATTATATTATTGTTATTAAAATTATTAATAATTAAAGTATTTTAAAAATAATAATAATTCATAATTTTATTATTTATAAAATTTTTCCCTTTATTGGAATCACTAAATTCACTAAAATATTCGCCGGATTTACATCATTAAACAAAAAAATTAATAACATACAAAACTTCTTTTGTATTTAACAGTTTCTTTACTACCTGCCCTGCCATCTTAGGGTTGAGATTTTACATTTATCTACAATACTTCTTGAACCTGCCGCTTTGAATGAATAGGATTATAACGGATCTTTTCCCTTTTATTTATTTCCGGAAGAATCTTGTTTGGAAGAATCTGCTTAAATTTGGAAAATCTTAGTTCGAACAAAAATAGATACTACCTAACCTACTAACTATTATGATTCATAAATTCCTTTTAATCACATAAATATACATTTTATACAAAGGCCGCTTAATTGACTCAAAAATGCCGTGTACGAACGTGATTTTAAGAAGCGGCGCTTACTGTATAACAATTTTTTTAGCAAAATAACAAAATGAACATAAATTACAAGTTATATAACAAATTGTTTGGCTCTTGTTTGGCGCATCTCTGTAATAAATACAAATATTTCTACTTCTTTCAGTTGTGTGGGTACTTGGGCAGTTACATAGTATATAATATTTGAATTTAGGGTTGTTTGCACTACCAAATCCCGTTATTCATTAAGTAATTAGTCATTAGTTATTGTCCGGGTGTAGTTTGTGTTAATAAAGAAAGAAACGAAGTAAAGAAACCGATTAATAAAATAGTTATATATTTAATTTTAGTTTTATTAATTTTCATTTATTCCTTCAACTATTAATCAATCCATATTATTAATTATTTCATATCCTTATAGCCATCGTAGACCTAGAGATGTAATATGTGACCGCGGACGAAAAAAGGGACCTATTATAGGGGTCATATATTAGAAAGTCCGCTCTTTTCACTGATATTATCCCCAGACATCTAGCATGGTTACTCGTGTCATAATTTGCAGTTTAGTTATTGTACCCTAAAAAGTGACCACCTTCCAAACCGACTATGGTGCTCTTTTCTTCGCATGAATAGAATCTTAGAATCTTAGGTCATTATCAAATTTCTTCCAGTTTTGAATAGGATGTAGCAACCTAGCAACATGTGTTTCTTAAAGGATCTGGTTTCTGGTAATAGGGAAGACGCATATGTCGTCAATTGAGGAGATTCTTGCATTTTCATAAACGTCATTACTAAATTAGTTAGAATATCAGTTATAAATGCATTAAACAAATACCAATTTTAAGTAATTAATTTTTGAAAACCTTGAAAATTTAAATAAATTTAAAATGCAATACTGGTGTCCTCTAATGGATAAAACTTTGTTACCTCTTACAGTTCCAAAGACGACCCACTGTTGGTACTAATGAAACAGTTAAGAGTCCTGTATTACGCGTCAGTTTGAAAATTTCTTTATTTTCAAGTTCAAATATCGTCTACTTATTAACGAGTAATTAATATAATAATGTACGTTATGCTGTTGTGTAATTAACTGCCATAATTAAAGTGGTGTTAAATATTTCTGGTATTATTAATTCAAAATTTAGTTTATTGGTTTTCATCAGCGCCATCTAACGTTGAGTAGATCGTCAATATTGCTTCCTCACATTCACAGCGGTACCTACTTTTTTACATCAAATAGCTTTGAGGGAAGTTGCTCAAGGCCAAATTCGGTTTTAAATGAGGAGGATTTTTAAATTTAATTATTTCAAATAAATTGAGGGTTTTTAGAAATTCCGCTTATCTGGAAATATTTTTCTAACTAAAATGAACGAATACCAAAATTTAAAAAAATACGTGCGTCTTCCCTATTCACTTTCAGGTACAATTCCGGATAGTTAGGGATCAAATAAATTAACAGGTAGCAAATACATGATTTCGGTATTATTCAGCGGATTATAAGATCTTGAAAGTAGTTACTGAAATATTTAATTTCTAAAGGGAAAGGACTTAACATTTGTGTACAAGCAGTATTTTTAAGAGATAGATTGGTAATAAACAGCGTTTGTGTATTGTTTTACACTACAGTATTACAGCAAGTACACAATCGAAGATTATTTTAGAGATTTTTAGTAATTTCTAGTTACTAATAGTTGATTCTTAATAATTATTTATTAATTACTAATAGTTGGTTTTCTTATTAATTTGTGTTTTTACAACTTTTTATTATGAGTATGCAACTAATTTTCTGTTACCAAAAACACGAACGAACGCATATATTTTTTCCCGCCTCCCTTGAGTAGCTTATTAGTGGCAGCACCCCCTCTAACACAATGGTTAAACTAAAGCAATGGCAATGCTTTGGTAACCCACCTAACAATCTTATATTTTTGTTTCAAGCATAAAATATCAAATATACAATTATTTTTTAAAAATCGCATTACATCCTGTTTAGAATGATTATCTCTACCATACTAAACAAAATATGCAAAAAATGTTTTTTTAAATTGTATTTGATCAAACTTGAATCATTTATAAATCATTCGGTTCTATAATATTTATTCTTTAAATTAACTTTGTTAAATTGATTTAGAAACATCCAAGAAAAAGATTATGCTGGAAATACGAATTTACAGTGAACTAGGCAACCAATATTACTTCAGTTCTAGTCTTAAGCTTATAATTGTTGTTAAATTAGCATTTGCTTACTTATTTTTTAATGACCTACGTTGTGTTTGTAAAAGAAATACCTACGTTGTGTTTAAGAAAACAAGATATACCTACGTTGTGTTTAGTTCTTAAATGCACCAAAGAATTGTTTGTTTTGTTTCAAGTTTGCTTATGGTGCAGTTTGTCTCCAAACTCGTAAGTAATCATTGAATTCAGATAACTGAGATTCAGGTAACTCAAATTCGTATTCGAAGTGTACCACACACAGGTTTGGAGTTAAATGGAATGAAACACTGAATTTTCACAACAGAAAATGTACAAGATTTATTTAGCAATCACCACGAGGACAGTGTTACAAAAATATTTACAGTTTATTTACAATGTCGCCCCTATTTCTAGGAGTCTTTAAAACAAACAATTTCATTTTCTGACTTTACTTTGAGTGATTTAAAGTTTGGCTGAAAGAAAAAAACTGAAAAGAAAACCTAATGAAACACTGAAGGGTTCTGGGGTAATTCCACATCAAGTGAACCAATTTTTTGGAAGTTTTGACCATCACCCTCTTTGATTTTTTCAAATTTGGCACAACTGTTATACTCCTAAAGATAAGTAAAAATCCAAAATATTATATTTTTAACTCAAGTGGTTCTTGAGTTGTGCCCTTCTAAAGTGTACAAAAATGAGTGATTTTGAGCATGTTGGCGTTTACGTTTTCTTTTATAACTTATGATAGAAATAAGATAAGGGGATGAAACAAAAACTGTCTTAAAGTCCATCATTTGGGCCTTAAGATGGTGTGTTGCATGATATACTTATTACTTATTACAATCTGGCACACATATTCAAGAGATATGCAACTCTGTGTTCAATTTTTTTCAGAATTTTTAATCATGTTTGCAGAGAAATTCAAGGTCAAAGTCTTCAGGGGCGAAATATAAATTATTTTTTCATATTAAAGTATATCATGCAACACACCATCTTAAAGCCCAAATGATGGACTTTAAGACAGTTTTTGTTTCATTCCTTTATCTTATTTCTATCATAAGTTATAAAGGAAAATGTAAACGCCAACATGGTCAAAATCACTCATTTTTGTACACTTTAGAAGGGCACAACTCAAGAACCACTTGAGTTAAAAATATAATATTTTGGATTTTTACTTATCTTTAGGAGTATAACAGTTGTTAGGAGTTGTGCCAAATTTGAAATAAATCAAGAAGGGTGAGTTACAACTCATTGGTTCACTTGACATGGCATTACCCTCTGGTCGAAATTATTGCGCCCTGATCAAGTTACTAAATAATGATCAATTTATACGATTTTCTTAAAATTTTGGGAAAATAGTTCAAATACTATGAAACTTAAGTGGTATTATTTTGATTAATTTTGAATGTACAGTTTCTCCAAAATTAATTTTTCACGTATAACATGTGAAATAATTTAATTAAAAAAATTGTTTTTCCAAAACAAGTTAAGTAAGCAAGTTTTTAACATTTCTAGACTATTAACTTAAAACCAAAGTTATCACATTATTATATTATCTATTAAACAAACAACACACGTTTTTTGGGTACACTTGGACCTTAAGACCAGAACTGAAGTAATATTGGTTGCCTAGTTCACTGTAAATTCGTATTTCCAGCATAATCTTTTTCTTGGATGTTTCTAAATCAATTTAACAAAGTTAATTTAAAGAATAAATATTATAGAACAGAATGATTTATAAATGATTCAAGTTTGATCAAATACAATTTTAAAAAAACATTTTTTGCATATTTTGTTTAGTATGGTAGAGATAATCATTCTAAACAGGATGCAATGCGATTTTTAAAAAATAATTGTATATTTCATATTTTATGCTTGAAACAAAAATATAAGATTTTTAGCTGGGTTACCAAAGCATTGCCATTGCTTTAGTTTAGCCATTGTGTTAGAGGGGATGCTGTCACTAATAAGCTACTCAAGGGAGGCGGGAAAAAATATATGCGTTCGTTCGAGTTTTTGGTAACGGATAATTAGTTGCCTTCTCATAATAAAAAGTTGTAAAAACACAAATTAATAAGAACACCAACTACTAGTAATTAATAATTATTAAGAATCAACTATTAGTAAATAGCAATTACTAAAAATCTCTAAAATAATCTTCGATTGTGTACTTGCTGTAATACTGTAGTGTAAAACAATACACAAACGCTGTTTATTACCAATCTATCTCTTAAAAATACTGCTTGTACACAAATGTTAAGTCCTTTCCCTTTAGAAATTAAATATTTAAATATAGTAACTACTTTCAAGATCTTATAATCCTCTGAATAATACCGCAATCATGTATTTGCTACCTGTTAATTTATTTGATCCGTAACTATCCGGAATTGTACCTGAAAGTGAATTACCAGATCCTTTAAGAAACACATGTTGCTAGGTTGCTACATCCTATTCAAAACTGGAAGAAATTTGATAATGACCTAAGATTCTAAGAGGGATAACAGTTGTCCATGCGAAGAAAAGAGCACCATAGTCGGTTTGGAAGGTGGTCACTTTTTAGGGTACAATAACTAAACTGACTGAAACTATGACACGAGTAACTATGCTAGATGCCTGGGGATAATGACCCCTATAATAGGTCCCTTTTTTCGTCCGCGGTCACATATTACATCTCTAGGGCTACGATGGCTATAAGGATATAAAATAATTAATAATATGGATTAATTAATAGTTGAAGGAATAAATAAAAATTCATAAAACTATAATTAAATATATAACTATTTTATTAATCGGTTTCTTTACTTCGTTTGTTTCTTATAACACAAACTACATCCGGACAATAACTAATGACTAATTACTTAATGAATAACGGGATTTGGTAGTGGAAACAACCCTAAATTCAAATATTATATACTATGTAACTACCCAAGTACACACACAACTGAAAAAAGTAGAAATATTTGTATTTATTACAGAGATGCGCCAAACCAGAACAAAATCATTTGTTGTATAACTTGTAATTTATGTTCATTTTGTTATTTTGCTAAAAAGATTGTTATACAGTAAGCGCCGCTTCTTAAATCACGTTCGTACACGGCATTTTTGAGTCAATTAAGCGACAATATATTAAGCGGCCTTTGTATAAAATGTATATTTATGTGATTAAAAGGAATTTATGAATCATAATAGTTAGTAGGTTAGGTAGTATGTATTTTTGTTCGAACTCAAATTTTCCAAATTTAAGCAGATTCTTCGAAACAAGATTCTTCCGGAAATAAATAAAAGATCCGTTATAATCCTATTCATTCAAACCTGCATGTTCAAAAAGTATTGTAGGTAAATGTAAAATCCCAACCCTAAGAATGGCAGGGCAGGGCAGGTAAAGAAACTGTTAGTAAATACAAAAGAAGTTTTGTATGTTATTAATTTTTTTGTTTAATAATGTAAATCCGGCGAATATTTTAGTGAATTTAGTGATTCCAATAAACGGAAAATTTTATAAATAATAAACGGATAAAATTATGAATAGGGAAGACGCATATGTTGTCAATTGAGGAGATTCTTGCATTTTCATAAACGTCATTACTAAATTAGTTAGAATATCAGTTATAAATGCATTAAACAATTACCAATTTTAAGTAATTAATTTTTGAAAACCTTGAAAATTTAAATAAATTTAAAATGCAATACTGGTGTCCTCTAATGGATGAAACTTTGTTACCTCTTACAGTTCCAAAGACAACCCACTGCTGGTGCTAATGAAACAGTTAAGAGTCCTGTATTACCCGTCAGTTTGCAAAATCTTTTATTTTCAAGTTTAAATATCGTCTACTTATTAACGAGTAATTAATATAATAATGTACGTTATGCTGTTGTGTAATTAACTGCCATAATTAAAGTGGTGTAAAATATTTCTGGTAATATTAATTCAAAATTCAGTTTATTGGTTTTCATCAGCGCCATCTAACGTTGAGTAGATCGTCAATGTTGCTTCTTCTCATTCACAGCGGTACCTACTTTTTTACATCAAATAGCTTTGAGGGAAGTTGCTCAAGGCCAAATTCGGTTTTAGATGAGGAGAATTTTTAAATCTAATTGTTTCAAATAAATTGACGCTTTTTAGAAATTTCGCTTATCTGGAAATATTTTTCTAACCAAAATGAACGAATACAAAAATTAAAAAAAATACGTACGTCTTCCCTATTGTTATTATTATTAAAATACTTTAATTATTAATAATTTTAATAACAATAATATAATTACAAAATAAAATATTTATTCAATTTGTGCAGAAAAACAGTAATCTCCCTGTTAAAAAACAGAAAAGCCCAGAGAAGACAATTTCTAAATTTAAACATGACTATTTTTAAAAAAAATAGTATTGACATCTGTTGAAAAGTAAATAACATTTTCATTACTAACCAAAATTTAGTACTCATGATTATAAATTTGATGTAGTGGGCTTTCATTTCTGCCCTTAAGAAGCGTTAAAAATCGCTTTGTCCATACTCGAGCACAAAAAAATAAGTTACAATTCTTATCTTTGGTGTAGAGTGGGTTGCCTAAACACACATTTTTTTTGTTTCTTAAAAGGTTTACAAAATACTCATATTTTGCTAGAATTGGCAGCACTGTAGGCTAAACTAACCTTACAATTTTATTGTGTTGTAAACATTTATTAAATGGGCAATTATTTTTCAAGTTTATATGATTAACATTTATGGATAGTGTATATTAAATAAAAAGTTCCACAATGGATATTAATCTTCAAAGTGTAAGTAAATTCCCTGCAAATGTATTTTTCCTATAACAAATGTATAATAAATTTTCAGTTTAAAGACTTTCTGCAACTATACAACAATCTTTCTGAAATGTGCTTCAAGAGCTGTGTAGTTAGTTTCAATACACGATCGTTGGAGAAATGCGAAGAGAAATGTGTCGAAGACTGTTCATCAAAATTTATTAAATTGAATCATAGGTTCATGGCAATCTATTCTGAATATCAACAAATTCTTATTAACAAAAGAATAAAAGAAGCTGAAGAGCAAGCACATCAACCAGCTATTACTGAAAATTCTATCACTGCCGATGATATTACAACTGTTGTTAATAATTGAATTCTGTGATATATATTCTAGTATTTATTATTATTTGTAACCCAACTTGTGCTGCCAACTGTCCAGGAGTATCTTGGAATCCACAATTTGATTTAAAATTAAAAAAATGAATGATCAAAAGACTGGATACTTTTGGAGTCATCTACTATGTGGGACTATCAATGATTCGGGTCTCAATCTAACAATGTGCAGCGCATTTTACAAATTTTATTTTATTGTTTCATATTATATATTTTTTATTATTTATATTCTTTAAAATTTTATGAAATCAAAAATGCTTTGTACAGAGTGATCCACTTAACTCCACCCCCCCCACTTTTCTCTGTTATTTCTGTAGTTACAAAAAAATTATTCCAACAATAGTTGTAGGGCTTTTTCTAAAGTTTTTAAATATGACGTCAAAAAAAGAAATGAAAAATAAATGCCGAAGTTATATATATAAAAATTGAATTTTTTTAATGGAACACCCTGTATTTTATTGCCTTGTTCGACGTAGAATTTCAGTCTGATTTCAACAATATACTGGGGTCGGCATAAGTCAGGCGACGCTCTCGAAAAATCGGCATAAGTCTGGCAACGCTCGAAAAATTGGCAGAAGTCTGGCAACTGGAACTTCAAATTTCCGATCGTTCTTTACGACGAATGCTGAAACGCATGCACTATCGAGTTTACTGTCCGCGTCTCCTCCACGCACTTCACGAGGATGATTTCGATCGCAGATTGGAATTTTGCAAGTGGTACCTCGGATGCATTCAGGATGATCCACAGATCCACCGTTCCATGTTGTGGTCGGATGAAGCAACCTTCAAGCTGAATGGTACGGTCAATCGGCATAACTGCGTGTACTGGAACGACAAGAATCCTCACGTCTTCATTGAAGAAGAATTAAACATGCCTGGGGTATGTGTGTGGGCAGGTATCCATGTGTGGGAGGTCTCGTGGGTCTGTACTTTTTTCAGGGTAACGTGACGGGCCATAGTTATCTGGAAATGCTCGAAGATTTACGTGGGCAAATGGACAACGATCCAACACTCGCAAACATCCATCATTTCATGCAGGATGGAGCTCCGCCGCACTACGCGTTACCTGTGCGGGAGTTCCTTAATGATCATTTTGGAGAATGGATAGGCAGACGAGGAATCTTTGAGTGGCCCGCACGGTCATGTGACCTGACACCCTGCGATTTCTTCCTGTGGGGCCTTCTCAAGGACCGCGTTTTTGCAAGAAGACCACGCACCCTTCTCGAGCTCCGAACTGCAATTGAAGAAGAATTTGAAAATCTTCGCGGACAGCTTGACATGCTTCGCCGGACCTGCCTCTCCGTTGCGAAACGTTGCCGTCAATGCATTGATCAAGATGGGCATCAATTTGAACACTTAAAGTAACCCTTTTTCGAATCCCTTTTGTAATTTCTTCGAATAAATTCATTTTGACGCTGCATTTTTTTTTTAATGCAAATTTGTTGCCTGACTTATGCCGACCCCTGTAGAACACATAGTATTTACTTCTAATACTTTTGAAATTATTTACGTTTAAATATATAAATAAATAATATTAAATAATAACATTTAACAATAATTTTACATTTTTACAGTATAATCTCACTAAATTATTACAATGCCCATTTATTTTATTGTTAGAAATGTCAAACTAACAATTCAAAGCAAATGTTTTTAAAATCACAGCATACTCGATTGAATATGCGATAATGTGTAATTTATATATTTAAAAGCAAATATTTCAAAAACTGTTAAAAGAAAGTAGTATATATTCTATATTGTTGAAATCAGACTGAAATTCTACGTCGAACAAGGCAATAAAATACAGGGTGTTCCATTTAAAAAAATTCAATTTATATATATAAAACGTCGGCATTTATTTTTCAATTGTTTTTTGGATGTCATATTTAAAAACTTTAGAAAAAGCCCTACAAGTTTTGTTAGAATAATCTTTTTGTTACTACAGAAATAACAGAGAAAAGTAGGGGGGGGGGGGGGAAAGTTAAATGGATCACCCTGTACATTGTGATTAAGACCAGATTTACTGAGTAACTGTTCAGTACTCTCAAAAATAGAATATAATTTTTTACTTATACTCAACTCAGTTCAGTCTTTAATTATTAGTTATTTGTAATGCTAAACAAAATGTTTTGGTTGTATTGGTAATTTTGGTAACAGCAATGAATTCAATTAGAAATCTAACAAATGTACCTGAATAAAAGAAACTGTTAAAACATTTGCATTATTGCTGTTACAATCTAGCTCTTCAGGTCTTGCCGCCAGCTATCTTTTTATATTTTCAGGTTCATCTATTATTAAATTTTTTACAACTACAGCAAAATTGTATATCTTCTACTTATAGTTCATTTTGATTATTCTGTTTTATGTTTATTAGTATTATACAAACAAAGAACTTTTTATCTAAAATTAATTATGTTGCGTATTAATCTACCTAAAATACACTTGAGATTGTGGACAATTTTATTTCCAACTGAAAATAAGTATAAAAATAAAATTATCGAATAAGAAAACAACTTGTGTATTTACCATTGAAAACGTCAATATATGTATAACCGAAACGACCTTAATTAAGAATGTTTATTATTATTCTTGATAACCATATTTTATGTATTTTTATTGGATAATAAAACAAGTTAAGTCAATAAAATAAGTTATAATTGCTTTGATCGCTTATGTTTTCTAGCAGCATAGTGCCTTGCTTCACCGGACATCCAGAATGTGACTGTAGAAAGTTGGCAACCTTAAACCCAACATATGCAATTTCTGTTTAAGTAATTTTTAGATAGTAAAGCACATAAAACAAAAAAGAATAGGGTCATTGGTAGGGCTGTGCAAATAATCGATTATTTAATCGACAGCCTTGGTAGTGTAGTGCTGGACTTTCACCCAAGCGGCCCGAGGTCGATTCCCGGTGCCGGCAGATCTGGTTAAGGTTTTTTGCAGTTTTCCTTAGCTGTGACACAAATGTGGGAGTTGCGCTGTTCCATCTGTAAGTCGGCTGTAGCCGCACCTAGGGCCTACATAATAATAATAATCGACCCCTCCCTCCCGCACAAGCTTATAGCTTCTGGGGCCTGGTTTCCAGGCTATGGGTTGTAGCAATTATTATTATTTAAAAAAAATAATTGAAGGGCTGATTAATCTATTATAGATTTGCATAATTGCTTAGCCCTAGTTACAAATACATTATTTATAGAAAAAAATTAAGTAATATCTAATACGTATATTCAAAACATCAAAAAGTACTTGGATCAATAATTTTTAAGGTAAAATATTCGCACTTAAAAAGTTCTCTTTTAAACTACTATGTTATACAAGAACAAGCATTGTCACTTTTTTTTGCAAGGAAAGATACTATAATAATGAAATTTCAAAATAACTAATAACTAGGGCTGTGATAAAAAAAACGATTGACTGAGTAAAATCGATTATTTAAACAATTAATTTAAACAAAATAATCAAAAGGTCGATCAATCCATTTAACCGATTGATTAATTAATCACTTGATTTGATAATTCGTGTCTTCTATGTTGTAGTTGTCAGACCTATAGTGATCCAAAATTATCAAAGTAGCTGTAGCTAGAGTTCCTCAATGAAAACGTTAACTGTGTTATTTAAGAGTTAGGACACGGATGTCAAAATCTATCTCTTTCTAGGCCGAAACTAAGCTGTCTGAAACAGAGATACTTTTTTCTCTCTTTTTACTTTAGTGACAACATTCAGCAGCTGTCAGTTATAAATTTTAGGTTATGCTGTCACGTTTATTTTTATGCATGTAAATCTTTTTTAATGTGCATATTATCATTTATTTACTGTTTGCAGAGAATTTTTAAAACTACTATAGTACATATATCAATTTCTCGACAGCTTTTAATAAAGTATTAATTGTACCAAATTTCAGATTTTGTCATACTGACAGTTTAATTTATCAAATCAATTTTCATGATTACCAACCTTCTAATAAATAGTTTCAAAATATGAAATATCACTAGGAAAATTTGGCATGCGTGTCTTAATTCTAAATAACACAGAGCTCAGTTCATATTTAGGCACCCTAGCTGTAGCAAGTCATTTGCTCACAAAACAAATTGCATAATAATAAAATTACCTACCATCCATTTTTTTTCTAGAGTCCTCTGACTTTGAAAGCGTATTGCTCGGGAACTACTGAACTGAATTAAATATTTTAAAAACGAGCAAATAGTAAATTTATTTCTACATACTATAGTAAAATATTATTTTCTAACTGGTATACTTTTGTTTTTATCGGACGATACGTAATAAAAGGTACCCATTTTTAGGGACAATTTCATTGAAAGTAAGTTCACTAATTTTTTTCTCAGAAAGTATATGTCATATATCTATCAGATTTTTGTAGGGTTAGAAAGAAACCTTGCGGTTCTTATGCTATTAATTTTCAGACAAAAAAGCTTTTTATTTAAGATTTATGTGAAAAAATAGCAAACTATGCGTTCTTGTTTATTAATAGAGATAGCGTAAAATCTTTTTCGCTAAATCAACACTTTTCATGTGTAGACATTATTGTTTTCAAAAAAATTTTCCTAATTTTAATAATAAAAATGCGGAAACAAAAAAACGATTTTTGATGACAAACGGTTTCGACAAAAAACGGTTTTTTTGTTATTGCACTTTTATTGTTAAAATTCGGAACATTTTTTTAAACAAAATAATGTCTACATATGAAAAGTGTTAATTTAGCGAAAAAAATTTGACGCTATCTCCGTTAATAAACAAGAACGAATAGTTCGCTATTTTTTCATATATATCTTAAATAAAACACTTTTTAGTCCGAAAATTAATAGGATAACAACCGCAATGTTTCTTTGTAACCCCTGCAAAAATCTCATAGATATATGAGATATATTTTCTGAGAAAAAAAATATTTAACTCACCTCAATGAAATTCTCCCTAAAAATGGGTACCTTTTATAATGTATCGTCCGATAAAAATAAAAGTTTACCAGTTAGAAATATGATATTTTAATTTTACATGTAGACATAAATTTACTATTTGCTCGTTTTTAAAATATTTAATTCGGTCCAGTAGTTCCCGAGCAATACGCTTTCAATGTCAGAGGACTCTAGAAAAAAATGGATAGTAGTTGTGTTATTACATACAGGTATAGGCAAAATATATACATGTTTATAATATAACAACTATTTGGTTAAATGTAAAATGTTTAGGGATGTTGATTACAGTTTCTTTAAAGTTGGTAATTTGATTTTGTGTTTAGGGATGTTTATTACAGTTTCTTTAAGGTTGGTGGTTTAATTTTTTGTAGTTAGGGACTGCTATTTTGTTTTAAAAAAAGTACGATAGAAATGTAAGCAAGAAGTAGGGATCCATTTTGGTCTTTGCTTTTACAGTAATTTTCTTCATGTAAGTTCACTTCTAGTTATTTAATTTAAGTTGATTCTAGTTGTGTGATTGGAATTCTGTATTACTTAATTAATCCAACAACTAAATTCCTTGATTGAAACTATATATAAATCAAAATCTAAATGTAATTAAATTGTAAAAGATTTGTTCTTTTGATGTTGAAATTTTACTAGAAAACAATGATTTACTAAATCTTGTAATATAATTACAGTTAACTGGACATGTTATTCGTGCCTTAAATGCAACTACTGTTTTATGTCTTCACTGTCAGTATTTCTTGATTTGGTTGATTTTCTAACCTAACTAAATGATATACTTTGTGACTAAAATGTCGGGATAGCCTTATCTGGTCCGAAACAAAAGTTATTTTCCCTAGAGATAAACTGATTTATTATTTGAGAGTGCATTAATTGCCAAAGTGGTATAAAAAACCCATTTGGTAGACCGTGTAAGAGAACTCTCAACCCATTATTTTGTGCACACTTGCTTGTATATGTTATTTTTATAGGTACCTATTGCTCTTGCTTACTTATCTAGGTAATTGTTCCTATTGCTGACAGAAAACCAATCTCGATAGAAATCTGACATTTGGTGAACAAGTAAATTTGTCTGTAAAAAAGTGGCAAGGAGATTGGGTGGGACTACTGCATAGACTGTCGTACTACTTGCCTCTGTATGCCAGAAAAAGCGTGTATAATACTATGGTTTTACCATATATTTATTATTGTGGTAGTATATATCTTATACTATGTTGAAAATATGCGTAAATAGATTGTAAAAATGACAGAATAGAGCAATGCGCATAATTCTGGAAAGTAATAAATATATGCCAATTGCAAGTGTGTTAAGGCATCTGAATTGGATACAAAATTTTTTAGTTTTAATATTCATATTTAAATTATTTCAAGGGTTGTTACCAGATTATTTTGAAAATCTTAGGGTTAAATATACACAGGAACCGATTCAGAGAATTATTTGGGGGGGAGAAATTTTTTGAAAGATAATTGTTTTAAATAAATAATGATTAAACAAAATCTCCAAGATATCCCTAACAAATTTTATTAAAAACTTATTTATAAGTAGGCCCTCCGTGGTCGAGTGGTAGAGATCCTACCTCTCGTTCAGAGGGACAGGGGTTCAAACCTCGGTTGCGACAAAATTTAAAAAATTTAGTACGATCGTGTTTGAGCTCCTTAGTTTAAGGTATGAAAGTTGTATGAGTGATAAAGTATGGGGGAGCGTAATGTACTTGCTACAATAGCTCCATTACCTCCGTTGCACTCCCATAAGAGTTTGTCTGGAACCCCGACACTGCGAAATGCGGTATAAGGGGAATGGATTATGTATGATGTATGTATTTATAAGTATCCTTCCGAAACGGTACGCCTCTGCTTAACCGGAAACAACTATCCGCCTTCTGCAAAGGCCATCCGCCATCCCGGTCCCCATTAATATTATTATTATTAATGTATGACCGGGATGGCCTTTTCAGAAGGCGGATAGTTGTTTCCGGTTAAGCAGAGGCGTACCGTTTCGGAAGGACACTTACTATAATAATAATAATACATTTATTTCCCAACAAATAAAAAATATCCAACTACAGGGAAAAACAAACGATAATAAAAGAAAAGAAAATTGCGTGCATATTACTGCATAGTAACTAATAAATGACAGAAACAACATTTTTAATAAAAGTACAACTGTTAGATGTAACTCAATAATTAAATAGTGCAAGTAAACACAGATGATTTTAACAAGAAAAGCAAAAAATAGTTAGTAATTTTAATACATGCTCTTTCCTAACGTTTTATATTCAAAAGGTAATACTCAAAATCAGATAAAAATACAAAAATCCAATTAAGATTATCATAAAGCTTATATTTTATTTTTGTCTTTTTTTATTTGCACTAAATATTTTCTAGCTCTTGGGGATTTATTTGTAACACATAGCCATTGAACTATATATAAATAACTGGAATGGATGCCTTGTGTAAATAGCTGAGACATTTGAAATTTTATGCAACCCGCCGCAATGTAGTATCCTGGTCCTTTTCTAACTCAATGATTCAGATTAAACATTTGGTCGCACACAAAATAAAACTTAATCTACGTTAAAGATCAGCAAACAGTTTCACCACGTGTCCTTATAATGCAGGTAACATAAGTTAGAAAGAAACGGGAATACTACATTCTTGTCTGTTGCCCCTGACACAACATTTTCTGATTTAGCGTGCTTGCGCGTCCCTTCCAGTTATTTATATAGAGTTCAATGCACATAGCTTATTTCGGGGTATTTTAGATATAGGCGCAAACTATTTCAGTCATAAAAATTTATTAAAATCCAGGAATAACAAATAATAATTTACAAAAACAAATGTATTTTCCTTTTGGAGATTTTTTTAAATCTGGGGGATTTTTAAATTTTTACTGGGGAAATTGAGCCAAACGATCTGGCAACCCTGTAACACACCTCTATATCGCTCTTTTGCACTGTCGGTATCGTCTGATACCGACCGGTTTCCGTTAATCTGTGTGTATATTTGTGCTTGGCATTTTCCGCGTTTTTGTCGATTTATTGGATGGAATAGTTTGAGGGTTTATTAAAGAAAGAAGAAATTGTTTTTCCGTTCTAGAGGTTTTTAAACCTAGAAGTTACCTGCGAAGAATCCCAAATTGTACGATATTGTTTTATTAAATTAATCCAAAAGTAGTACAATGGCTACTGAAAATCCAGACACTACAGCTGTAAAAGTAGAAAGTTCAACAGAAAATGGAAATACTACTACAGAAAATAATGCTGCAAATGGAAATGAACAGTCCCATTCACAGAATTTCGGTAATCGTCGAGGTGGTGGAAGATTTGGCTTTGGAAACCGTAGACCAAATTTTAACAATGTAAGATGTTTGTTTTGTATTATTGATAGCCTATGTATATTTGTTTGCTTTTTCTACTTTGATTTATATATTTTGTGTTGTTTTTATAGTAATCATTTTTGTTAAATATATAACAAATAAGTGGTTTATAGATAATTTTATAGTTTTGGGCCTTACGAATATGCATATCTTTTATATTAAAAATATATATCTTTTATATATTATTTATAACTTTTATACTGTTATCGCTTCTATTTTGTTTATTGTAAACGAAATATTAAAAAGTATTTTATATACACAATTCCTATATCAATTGTTGTGTCTGTGCAATGCTATTCATGGTATTCCACCCACGCAATCCTCGTCATTTAGGGAGGTGCAGGCATTTTACGGGCAACGATGGGTTTATATAATAAAAACGTTATATTTTTGTAGTTTATATTAAAAAAATTAAGGGATTGACCTTATTTTTTTTTTAACTTGAAATATTTGAATTATACTTGAAAATGAAATTAGTGAATGAATGGCTGTTATAGTTTCTTATCCTTCATAATGTTTTGATTCTTATTAAAGTATTAAATTACAACAGTTGATAAGTATGACTCTTACATCCTGTATACAATTATTTTAAAATTTCAGTGGAATGTGTTATGATGTGATTTATAAAAATTTTAACTTATGTTTCGTAAAAGAGAATAAAGATCATTTTTTTAAGTAGACTTGCATTGAACATTAAAAGCATGAGTAAAAATTTATTGTTAAGCACATATGCGTAAATTTCGTAAATTTTTTTTTTCATGCACGACACAAAGGACACTTGGGTCCTTTTTAAATTAATTAATTTATTATATTAATTCACTTGTATGCGATCTACTTCAATGCTAAATGTTTTCCTAGCTTTGCGAGAAATCTGTTATAAATTAAATTTTCCACAAATAAGTCTTCAAGGTTTCGTAGGTTGGGCGTATGGAGGTAAGGGAAAGGCTTAAGCAACTGGTCAGTGCTATTCTCTGACGAGTTGCTCGAAGGGGAGATGGCCTAAAAAAATGTTACTAAAGTGTTTACAACGATAATGGCGTGATCTAACGATAAAAAATTTAATTTTCTTGAATTATACCAAACGGAATCAATTGTATGAACCCTGAAACATAGAAAAAGTATCTTTCTATGTAGTTATTATAACCTATATTTTAAATAACCGATATATAAATATGTATTTATAGAGTCGAACTTCGATAACTCAAACCATCACTTGACACAAATAAATTTCAGTTATCAAGACTTCGGATTATTAAATAAAATACATAATAGTATATACAGTCTTGTTTAAAATAACGTGAACAGCATCATTTTTCCTGTAATAATCATTTATTTATCAAATTATAGCACATAGAAATGCAAATCATAAACATTTAGTACTTAATGTGTCCACCTTTAGCAGTAATGACCATTTGTAGCCTTTTGGGTATTGATGTTATCAAATTTTTACAGATGTTGGCGATTTCTTGGTCACGAAACCATATCTTTATTACAGCTTCGATCATCTTCCATTTGACTGTACAGTATGGTGGTCCTTGTTTTTCGAAATTTATTCGGGACCGTTGAAAATTCGGTGACTTTTTGTATAAAAACAATATATTCGAAAGCCCATTTCTTTGATTTATTTTTAGAGGTCGCGCAAGAGGGTTAAAGTTTATTGTATATCTTTCTTACGTTGCAAATTCAACATTTACGTTGTTACGAAGTTACGTTTCAAAAATACTCTACATAGAATTAGTACTAGATAGGTATGGGGGTAAAAGTACAAGAAGTCACAAAGAACTGTTCTACTAGTTTTTTTTACCATCACAAAACCTTACAAAAAACAATACGTCAAAGTTCGAAACACGTAATGTGGGAAGCTACCATTTTCTGGGAAAAGGCTCGGGTACCAACTATGAAGGAGTAATGAGCAATTGATAAACTGGAAAGGATTAGATCAACCTTAAAAAAAGTTCAAAACGTAAGTCACAAGCCCAGCAGAATAATGAAATTAAATTTATTGAAGTATTAGATGACATTTTTGATATTGCTCAGCCTAATACTCTCGAGTTGACTCTAGAAAGTGAAAAAGTTCGTCGTGGAATCTTGCAAGGCACTGATAGTAAATTAGTCAACAGTGAGGCCAAAACCACACTAGGACAAGAAAAAGGGAAAAACAAAGACAACGAGAAATATACGCATTGATAATGCAAATAACAATGCAATTTTGGCATCGAGCGAAGATGCTAACGTTTTTATTGATTTTAATAATCCGGAATCCTCTTCTTCGACTTCCACACTAAAAAGAAAGACATCTAGAAAGAGTATCATGCTATCATGACACCAGAGTTAGCAGAATCATTTGACAGGAGCAAACTGAGCGATCGAAAAGCCGATTTTGTTTTATCTGGAACTTGTCACAGTATGGGACACTGCATGAAAGACATCGTTCCTCTATCCGCCAACAACGAGAGCTTTCACGAGGTGAATGTTTCCAAATTATGAAGGATTTCTGTTTGTCGTTCTTGGGATGGGAAACTGCTTCCAGCACTTACTGGGCAACAATCCATCAATCGTGTTGTGGGGTTAGTTACCGGTGTATGTATCGTCCAGCTTCTTGTAGTTCCGTTATCTTCTGGAACGGGAGAGGAGAAAGCCCAAGCATTTGCTAACTTGCTAAAGAATGGAACATTGTTGATCGTGTTTGTGCAATGTGTTTTGATACCGTTGCATCAAACACAGGTAAGTGCTTCGTTTCACAGTAAAGCTACACAAAATACTTGATTCTTATTTATCTGTAAAGTTATCTTAAACTAAGAAAATAATATCGCAAGTCGTATAAAGGTATCGTTTTATGGATGTTATCCGGAACTTGTGTTATATTGGAACGCATTCTAAAGAAGCAACTTCTATACTTTGCCTGTGTTGGAAGGCGTTTTTAAAGCAGTTATGGAACCTTCATCCGGCCCCAATGTTTTACTTTTCAAAAGATTCCAGAAAGTGTGAGAGTCTGTAGAGTACTATAGACTCTAGAATATATCAGACGGGAATTGCTGATGAGACGATCGTCAGAGAGTTGGGTGACACGGAAATATTTTATTTATATATTTATATATTCGGGAATATATTTATTCAGAAGTATTATTAAAAAACGTTATAACAAAATCAGAGAAACAAAAGCAGTTACTCCAAATTGTGACTGATCATCGAAAGAGTCGCAGCGACTCGAATAAAAAAAACTAGTAAATGACTACGACATTTAGATTTGTTACATTCTGCTGAAAAAAGAAACATCTCTAATAAACCACTATTGCATTTAGTACACTGAAATGTTTTTATAATAAACCCTTTTATTGTCTAACAGGAAATTTCCCAATTACAAGACAATTACAAAAAAGTAAAAGAAAGCATAATTGTTACATTGTATTACAAACAATAATTTAAAATATAAGTTTAATACATTACCCGATAACAAAACTAGATGGAATATTTTAAACAGTCTTATGTACTAAGGAGAAATGTTTTGATTTTATATCTAAACTGCATTAATGTACAGTTGAACAAATCTAAATCCAATTGGCTGTTAATGTAGTTAAGATGAGAACATGCTTGATAAAGAGGAGCTTTTTTGACTAAGTTGGTATTAGGAGTAGATAAGTAGAACATATTATGTTGTCTAGTGATTATATGAGGCACTACAAAATTTAATTCATTTAGTAATTGAGGACAGGCAATGAGGTTATTACACATTTTATACAGAAAAATTTGTGAGGCGCACTTCCTAGAGTTTTCAAGGGTTAGAAATTTAAACCTTCGAAGTAGTAATGTGTGATCAATTCCTCTGATTGGGTAAGTACCATCTAACTTAAATGATAAGTATTTAAGGAACCTACGTTGAACGTACTCAAGCCTATCAATCTGTGTGTTATATGTGGGAGACCAAGCTATAGAAGCATACTGAAGTTTGGATTTAACTAGAGAGTTATTAAAGAGGAGACATTAATAAAGCTCTTTGTTGATCTAATAAGGAAGCCAAGAGTGCAAATTAAAATTTAATCTTTTACCACTTGTAACTCCCAGGTCCATCACTGTCTCGCAGTCAGTAAGAATCAAACCATCCAGGACATAATCAAACTTAATCTCATTAAGTTTTAGTGAGATTGTAATTTTTTTGCATTTGCTTGTATTTAGTGGTAAACAATTACGTTTACACCAATCAGCCACTTTAACAATGTCTTTTTGATGTTGAATACAATCACTTAAATCACGAATGATCCTAAAAATTTTTAGGTCATCAGCAAATAAAAGAGTGAAACTACTGATCTCTGAAACTATGTCATTTATAAATATACAAAAGATTAGAGGGGCGAGATTACTACCCTGTGGAGCACCACTGGTGGCTGTAAATGTATAAGATTTATGACCATTGTATTCAACAACTGGTAATCGGTTGCAGAGATAAGATAAGAAAAAGTTTACTAAATTAAGGTGAAAGCCCAGTAATATCATTTTTCTAGCAACTAAACCATGGTCCAACTTGTCGAAAGCCTTCGAGAAGTCTGTGTATATACTGTCAATTTGGAGTTTATTGTTAATTGCTTCATAGGCATGTTGCAAAAAACAGGTCAAATTTGTGACAGTAGATCTTTGATGAAAGAACCCATGCTGTTGGGGTATAATAAAGTTTTTAACTTTGCAAAAAATTCTATTGTAAATACACATTTCGAAGACCTTTGAAAAGTTGAACAAGATAGCAATGGGGCGGTAATTATCAATTTTTGTGCCTTCTACAGTTTTACAAGCTTCAAACCTTGGTTCTGCTCTGTCAAATATAAATGGAAATACTGTTCAGCGCATGTAATGTAAACTGTAAAAACTTTAGACCCATTGCGCGACCTAAATTTTATTGTATCGGTTTAAGTTTTTAATATATATTTTTTTTGTATAAAATTTCACCAAATTGTGTACCCAATAAAAATTAGGAAAAAATGTTTTCCCTTCTTAATAAGGACCACCCTACTCTCCAGTCCTCTTTCATTAGGCAACGTTTAACAATAGTCCATAAATTCTCTATAGGATTTAGGGTTTACCAAACCCACACTTACATTGCAAGCTGAAGGAATCTCTGTTTGCGTTTTTAACGTGTGTTCTTTGAGAGTAACATGTTCTTTCAGAGAATCCGTTGTATGTTCATTGGTTTCTAAATACGAACCCAAGACACTCAACAAATCGTTTGAAGGTGGTTGCTGCAAATCATCCTCTATCATATCACGTTCACTGTCATCTTTATTGTCGAGCTGTACAGATTCGGATTCAGATCTGTAGATCTCGACAATATCTTCATCTGTGGAAACTCCAAAGTAACAATATCGTCATTCACATGCATAAAATCATTAAAGGTGATACCTTATGTATTTTTGACAATTTCCCAATCTTGCAGTTGAATTTCTTGCTTATTTCTTCTTTCAAGCGTTCACTTATGAAAATCAATGGAATTTCATCCTCTTCCTCCCACTCAGAATACTGATCAAAACCGGCTTTTTTAAAGCAATCAGAAATGGTCTCAGAAAAGGAAAGGCTTAACGTCGATATTCCATGCATTGGATATTTCATCAAGACAGTCGATTAATATAATGTTAATTTTTTTGTTTTCTTCAAAACATTTGAAAGTTTTTTAAAATTCTACAGAGATAATGACATTTCACATTTTGTATGACACCTGGATCAAGTGGGTTGTAACTTTGATGTCATATTCGGGGAAAAAATGTCTTTAAGATGGGCCAGGCAGTTGTCAATGAAAAGAATAATTTTTTTTCCAATGTTTCCAAATTGTATGTATGTCTAATTTTAACAACCATTCTTCAAAAAATGCTCTTGTCATCCACGCCTTTAAATTTGCTTTATATTCAAGAGGCAACCATCTAAAACCTTGAACGCAGCGAGTTGAATTACTTTTATCTATCAAGAGCGATTTCGATTTTTCTGATCCATCCATGTTTGTGCCAGTCATCAATGTAACTAACTCTCTGTTTACTGTGCTTTCCCCCATGGCACTTCTGGTTTTTAAAAGTTAAGGTGTTAACCGTCTCATCTGCATTAAATACGCCCCGCGCTTGATAACCTTCTAGTAAATGGAGTAAAACATCACGTTTCCATTTTGTACAGTCCTCGTCACTCACATCACTACTTTCTCCACAAACCTTTTTATGACATATTCCACATCTTACAACAAAAAAGAGGAACTTTAAATCTTAATTCATACATTTTTGTTATGAATGTACATACCTCCGTTTCCAATTATCCAGCCAACCCATGCTTGCATTGAAATTTGGTTGTCCCAGTTTTTGGCTAAATTAATGCTTTTCCTTTAATTAACTGTCCGGATATAGGTAATTTCTGCCTCCTTGCCGATTTAAACCATTCTAAAACTGCTTTATCCACATATGCTCTTGGAACTTCTACTTGCACCACTACTTTCGAGTAGTAGTAGACACTGTACTTGCCGGAACACCATACTTCGAGCTACATCTTTCTTTCATGAACCACTTTCCACTTCTTTTATAAGTTTAATCTTTCATCAATAGATAAAGTTTTTAAAGTACGTTTTAGTGACATAACAACAGCAATAAAAATAATGTAATAAAACGAATAGGTACAGTATTTATTTCCACTTATTAACAACTAACAAAGCATACTGCCTGCATCGTTATGCTATAAAACGACGGTTAAAAACACGTAGTTAGGGGATTCCCCCAGAAAATTCGACTTGTAGAAGGTGATGCCAAATCAAGTAAAAATTACACGTAATTCTCACTCTTTACTCTAATTCCAACCAATTTGAATTGATCAAAAATTCGAGTTATTGAAGTTTGACTGCATATAGTATGTTCATTAAAAAAAAACTCTAGTTACCTTTGAAATTTTGAAAAGGGAATGTTTCAGTTCATATATAACCTCACCCATAACCACATATATGTATTATGAAATAACTTTATTTTGAAATATACTCTTTCATAGCGTTTACTGTCATTGTTTCGCAATTGAAAATTTGCTAAATTATGAATAGGTGTTGCATAATAGTATATTAAAGAACAAGTTTTATAAGGGTTGATTTGGCGCACGAATCCCAAGTTAGAAAACGAGCCGCAGGCGAGTTTTTCTATGGGATGAGTGCGCTAATGCCCTTATAAAACGAGTATTTTATGCTATTTTTTCTAATTTGCGCCCCCTTTTTTCTTATTTTAATACAAAAAAAAATATTTTGGTCGTCTAGAGAATTTTGTGTTAGTTGGTAACACTCGGCGCCCACTTGATTTTTTGAATCATTTGTCATCATCGTCGTTAAGTAAAATTTTTCAAAACACTGTTCAATATAATAAAAAAGACCGGACCGTTTAATTCATTTAATAACAATTTCACAAGTATCTATCTAACAATAAAAGTAAAAATAATCCTCTATTATCAATTATACATAATGTAGGTGGCTATCAATTTCTTGACATTTCTGAACTTGGATGCTTCATATTGCTTGAAAAGGCTACAATATTGGGTGTCATCGGCACTTGTTCCTTTTACATAGCAGAGTTTGTCTTTCGAGTAGCTACTAGAAAAGAAAATAAAGAAGCAAAGATGATTAAATCGATGATACGTGTCTTGTTTATAGTACCATAAAATTACAAACATGAATTGGACTTACTGATTTGTCCAAGCAGATTTGATGTAGGTACGAGACTTGTTTATGTTACTAATTAGGAATATCCAAAACCTAACCTTCTTTCCAAGTAAAAATAGACCATAACTTCAAGTGAAATTTCATGTAAGTAACAATCAACAAACAGCGAACCAATTCAACGATATTAATTAAAAATTTATCAGAGGTTGACAATTTTGACAGATACTTGCAGTTTGAAGTTGTCACATTCCACGCATTACCCATCCAACCCTTAAAAACTAAATAACCTTATAATTCGTTAAAGTACAGTGTACTTTTATAGATAGCCATAAACGACTCCTACTGATAGATGTTAATAAACGTATTACAAACGCAAATTAGAAAAATGGAGTTTTTAATGTAGAACCATAAAAAGAAATTACATAATGCTAAATCACAAGATCTCGGAGGCCATGGAATAATCGTATTTCGACTAATTATGCGGTCACGATAGAACTCCCTTAAAAAGTCCAAAGTTTAATAATAATAATAATATATTTATTCCATATTAAATACAGAATCTCAAGGAGGGAATTCAACATAGTTGTTCTTCCATTCCCCCCTTGTAAATTATTTGAAACATAATTAATTATAATTTGTGATATATAGAATTTGCGAAATGAAAAAAGATAAAACGACCAATATTACTAAACAATTTAAATTAATCGATGTTCACTAGCCAGACTGTTTACGATTTGGGGTATCAATGACGATTTGATGTGAATTGTTCTGTTAAGGCTTTTTTGAATTTCTTGACTGATAATGCCTTGAAAGAAGAAGGTATGTCATTGTAAATTTTTGCAACATTGTAACTAAATGAACACTCGTAGAATGTAGTACTGTGCTTGGATATAGTCAACAGACCCCTATGTCGCACATTTATATTGTGTACATCTGTTCTATACCTTATCTTATTGTATAAATAGGGTGGCTGCCTGTTAATTATTATATTATGGTAGAATACTGCTGTCCGTACGTAACGTCGTTGTTTCATATCTAGCCAACCCGTTTCTAGCAATTTTGAAGATATATGAGCAAACTTAGGAATTCCATAAATAAAACGTAAACAAGAGTTTTGGACACGTTGTATACGCTGTGATGTTTCAAAGTCAAGGCAAGGGCCATATACCGGTATACAATAATTGAAGTGTGATAATACAAGGGATTCGCTTAGTAAGATTTTTGCGTCTCTGCTTAAGTAGTCTTTATGCGGATAAAGGAGTTTTAAATTATAGTAAGCTTTTTGTATATACTTATTGATTTGTTTTTTAAATCTGAACGTTTTATCAAGAACTAACCCTAAATTCTTAGCATTTTCAACTATCGGAATATTAACATTTCCAATTTCTATGGGTGATAGTTGATAATTATTAACCGGTTTACCGAAAAGTAAAATACAAGACTTGGATTTAATATTAGTGCATGATTAGCAGAAAATTCATTTATAGCTTTCAGATCATTATTCAATGTATCAACTGCATCTTTAATGTGATTTGGACTAAATGAGTAATACAGTTGTGTATCGTCTGCGTACATGTGAACATCACAGGCGCCCACACAATCACAAAGACCTCTGGTATACAAGGTAAACAGCAGAGGACCTAATATGGACCTAATATGATTCTAGATATATAATATGTTTCTAGAGTGCAGTGAGCAGTTGCTCCTTCTTGTTGAAAATAACCAGTTTCTATTTCATTATCATCTAGTTCTTCCACAAACGGAGTTAATATTTCTTCACAATATCGTGTTGCTGTTAATGTTGCTATAAAATAATAATTTAAGCTTTCTTTTTAAAAATTAAAATGCATTTTACCTTTAAAATATTCTGTAAAGGTCCAATATTCGTCTTCCACTTATTGCAGCCCAAACACCAACTTTTTCTGGATGTAATGATTTCTCAACATACACCATCACCAGTAAAAAATGATTTTCAGCAAATGCGCTTCAGCAACTTCCTCTGTTCCATACGTTGCGTTGAATACTTGTTTCACGGCACAGATTAACACACCGATGTACAGTATTTTTAAATTCTTCATAATTAATAACAACCTCAGGAAACTTTTCAAAAAATTTTTCAAGACATCTACGCAGTGAATAATTCCAAACTCTTACCTTTTTTGTCATTTCTGAAATAACTTTCTAATAAAAAAAGATTTTTGTTCTACCGTGTACACCATAATAAAGAATAACATTAGTGATTAGCAAAGCCACAACTGTGAGGAAAACAGATTGGTTTGATGCGGGATGTTATGCAGACACAAATATAAAAAACTAGAAATACAGAAGAATGCAACACCATAGAACTCGAGCATCAATGAAGGCATACAAACAAGCTAGAAGAGAAGAGAAACGCATACATAGAATCAAAGAGAGGTTTTTCGATAATGAAACTGAAAAAGTTTGAACTCTCCTGATGCCAGAACGAAACCAGAAAGTTCTATCAGAAGATAAATAGAATGAGGGAAGATTTCAAACCTAGGACAAATATGCGTTGAGATATAAATGGAACATTGCTAACCAACAAAGATGACATCCTCGGAAGAGGGCCGAACACTTTCGAGAACTACTAGAACAGCATGGTGAAGAAAACGAAGAGGCTGCAGTAGGGCACATTCAGGCAGAAGAGCAAGGAAAAAAAGAAACTTAAAAATAACAAATCCCCCTGGAAAAGTCAGGATCCCAACTGAACTTTTTAAATATGGGGGTAATGAAGTCAGCCATACAATTACACAAAATTATAATCAAGGTATGGGAGAACCAACGTGATACAAGTGAAATTGTATGAAGCCCGACGAAACTAATTCAACTCGATCGAATGACAATGTACTCTTTTCAGTGTACTAGATGCAAGGGGATGCTTTAGCATGTCTTCTTTTCAATATTACAATGGCAAAAATAGTAAGAGTAGTTAATTTACAAAATAGTAACTATACACGGTGAGTAATTAAGGAGTAATCGGACTTTGCCAGTGGTTAGATAACCATTAAAGAAAGAAAATTTCTATATACCATTTTTCTCGTATTTCTATACTTTTGGAGAAAAACGGCATCGAAGTTCAGCCTAATGTTTTCAAATTTAATAGTATGAATGCACATAACACATATTTTAAAAGTTCAAGCAGATATTCAATACTACTAGAATGTGCAAGGATAGTGTAATAAAGTAATAAAAACGTCTTTATTTTGGCCAAGTGTTTCGTAGAATAACAACAGATAAACAGAATTAAATAAACAAAGCATGTTGAGAACGACCTCTCGATGGATATTGTTTCAAAAATGGTATTTTTGTTTTGTGTTGTTTCTGATTACTAAAAAAGACAATTTCAAATTCTTTTAATAGGCACATTAACCCCTATGTGTAATACAATACTGCAGGTTTGTGAATAAACACATCTTTTGAGGTCAAGATCGAGGAGATACCATATACTATTTGGTTTCTCAAATGATAACAAATTGCAAACCCCTTACACTGCAGCTTTTAGTAATAAAACGTAACAGTACTTGTACTTGACTATGTAAACAAATCCATCAATCATTCAGGGTCCTCGAATTAAACCATCAAAAAGAATAATAAGGTTTTAATAATGGGTCAGTATTAAAATGATGTCATTTCTGTCTGCGTTTACTATTAGAATAAAGGGGAATCCCCCGGATTAATAGATTGTTTTGTTTTAACATCTAAAAAATGGAATGTGCGTCGTTTGCATCCTTGTGCTTGTTTAAACAGATGTCACGTTTTTACTGATGGTGTCAATTTCTAAAGATCTTGCATTTATTTCTATTCGACTTAACTACACTGACCTGCATCAATTATACATACTTTTCTGAAAACGTCGGTCAAAATTTTCGAAATTTTCAAGTTCATTTAATCAAAAAAAGTTACTAAGGTTTTATGTTTCTAATAACCAGAGAAGCTTATCCGCAAAGTCCGATCATTGAGTACTGAATCACCGTGTATACTATAAATCAGTGCAAATGCTGGGGTATGCCGATGATGTGGACTTAATCACCAGAAAGTAAAGAAGAGTTTACACTCCTAACTACGACTGCAGGGAATATGGCTCTCTAGATCAACGAGCAAAAAACCAAGTGCATGGCCGCACTGCCAACTAACAGAAGGCGTGACCTGGATCAAAACAATTACAATTTTGAAGTGGTGAACGAATTCACATACCTAGGTTCCCTGGTTAACCCTTAGTAACAATGTGTCTGATGAAATCAAACAGCAACTCGTATTAGCAAATAAACGCTACTTTGGATTAAACCAACATTTTAAGAGCAAACAGCTATTGCATAGAACCAGAATAAGAAGCTCCTTTTACCTGTGCTGACCTATGAAGCAGACATGTGGTGGACATTAAGTAAGGTGGATGAAACAAGACTTCTCCTCTTTGAAAGGAAAACTCCTCGAGACGTTCAAAGCGTCAGGGCCAGATTTGAGTCTTTGTTTGCTCTGGTGTTTGGGCCAGCTGACGACTCTGGTAGCCTGAGCTTAGACAAAGCCCTAGGCAGTGTTTTTAGGGGCCATTATAAACATGACATGAGTATAAATTGTTTATTTTTCCAATTATATTATTATTATTATCATATATACAGTGTGCCCCAGATGTGGTTCCCAAGAGGAAAAACTAGTTTATCATTGATTTTAAGACGAACATAATAATTTATAAAAATTTTGCTTGATTTAAAACTACTGAGAAGTATAACAGATTTGCTTATAATAAAATAGAAAATTTAAGAATGCATTATTTTATAAGGAGAAAATGACGACGGGCTAGAGTTCAAACCTGAATGTAGTTTAAAGAATATTGATTTCATAAAAGTACTTAGTATTTCCCCATTCAAATAATTGATGTCTTTATTTTTTGACTTAGGTAAAACAAGAACACAACGAAAATTTTGGAAGAAGGCGCATGAATAGAGGTGGTGGACAAGGAGGTGGCCCTCGTGAACAAGGAGGACCCGGTAACAGAAATCCGGATGATCGGTTAAATGAAAGGGTTTCGCAGCTTTCTGGACCAACATTTGATTTACCACCAGTTGATACAAGTGAAAAGAAGTTTTCAGGAAGAAGCCGTCTTTACATTGGTAACATAGCTACTGACATAACAGAAGAGGAACTCAATGATCTTTTTAAACAGTTTGGAGAAACTAGTGAACTGTTTGTGAATAAAGAGAAGAATTTTGGGTTTATTCGATTGGTAAGTTGCACTTGATCATTGTAACATATTTAAGCGATAATAATAATTGTAATTGCAGGATTTCCATGCGAATGCTGAAAAAGCTAAAAGAGAGTTGGATGGTACAAATGTGAAAGGAAGATCTTTAAAAATACGTTTTGCTCCTAATGGTTCAACAATTAAAGTGAGAAATCTCACACCATTTGCTTCTAATGAATTACTTTATTATGCATTTAGTGTTTTTGGTGAAGTATGTTAAGAAATAATTGTTAACACTCAAAGACTGTTTTAATCATACTTTTTAAAATTTTAGATTGAACGCTGCAGTATTGTTGTTGATGATCGTGGTAGATCTGTAGGTGAAGGTATAGTCGAATTTGCCCGAAAAGGAAGTGCTACTTCAGCTATTCGTAAATGTAACGAAGGCTGTTTCTTCTTGACTGCTTCCTTACGTCCTGTGATTGTTGAGAACTACGATATAGTGGACGATAGTGATGGTTATCCAGACAAAAACATACCAAGAAAGAATGCGGATTATATGAAAGAACGTGAAGTAGGTCCACGTTTTGCAAATCTGAATGGTTTTGAACATGAATATGGTACCCGTTGGAAGCAGTTGCATGAATTATATTCACAAAAAGAGCAAGCATTAAAGAAGGAATTTGAAATGGAGAAGGAAAAATTAGAGGCGCAAATGGAATATGCCAAATATGAACATGAAACAGAAATGTTGCGTGAACAATTGCGTGCTCGTGAATTAGATCGTGATCGACAGAAGAGGGAATGGGAAAATAAAGAACGCCAAGCTGATGAATCCAGACAACGAAATGAAGAACAAATGCGTCGTCAGCAGGAAGAGATGCAAACTAGAATGATGCATCAAGAAGAAGAACTTCGTAGACGTCATCAAGAAAACAGCTTATTTATGCAGGCACATCAGTTGGACAATATGTTGGATCAACAAGAACAAAATTATGATCAACCCAGCTTTAATTCTAATAACGGTATGTAATTAATAATTTTTATAATAATTATATACAATAATATTTTGTATTCTAAGTGATATTGTATTTAAATCTTGTTTTCAGCTAATGATGAAATAGGAGAATCTGGAAACATGCCTATGGTAAGTTCATTAATTCATTAAGTATTAAAAAATTTATAGTAGCCTATATTTACATAAATTCAATAAATTTGGTGCAAAAAACTAGAAAAGATTTCATTAATGTTTTACTATGGTTCATGTATTGAAAACAACAGATTAAACTTACGGTTTACGTTAAGTGAATAGTATATGAAATTATTGGTAATTAGAAATGCATTTTCATAAAAAAAAAGATTTTATGTAGGATCACTATAGAAAAACACATTTCGCAGAGTCTAGTAAACATGAAAATGCCTCATTGCTCACAATCTCTAAACTGAACAGAAATGACTGTGGAAAATGATTTCCCGCAATCAGTAGTTCTATTAAAACGCCATAGATATCAGCACATGCAATATTATAATATTATTAATTATTGATTTACATTAAATTATATTTTGAATGCAAATCCATATAGAAAAATTATCACCCCGGCTGAAAGTCGAACTCTGAGCTTTCCGCTTGCCAAGCGAGATCTCTACTGCTGATCTATTAAAGCGACTACAACAATTTAGTTATTACTATATAAAGTTGAGTACTGAACGGCTCGAGTAATAACAGTCTACCCTGCTATACCCCAATGGGCCTTCATGGCCTGAAAAGGGGGACTATTATTATATAAAGTTATTATTATATCATTGTTAATATCATATTAATATTATACCAAAGAGTAGTATATTATAAGAGGCGAAACTTCGCGCGGCGTCTTTGATCTCTCGTCATCAGTTTCAATGACCTTGGAACGCTTGGCCCTTTAACTAGGATCAGCAGAAATGCCCGCCAAATTTAAATATTTACCACGCCTGAACTCAACCAACTAACGTCCAGGGTTGTTAATTTCGTATGTATACTGGATGATTTTAATAAAACTATACACCAATTGTTGTCTTTATTCAATTTAATTCATATCTTTATTGTATATAAAGTTTTACAAACATAAAAAGCTTATAAGTGATTGGTAGATACATATATGGTATTCTCTCTCAACAATATAAAATATTTAATAATCAACTAATGATAACATTTCGCATGAATTGCAGTTCATTATAGAATGATATTTAGTATGTATTTAGTATAGAAACTATAAATTACTTATTGAATGGTTTTTCACCAGTGTGAGTTAACATGTCTTTTAAACAGTAAACATTAGTAAACATTTATAATCACATAGATTACACTCAAATGGTTCTCGCCAACACATGTGTGTTTTAAGACTAACACTTTGAGTAACTTTTGAAAACATTTGTAGTCACAAATTACACTCAAATGGTTTCTCACCACTATGAGTTAACAGGTGTGTTTTAGAATTAGATTACATCTATTTTTGAGGTTAAAGAATTAAAAAAAATAATCTTAAACTAATACGGTACTTAAATAACAGAATACTTCGTCTTTTGGAAATCGAAAGAAATGAATGTCGTTGTTATCTAAATAAAATGTATTCCTACAGTTCTTGTAAACACCCGCGGAGTTTACGTTTTTCTCCATTCATGTTTTGGTTCAACTATAAATGTTCAATTGTTTGTTTATTTAACTCTCATAATCACCAAAAAAAACACACTACACATTAACTGTTTGTCGCAATATGGGTACACTTTCACGGAACACATACAGAATAACGAATTGACTTGACAGGTAAAAAAGAATGAAAATAAGCATCCATCTTTGGCATTTCTGTGCTCCCGTCCAATGGCATCGCAACAAATTAAGAGCTAGCCGAAAGTAACGGAGAATCAGCGATGGGCCCTTTAAAGTGGTTTTGCTATTCTATCTCTCTCGGAATTGAGGTTTCTCTACCAACATTCGCCTCTTATAATATCTACTCTTTGATTATACCTTATTATTGTTAAATTGCAATCAAAACAATGAGAACTTTTATAATTTGCTTATATTGTGAAACATAATATGTACGTTCATACGGCAAGCGACTTCCAGTTGCCAGGTGGCCATTATCTATCTCGGCAAAGCGGGTCACATTGTTAGCTTTATTGGGTGTAATGTGTATTAGTATGTATTACTCGATAGTTATCTTTTCATCAGTATTGTAAAATAAATTAAAATAATTATAGTTTTTATTAAAGAAATTCTAATATAAATTATAATAATAATAATAATAATAATAATTACTACAACCCATAACCTTAACCAAGGCCCCAGAAGCTATAAGCTTGTGCGGGAGGGAGGGGGCGATTATTATTATTATGTAGGCCCAATGTGCGGCTGCAGCCGACTTATAGATGGAACAGCGCAAATCCCACATTTGTGTTACAGCTAAGGGAAACTGCAGAAAACCTTAACCAGATCTGCCAGCGCCGGGAGTCGAACCCGGGCCGCTTGGGTGAAAGTCCGGCACGCCAGACATTACACTACCAAGGCTGTTTGAATTACATTCAAATGAAGCATTAGGTATTCAATTTATTTGTAAAATTGGGGTTATGATTTATTTACATTCACAAAAAGCAGCGACGAAACAACAGGACATCCAAAATACTTTTGATAATGTGTCTATGGAGTAGATCCATCTCGATCCGGAATCGATTTTCGACAAAAATTACTGATCCCGATGAATGTGTGCTTATAGCATAAGTATCATTCCTATAAGCTTACCAAAAACAGTTTCGATAAACAAACGTTCCCCGGGCGACGCGAGCGATATTGAAAGTCGCCATTTTGGGTATTTTGGTACACATTTAAGGTCACAATAAATGTCATAAAGGTCACAAAGATCAAAAATGTTGACCTTTCGTGACCTGGCATGACCAGAGGTCAAATTTTGAATTTATTGTTCTATTATTGTTATTTAAGGAAATTGAAGTCCTAGAATGCGTTTCACATCTTTTTTTACACCTTTTTGTTTTTTTTCAAAATGTTGACCGTTGATGACCTCTGGTGACCTCAGTTTCATAGGTAGCGTCACGGGACTTATTATCCTTCTGGAGATGGGTATAAAGAGTAGAATACAAAAAATCCCAGTCAAATTCATCAACAATTGACTGATGGGCTGTGTACCAAAGTACCCAAAATGGCGACTTTCAATGTCGCTAGCGTCGCCGGGGAACGTTTTCTTTTTTCGAAATTGTTTTTGGTAAGCTTATAGGAATGATACTTATCCTATAAGCACACATTTTTGTCGAAAATCGATTCCGGATCGAGATGGATCTACTCTATGACCTTTAAAAAAAATTCTGTCAAGTTTACTTTCATTTCCCTGTATTTAAAATACTCTAAAACACACCATGCCATCACTGAATCAGAAATCTAATAAGCTGCTGTAATAATTAATAAAAATTCTAAGTAAACATCAATCGTGGATTTGTGGCTGACATTTTCCTAAAAAACAATTACAAAATTTAATTGATGAAAACTCCTAACATCATTATGGTTCTTCAATTCCGAATGGCAAAGCAGAACAATGGCGTACCATTAAAAAAAACAAAAGGTCAGTTCATTCTATCTCTTTCTTTCTAGCTCAGACTCTAGGATTAGCTTCTACTTGGCAAATAATATAATAATTAATTAATTATGAATTCTTGTATTACCTCATATTTATTTAATCACGAATTAAAAAGTAATTAATAATAAAAAGTATGATAAATGGACACTCATTCTGCTGTTTTTCAAAATATCGCGTTAGGCATTTCTGTATTTCTCGAAGGTGTTATGAAAGTGTTTTAGAATAAATTTCGTGGAATGATTTTTTGGTATACCTTGGAAAATGTGCTCGGGTCACTTGATACCAGTTTTCCGAATAGATGAACAAATATACCTTAGTAATAAGTAGAGACATGCATTTTAGTAAAGTGTAAAACCACTATGTCAAAGAAGCGAAGCAACTTAATCTCAAAAATATAAAATGATATGGGGTCTATGTAAAATAAACAACATGAATTAAAAAAATTCTCAGTTGCCTAGCAATTAAGTTTATCAAGAACTAAAATCCAGTGTTGACAAATTTCCAGAAATTTAATTTTTGGAAACCTTCCGTGGAAATATATCCCCGAAACTTATTGAAATGGTAAATGTCAAAACAAGGTTAATGAAATTCAAACAGGGTTTAAGAGGTACCTAGGTGAATCAATAAATAACTGAAATTTGAAAGATTTTTTATTTAAAAAGAAAACACAAAAATTCATTTCAAGGAAAAATGAAAAACAAATAATAAATAATTATAAATCATAATATGGGACTCTTAACGATCCCCATGAAATTTATCTTTATCACTGATGATGATCATAGTTTTATTTTATTACATACATACATAGTCTTTAACTTCTTATACCTTTCGGTGTCGAAGTTTTATTTTATTAATTTTTAATTTTAATAATTTTGGTGTTTTGAACTACAAGTTAAAAATTGCGAGAAGACGTTTTACTACGTTTAATGATGAGGTTATAAACGATAAAATCCACAAGCGTACATTAATTCAAGGTTAAGATGGAAATTTATTAATCTATTTGTAAACAAATGCTCAACAATAAACAATTTCAATAAATAAATATATAAATTTTACCTAAAATAAGTAAAAGATGTACATAATCCTGTATACAGCGGTCGTATTCGGTCACTATTTTACATAAAAGTACATATTTTTTACCCTAGTGCATAAAAGTACATATTTTTAGCATTTAGTCACTAAAAGTACGTATTTTGTTAGCAAGTTTTAAATTCCACTATTTTACAACCGCGATTGTAAAACGCAAGCCATTTTGGACGAAACTTAGTAAGAAAATAAATGCAAATTGCGCCTTTTCGTGCAGGTAATAAGAACCATTATTGTTTAGCGTAGCGCGCTATTAGCAATTTAGAATGTACTATTGAGAAGGGTATATTATATTGCCTGATAAACTTCAACTGTGAACACAAAAATGCATCATCTTCGTAACCACGGGATTTGAACTCAAGTCTTCTGCGTCACAAACTCGATTGCTAACCCACTGAGCTACAAAGGCATTTAAACAATTCGTAAACATATATGGAATAAAAAATCGAATTAAAATTGAATGGAACAGTTGTGGACAAAGTATAGTATTCGACTCGCATATAATGGCGAGTATTCGCTCGGCCAATTCTAATAAACTTAAACTTAAAATATAGTATTTCTTATTTAATGTATTCTGAAACCCCACCATACCAAATTTAAAAAATGTATCTTTAAAGGTGCTTCAGATATGGACACCTGAAATTGTACAGCTTTTGGGGTACCTACATAAATATAAATGTTGAAGTTGTGTGCTATAAAAGTTCAACTTTTTGTGCAATTATTAGAAAAAACATGCAATGTGAAATAACTTCTAAGCATTTTACATTTCCAAATTAACTTTTATGGATGAACTTATCTTTAATTCAAGAATTGCCAGTTTTTGTAGATATCTAAGACTTATAACGTCGGCTTCATCAGCCATGGAATCAAGTTGTTTCTGTAGATAATGTAAATTTTGGATAATTGGGTTGTTTTATTTCTGACATTTATGAAATTTATCGAATCATTTCGTACAGATGCAGCATACACAATTATTAATGTAACAATAAAGAACTTCTTATTAAGCTTTAACTATATTATCATTAAAGGACATCTTGTCATGCGGAATCTCTACATTTGTTCGAGGAACCCTGGGGTTCTACGTGACACACTTTGTGAATCGCTGGTATATAATAATAATATTTTATTCCATATCATACATAATACAGAATCTCAAGGAGGGAATTCAATAGTGTTGTTCTTCCATTCCGCCCCTTGTGTAAATTAAACAAATGAACATTGTCGAACTATAAGTAAAACTAGTAACTAAGTAGTAACAGTAATAATTCTTATAATAATTAACATAAATAGATAATGCATCATTTAGACTTATCAGTATTGAGTGTTTGCAAAGAGGTGCTCAATGATGATCTGTATTGAATTGCTTAATCAGTGCTTTTTTTAATTGTCTAACGGATAATGTCTTGAAAGATGAAGGTACATCATTGTACATTTTTGCGACATTGTAACTAAATGATCGCTCATAGAATGTGATATTCTTCTTGGGTATAGTCAACAGACCTCTATGTTGCACATTTATATTGTGTACATCTGTTCTATAGCTTATCTTATTGTATAAATAGGGTGGCTGCCTATTGATTATGATGCTATGATAGAACGTTGTTGTCTGTATGTAATGCTGGTGCTTCATATTAAGCCATCTTGTCTTGAAATTTTAAAGATGTATGTGCAAACTTAGGAATTCCATGTATAAAATGTAAACAGAGTTTTGCACACGTCGTATACACTGTGACGTGTCAAAGTCAAGACAAGGGCCATAGACCGGTATGCAATAATTAAATTGTGATAACACAAGGGATTCACTTAATAAGACCTATGCATTTTTGCTTAAGTAATCTTTATATGAGTAAAGAAGTTTTAAATTGTAATAGGCTTTTTTAATGTACTTATTGATTTGTTTTTTTAAATCTAAACGTTTGGTCAAGAACTAATCCCAAATTTTTGGCTGATTTTCATGATTTGAATTGAAGGAGTAGTATAATTGTGTATCATCTACATACATGTGAATATTAAAGGCCCCAACACAATCACAAAGACCTCTGGCATACAGGGTAAACAGCAGAGGACCTACTATGGATCCTTGCAGTACCCTTCTTGTAACACCAATAGATGTAGGTACTGCATTAGATGTCTTAACTTGTTGCATTCTATTGTAGAGATAATTTTGGATCAGGGTGACTGCATCATCACCAAGACATATGTAGTGCAATATACCAAGCAGTAAGGCATGATTTATTGTGTCAAACGCCTTGCTGAAGTCTAACAGAGCCAACAGCATACATTTTCCTTCGTCTTGTGCCTCCAGAATGTCATCTGTTACCTTCAGCAAAGCGGTTGCACAGCTGTGTTCAGATCGAAGCCCTGACTGACTGATAGGTAGCAATTTATTGCACTCTTAAGTATTTTCTAATTTGTAAATTGATTATTTTTTCGATGATCTTTGAAAGTGTTAGTAAAATGCTAATTGGTCGGTAGTCCTTATTCTCTACAGGTTGTTCAATCTTCGCTATTGGAGTTACTACAGCCGCCTTTCAGCTTTCGGGAAATGTATTTTCTAAGATGCAAGAGTTACAATATGTACTAAGTATTGCAATATAAAAGGAGAACATAACTTTATCATTGTGATATTTAATCCATCAGATCCTGTGGAATTGCTTTTCAGGAAATCAATTATTTTTGATATTGTGTTGCTATCTATAAGTTTGAAATTGAAAACAGCATTCTGTAAATCATTATTTTTGTAGAGATTTAGTACGTGTTGCGGAACTGAAATTTGTGGGATACTATTCACAAGATAACTATTAATTTCATAAGCGTGACCAGTAAAGGAGTTATTTATGTTATTAGTAGAGTGCTCGCTGGCCAATAAGTCGCTTAGTTTTGATGTTCGTGGGGGTTTTGAGAGTAAAAGCCGGGACTAGTTGTATTCGATAGCTTATAATTGATTGTTATACCAAAAAAAGTTGGCCGCAAATTGGCCTGTGTAAAAGGGCACAATTCAAAATTTTGGAGTTATCTATCGTACGTGATGCACCGTTATTAGATCAATCTTTTCATGTAGGTTTCGATGTAAAGTCTGTAGCCGTTTTTCTAAAAAAAAATAAACAAATCTTTGCAAAGCATTGAGTCTTACGGGAACTATAAACTTTAAATGCTTGTAACTTCGTTTGCGAAGCTTCAAAAATTAATTAATTTTAGGGTACTTTCGCGTTTATCAACTCATATTTCAGAAACGAAGCCTTTAATCGAAAAAAGTCGTTCTTATAAAATTGTAGACCGCGATCTTTCGCTTCTAACGGTGTTACTTTTATATTTTTAAAGATTATAATAATTCCGTAAAAGAATAAAATTTAACACCAAACACAATTTAAATTGTATCGACACCCGTAGTCCTCGATAAGCCCCTCTTGCTCTTCCGGCTCCGCGCGCAGCAGTTGTCCATGTTCTAGGTCTAATAAATACACCTAAGAATGTATTTCGTTTCTCTTAAATTAATTAATAGATGCCTAATATAAGTTTAAACGCATTAAACATTTTTTAGAATAAATAATTTAAATAGAATAATATTTTAACTTTAATTAACTTTTTATTTTTTGGCTAGTATCATCTCCTGTAAAGGGATAGTAAATTACCCAAGAACGAAAAAATGTAAAAACTTGAATGTGCCTGTGTACTATTATCAACATTATTCACTGTCGACTTCGCTTTCCTCACCTTCTTCATTAGATTTTGGATTTGAAGGGCTTATTGTACACATTATTTTGTACATACACCTACACGAACTTATACATGCAATAATTTTTTTCCTGCAACTGCACCATTTCTGTTTGCAGTCGGAAAGTAAAAGTCGTAAGAAAATAGTAAAAAATGTAGAAATGTAGCTGTATACCTTTTTTTGCATCCGCATGTTGATAAGACTGTAATGTCTGTCGGTAATGATGGAAGAGTTTATAACATAGGAAAAATCTGATTACTCTTCAATTGCCAACCGTGAAATCGCAATATTTTAAATAGTTTTGAATCGAGTTTAAGGCATTTAGCCAAATGTTGCACTGTTTGGTGTGCTCGTAAGCATTGATATTTTAGGCTGTCCTCTGTAGGTGGTAATTTATCAATAGTTTTAGAACCTGCAAGTATACCTCAAAGCTGATTAATGGAGTTAACGTTTTAATTATTGGTATAAAGCTTAATAACAAAATTGTTCAAGTTTTGAAAAATCTGTTCATCGAAATCCGAAATTATTAAGCAATTTGTATGAAGCAAGGTATGTTTTCCAACAAGTTTTCTTCCCGATGCCAGAAAACTGACTTGTAGTATCCGATCCTGTGAGGGCATGGAACGCTGGAAGATTTTGTAAAGGATGTTCTATTTTTAAGAGATGAACTGGTATGAAGCGAATGCTATCCTTTTTTCCGGTCTTAATCTAGACTTCTGGGGTTAAATATTTTCTAAAGTGATGTAGAAGTACCAAAACGTTAGTGTCCCTGCATTCGATAATGCATTTGCTGTAGCAGACTTTTTTAGCAGATAATATACGTAGCAGAATCCGTCAGTTGATAAGTAATTCGTCAACTGATTCTTATTAAAAGTACAATGAATAAATAACTACCATTGCCGAGGTAGTAGCGATTCGACCGTATGAATAATTGTATCAATTGATTTACCAGATCCTCTTTTGATTCTAGTCATATTTTTGATTGACATGTCGTTATAGTGATCTAATACCAAATCTACTCGTTCAGCCTTGTATGAGTTATTAAATATGATCGAAGAGAATGTTCTTGAATAATCCCCGAATGTCTTAGTGTTGATCGGTTTGCCGAAGCTCTGTACCAGTGACATACCATCATAAATATAATTTGCGCGGTAAATTAAACAAATTATCTTCTAATAAAACAACACGAGTTTATTTCTGCCGTTTTCACTCCAGAATGAACAGTCTGGTCGCTTTCTTAATATTAACATGCTCCTAAATTCCAATATCATAAATTTTATACTTTAATATACACAACTGAAACTAATTTCTTATGAAACATAGGGTTGTAGTGACCCGTAGTGTCAGTGATCCGTGGCTTAGATGAACTCTACTAATACCTATTAAGGGAAAACTAAGTCTTTACATTTTTTCGTTCTTGGGTAATTTATTATCTCTTTACCGAAGATGATACTAGCCAAAAAATTAAAAAGTTACTTACGAGATTCTTTGCTATGAAGTGTTTTGGAAAAAATAAATGCCTATGTTATAATTTTAACTATTTTGGAATACTGTTTTATTATTATTAAGTAATGGGTTAATAACAAAGATATAAAAATATTATTCTATTTAAATTATTTATTATATTAGGCATCTATTAATTAATTTAAGAGAAACGAAATACATTTTTAGGTGTATTTATTAATAGACCTAGAACATGGACAACTGCTGCGCGCGGAGCCGGAAGAGCAAGAGGGGCTTATCGAGGACTACGGGTGTCGATACAATTTAAATTGTGTTTGGTGTTAAATTTTATTCTTTTACGGAATTATTGTAATCTTTAAAAATATAAAAGTGACACCGTTAGAAGCGAAAGATCGCGGTCTACAATTTTATAAGAACAATTTTTTTCGATTAAAGGCTTCGTTTCTGAAATATGAGTTGATAAACGCGAAAGTACCCTAAAATTAATTAATTTTTGAAGCTTCGCAAACGAAGTTACAAGCATTTAAAGTTTATAGTTCCCGTAAGACTCAATGCTTTGCAAAGATTTGTTTATTTTTTTTTAGAAAAACGGCTACAGACTTTACATCGAAACCTACATGAAAAGATTGATCTAATAACGGTGCATCACGTACGATAGATAACTCCAAAATTTTGAATTGTGCCCTTTTGCACAGGCCAATTTTCGGCCAACTTTTTTTGGTATAACAATCAATTATAAGCTATCGAATACAACTAGTCCCAGCTCTTACTCTCAAAACCCCCGCAGGGTGACACGTTTTACCCCACAGGGCACTCTACTATATTGTTAGATACAACATTTAGCGCCCTGAATTCCTTTCATAGAGCTTTAGAATTTTTAGAATGAGAAATTTTAAATTACAGATAAGCTTTTTTTTCGTTCTTTATTGCAGTATTTGTAAAATTGCGTAGCGTCCTGTAATATTCTCATGCAGCTGTGGTTTTTGTTTTTATATTTAGTTCTGGCCTTATCACTTCAGCTCATTAGCAATCTAATATTACCAGTTAGCCATGGCCACCGTCTTTTTGTTATTTGTTAAACAGATTTAATATCCTAGTATTTAAAATAATAACTTTTTGATTAATATCATCATAAAATATATCGTCTAAGGAGAACGATTGTAATTCAGTATAGAAGTTACCAAGATTAAAGTTTTTGAAGTTTCTATAAGTATAAATAATAGGAGAACACGGCACTTTTTGGCATAAAATTTTGCAAGCTGTCAACATGACAGTACGACATTCTTTTTCTGAATAAGTGAAAGTTGAGAAGTGAAGATAATATCTAATAGACCATCTTTTCTAGTGGGTTCCATCATTATTCAACTAAAATTTAACGACTCTAACATATTATTAAAATATTCTGTAGACGAATTGGCTGCCATTAGGAAATCCACGTTTTCCACCCCCTAAACATAAAATATGGTCTGAATATGGTGTACACAATATAATGGAATTCTCAACTTCGTCTAGAAAGTTCTTATAGTTATAAGTTGGGGGTCTATAAAACACTCCCAATAAAATACCTTTATTATTAATTTTAACTAATACCCATAATTGTTCAATTAAATCATTTGTGTTTATAATACATTTAAACATACATTGTTTAATATAAAAAAGAACTCTACCTCCCCTACTATCACGATCCTTACGTACCAATGTATAATTTCAATATTAATTGGTCTAGAAGGTACTTCTTCCGATAAACAGGTCTAACTTATGGTCAAAATTTACTATTAAATCTCTGATTTCATTAATCTTCGGTAGTAATGAACATACATTGATGTGTCCAATTCACAAACAATCTTGTGACATGTAATTACCCTAAAAAGATTATAAGTTAAAAATAATAGCAATCAATAAATAATTATAATACACAGCCTTGGTAGTGTAATGTCTAGCGTGCTGGACTTTCACCCAAGCGGGTCAGGTTCGACTCCTATTGCTGGCAGATCTGGTTAAAGTTTTCTGCAGTTTTCCTTAGCTGTGACACAAATGTGGGATTTGCGCTGTTCCATCTTTAAGTCGGCTGCAGCCGCATGTTGGTCCTACGTAATAATAATAATCGCCCCCTCCCTCCTGCTGGGGAGCTTATAGCTTCTGGGGCCTGGTTTCAGGTTATGGGTGGTAGCAATTATTATTATTAATAAGAATTTAATCGCTCAATAATAACAGAATAGTTATACTATTAAAATTAGCAAAATAAGATTGATTATAAGTTTATAATAGTTAAATTAAATAAGATTAATTATTATACTAGATCAGAAAATTGAATATAATGGACTGTAAAAGGAAAATAAAGTAGAAAAAAATCCAATAAACTGATTATTAAAGTTGAGCCCACGATCAAAAACAATACTAATACAACATAATAATGAATACTAATAGAAAAAGAAAAAATTTCAAAATGTATTGCTTTACTATCTTTTCTTTACAATGATTCAGCTGTTCCATTAAAGAATTTGATTAAATCCTCTTATGATTTAATCACAAAGTTTTGATTTTCATGTCGGAAAAAGATCTTTCCGTCGTAAGTCCAGGTATTACGTCTTTCAATTTTTTCCTGTAGTTGATGAAGAATATTTAAACGAGATTTAGTTAGATCTTCTCGGATAACATAATTGGTGTCTTTTAATTTCGTTTTATTTCTGGATACTTGCCGTGTTTTGTAACTAACAAATTTGATTATTATAGGCCTATTTTTTCCTTCGATATGTTTACCAACACGGTGCATCCTATCGATAGACTGTTGATTAAGGTCCACATTAAGTTTTGGGCGGAAAATATTTAAATCGTCAACTTCTAATTTTTCATTTGGTCGTTCCTTTATCCTGAAAATACGAATGTTATTTTGTCTAGAATATTGTTCTAGATAGTCTATTATTGGTTTTAAAATTTTGTTTTCTTGGATAATAGGAGCCACTGCCTCTGCTATCTGTTTATTTATAGCATCAGCCATCTTCTTGACAAGGCTTTGTATGGAGTTTTTATTATTAAAATATTTCTTTATTGCATTCTCCATGCAGGTGTTGATTTCGGAAATGACTTCTCTACTAAGAGGCATGTTAATAATTTGATTGCAATTACGCCAATCTTAAACAACAACAGAACACCAATTTATAGACCGTAAGGAATAAATACTTCTACTCTAGCCGACGCATAGAACTAGAATATACATTGCGTATTTCAGTACTGGTAAAATCATTATAACAATTGCACAGAGTATGAGCTGTGCATTTTCAAATGAGTGGATATTGCATGGCTTACTGAAAAAAACTATAAAGTTTAACTCGTGTTATAATAATATTTTGGAGGTTAGGCGACTATGGTAGTTAGAAGCTATATGCAAATTTTACTAGGTACGAGCATGTGGCTTTTCTTTTTAATTAGATCAGATCGATTATGAACACATTATTATCCTTCCTTAATTTTTTTTACTTTTTAGAAAATGAAGGTTAGGTACTTCCGTTTATGAAATCATACTTTAATAGATTGCTGAAACAAAATAAAGTAGGATTTAGTCATACACTATTATAAATTAATATTATTCAATTATGTTTTTACAAAACTTCTTTTATTTGCAGGACCCAAAAACATTTATGAATACATTTGAAAATCGCAATCGCCGTTTTGATAACCGTGATATGGGACGTGGTGCTCATTCTGGAGGTGGAAACATGGGAGGACGAGGTGGTCGATGGGTAAATGAGAATCGTGGTGGAAATCGTGATGATTTTCCAAATAAAAGGCGTCGTTACTAATTTTGAACTTTCTAACATTTCGTTAGATACAATTAGATGTAGTTAACATTTATACTGTGGAATGAATAGTTTTTTTTTTTTTTGGTCATTTATACACTCACATTAGCTAATACGTCTCTGTGTAATGTAAGTATATATTGAGTGTTATGGTAGTTATTTGTGTATATCAATGCATTTATGGTCATTTAGTGAAGTATCATTGATGACAAAGTGTATTAGTGTAGGGAAAGCACAATTTTAGTAAATTACTTCATTTATAAGTAAGTTTAATATCAGAGTATCATGGATTTTACCTTATAAAATAGCCTTATATATATGACTGGGGTCTGGAAAAGATCTCAAATGATAAATTTAGAGCATCGAGATATAAAAGAAAATAAAGCAGTTTCAATTTATCAATTCACTAGTTTTTAAATTTTATTTTATACCATATGTTTATTTAAACTTAATATAAGATCAAATGCATAGCTCTCTTTCTTATTAATTCACAATACAGTAGTTCAACATATGTTTTTACTTTTCTAACACATTTTTATGTATAAAGAATTCGGTATAGTATTATACTTATGTTTGGTGTGCTTATTGTAAACAAATATTGCTATTGTAAAAAAATTGAAATACAGTTCATCTAGCACTTCTTTTTGCCAAATGTATTTATAATATCTCTCACTTGCTTACAATAATTACCATTTAATGACATCAGAACTTGTACGATCAATGCAATGCTCAATTATGGAATTCTATCCATAGCAGATAGTATCTTTTCTCTAGATGCCTAAATATTACACTATTTCTTGTGTATTTATTTCATTTTTTGAAAAAGATAAGGCTTATTTGGGATTTTAAATCTAGAGATCGCATAATATATAAAGTTCAAATAGAAACTGGAATCATCACCATATTTGTAGATTGTAATATTATGAAAAATATTTTCAGAAATGAATATCTCATTGTTTAAGTACCTTTCCTAGAACCAGACATATATAGTACATTTTATTACTTCAATCTTCTCAGTATTTTCTTTGTTCAAAATCTCAGTGAAAGTTTCACCACTATTTGAATCGTCATTGTTTTTATATGATAAATCTTTATTCTTCGTGTTGTTTGAATTGTCATTTTCATCACTTTCATGCTCTTGCTACCAAGCCTAAACGTTCTTTTAAATGACATATCCATTTGATAAAATTAAATACTTATGTGTACCAAATATACTATAAGAGTTAAGTACAAATAAAGTTATTATAAATGCATACATTTATTGTAATATTAATTTATTATTATCATTCAATCGTTATTTATTTTGATTCTTTTTTCAAGGAGCATGTGTTTGATATTATATAATGGATGTGTTATTAAAAAGAAGTTTTTATCCTGAATGCCTAGCTTGAGCCATGATTTTTAAAATTCAGTTTATAGTTCAATCAAATGGCATTAAGAATAAGAATTTAAAAATATATACTAGTGTTACAGTATAATAGTAGAGTACATGAAGTAGGTGCACTCTTGCAAATATTTTTAGCTGGCCACATGCACCCTTGTTGTATTCTCAGGCTGTTGATGGGCTATGGAACAATAGTTATGCTCTGATATCCGCTGCTCGTTATTACCAGCATACAATGACGCCGATGACGATCGGCAAGCTTCGGCGAACTGATCGTGGTGTGTGCGATATTCTAAACTTACTCAACAACTTCAGAATGCCAATAATAGAGTGAATATTCTGTATATTCTTATGCTGTGCTAGTGTATTATATCTAAATTGAAATGGGGGGATTAAAAGAATTGCAGATAGTTAATAAGAAATTTTAATTAATTTTAATCTCTGGTTACGATACATTAAAATCTAAATAAAGGAAAGGAAATATGCAGTAGTTGCTGTAATATATATGGCTAAACTAACCTATATATGGCTCAACTAACCTATATATGTAGGTATTGATTTTATTTTGTTTATAAGAGTAATTTGGAATTTAACAGATCTTAAAAGTATGTATTTATTGGTGCTTTTCTGTTAATTAAAGGTGTGAAGTAAAGTAAATTGTAACTACAAGTAATTTAAATGTTTTAGTACCAATCTTGGACTTGCAGCACTTGTATAAAAACTATGCATACAGTTATAATTATCCAAGCAATTTCAGATCTACAAGATTACAGAAAATAGGTCAAGAAAGTAGGTGCCTTGTCTTGAATTATAAATTCCTAACCTTATTTGATTTTATATTAGAGCAACAATAGGGTAGATATCTGTCACTGCATGTTATTTTATTTTCTAATAAATCAGGCTTAAGATCAATTATTAATCTTGCGGTTTACTTATTACCGGGGGCGTGCTGGGTATGCCAGACCAGACTAAGAAAAAACTTTATATTTAGGCCACTTTAATTGCTATTTTCAGTAAAATTATTATTTTACTCTTAAAAATAACCGCAAAATGCGTGTTATCTATTTTAAAATTAATTAGACGTTTTCAACTTTACCATACCTATTATTGTATACTGACTAATTAGATACTGAATATCTAATTTTTTCAGGTGTGAGTTACATCGTCGATTTATGATTCAAGTTCGGTATAAGGTCGTTGTGATAGTTAAACTCCATTACCTTAGAAGTTGATACGCCTCATCATCACGGGCACAAATGAGTTTGTTAATGTCTACTTTCGTTGCCTAGCAACAACATTTCTGAACAGCTGAAATAAACTCATGAGCATTGGTTTGTGTGTTGGATTCATACTTGTATACCTGCAATCGGTATGGTTTATCATCAGTGTTTCCTAAATTCTTATTTTATGTACCACTTTGTAATTAATAAGAAGTTTTATTGTATTTAGTGGTTTATAATTCAGACAAGTATATTCTAACCTGATACGCCACTGGCAACAACTGAACTTTGTTCGCCATATTCCCTGCAAAATTGATGGCGTGACTGTCAGTTTCTCAAAGATAACAAACTTTAAAAAGGTTTTTCGTCTGACTTGCTAATCATTGGAACACGTTATGCGGAACTTGAATCATAAATCTGTGACTTAAAACTAGATATTACCTCATGAATCACCTTCATATGGTGAAAGATTGAAATTGTTAGTCAAATTTACAACACCAGGTAGTATTTACTACCATCAGGTAGTAGAAATTTGAGCCAATGTTTAGTGAACCAGTTCAGTGACAATAAAAATAAATTATCCCGTGTAACCTGTACAATTGCTGAATTGGCTTTGTATTGTTATTAAAAAACTGGATGCCGGATGCTGATCCAATAACAAACACTGTTTAGAGACTTTATAAACATGAGGAAGTTAATGATTACATTGAAAGTCGTAATGTTGATTTGACTGAATAGCCAGGTGGATAAATGAAATTTAAAGCTATACCAAAATTTTTTATTCGTAAATCTGAAAATTATTTTTACACCACAATAACACATAGTTTCACATTCTAGCTCTTTTACTTTTCAAAATATCAGCTGTTCCTATCTGTGATTTCCATTTATTGAACTTCGTTTGATAGTACTCAACTCGTCATATCATTGATTAGAAACGCTTAAGAATACATAATTAAATTTTTTACGAACAATTGATTCATTTTATATAATCTGACAAATGAGTTTTTCCAGAACAGGCCATTATGCAAATAGCTTGATAAGGAGAAAATACGCTTGGCAACACAAACAATATAAAGAAAAATAGTTAATTAGGTATAGGTATTAGGTACTAGGTAGGCACTTACCTACTTAATATTTTTTTTCTTGACAGCAGGCTGATGATTAATCTCCAAATAAATCACAACAATACTTTTCAAAAATAATTTAGGTACGTATATTTTTTTAGTATCCCAACCCCCAGGTCACCTGGAAATGTCCCGGTATCCCAGTGGGCCAGCACGCCCCTGCTCATTACTTATGTTAAAAATTAACACCTTAAAAAAAAGTGACAGGCACCTCATCAATTCTGCACGAATATGGTAGACATAGTTTAGCTGTTACCATTGGCGTATCAACTTAGAAAGTTGTCCGAATTATCAGCCACTAAATACGCTAAAACTACTTATCAATTGCAAAGTGGCACAGTGAATAAGAATTTAGGAAACACTGATGATAAACCATACATACCGAGTGCAGGTATAAAAATATTACTCCGACAAACAAAGCGATGCTTGTGAATTTATTTCAGATGTTTAAAAATATGTAACGAAAATACACATTGACAAATGTGTATTTTCATGTATTACCAACTTCTAAACTAAAGTAGTTTATACATATATGATTTGAAACAATCACATATCTATAGTATATAATTTTGAAACTATTGTATCTTTAACATTTCAAATACCAATTAATCTTGAAATTTCTTTAATTTAAATTGTTTGAACTAGCTAAACTCATTACTTTATAAAATGGATTAATTAATTGTTATAATTTAAGATACTTTTAATAAGTAGTATGGCAATTAAGGCATTCAGCCAAATTATATACAACCAAGTTAAAAAGCAAGCAGGTTTTTGCAGCAGCCTTTTGACATTAACAAGTACTTTTATCTTAATTATACTTTAATCTGTAATGTATTTAAGCAAAATTTCTAATTTTATCCACAAAATTTTCATTTCGCTTGCATTAGATTGTAATTTTTTTCCATTTATAATTACTCTAAGGTTTATAAGATAAGTCTTTCTATAATAAACATGAAATGCAATTGTGTATTGTGTGGATCTTGGTATAGATTAAGTATTTACTATTTATTATTAATTTTATTGAAATTTATGTATAATATGAAATTTGAAATTGTATATGTGTAATTTGGAATGTGTTTAGCTTTCATTGTAATTTATTACAAATGTTACGAGTTTTATAATATATAATTGAGAAAATTGAGCATGCCTACTTCAAAGAAAACTGCTATGTTTGTTTGTTTGTATGTATGTATGTGTGTTTGGATTATTGACCTTGAGGTTATGGCAACATTATATAAATGAAAACACTGTTGTTAAATACTTTATTAGTATATTCTTTTTCAAAAACTTAGAAATTGTCATTCGATTTCTTCCTAGTGAATCACAAATAATTTTTTAACATATTCCAAAAATTGAAAAGATTACTGGTTGTAGAGAAATAGACTTAAATTAAAAGCTTCATGGATAAGTATATTCCTGTAATCAAAATAATTGTTTTTTTGAAATCTATTTTAAACTTCTTTTATAACTTCAAGTTTGTGTAAGTTCATTTTTTGCAGTAATCTTACATACAAACAAATTTTACATATATATTTATATTGAAATTATCAAATTTTTTTAGTAAAAGATTTTCCTATTAAAAGATACTTAAACTGTATGAATATATTATATGTTATAATTTTGAAGTCCACTGCAATGCAGGTAAATCTCGATTTTACAATTTAATGTATACGTTGTAAAGCAGAAACTAGCTGAATAATGGAGAAATGATCGCTCTTAATAAAGGCCACTTGTAAAACGGGAACTGCCTGTAAAACATTAATTGTATTTCACACTCAGGTAATTAATAGTAAGTCAGTGACAGACATAAGTTTTCTGACCAAAAACAAAAATCGATCTAAAATATTGGTCTTCCGACAAAATTATTTAATTCTGTCACTGTATTACTGTTATAGTTAGGAAGTAGTTCTATTTTAATACAATTTATTTTAATTATACAAATTAGTCAATAAATATCTCTGTGTCTAATTAGTCTTCGTACTCTTTTTTTCCTACATTTAAATCCCAAAATAGATATAGAAATAAAGCCAATGTCTTCCCCATACCACATATTACCATTTTACCAAACAGTTTACAGTATGCAGTGTACATCATAGATATGATCGGATGCAAATCAAAAAGCAGTAAGGCAAGGCAGCAGTAGCTAACTTCTGAACTGCAGTTCTTAAAGTAACTATAATAAGCAGAAGCAGCGTGACTTTGCTAATATCTTAGTTGTGTGCGTGATCCTGTGCGGTCTACATCTAAAATTACGACGAGTGTTGAACCGGCCTTAATTATTCTATACATATAACTACACTAAATTGTAGGCTTACTACGAAATTGGAAATCTAATACCTCGGCCTGGTAATAAGCAATTAGTGAAGAATATAAATGTTAAGTTTATCTTGAAGTAAAAGTCCAGCTAATGTATGTTGTCTTAGGTTTTAAATCTATTTACATTTATTATAATTATTCTTGTAACTTAAAACGACTAAAAAAAGTCCACTTCACAAAACAGGAAATAAAACAGTAACAAATAACAGAAGAATAAAAAAGAATTGATACATTGCTGTCAAAGATAGTTACGTATTGACAATAAAAATGCTGTGTACTTGTTTGATGTGAATATGAGATCACTAATAATGGATTGTAAGGACTGTGGTTTATCACGACACTATATATTTGTATTGTACACACTGTATTTGATTAATTGCCAATACGTATTTCGGTAATGATGTTACCTTTTTCTTGGCATATAACCTTCAGAATTTTCAAAACAATTTTAACACAAACATGCAACTAAGGATAAATATATATTTTTATACATGAAGGAAAGAGAAAAAGAAAGCTTGACAAATATTTTTATTACTAAATATTTTCAAAAAAATATGTTAAGAGTAATCTTCTCATAGATGAAAATGTATCCCACCCAGCAAGATTGATTGTATTTTTATGTTATGTAAAAATGGCAGAATTTAATTTTCATTTTGGGCAAATTCCCATTATACAAGAATCGGGTTAACAACGGATTAAGTTTTATTAAAGAATTAGCCTTATATGATGGTTATTCTTCTAAAAACACTGACAAATTATTACAGAAAATCAAATACAAACATAGCATTCGAAATGCGAGTACATTATTACCAATAGAAAATGAGTCAAAGAAGTTTATTAAACTACCTTTTCACCCAATCACCAAAGGTTTCACCAAGTGTATATAAACACCAGGCATGAGAGTCATTTATACATCAAAACAAACTTTAAAACACTTGTTAGGCAATCCAAAAGATAAAACATAAAAAATTGAAATCGGAAATATACCAAATTGAATTCAAATGATTGTAATAAGAATTACGATGGAAAGACAAAAAGATCAATTTTGACTATATTCAAAGATCATATAGCGGATTTTAAATACAATCTCATAGGGATCAATCAATATGAAGCGGTTCAAAAAATAATGAAATGGTTGGTTGACAATTTTTTAAATATTCCATATTTTGTAGACATGATTTGCTATAATATGACAATGCAGAAATAGCGTTGTTTATTTTTTAAAAATTTCTCCAACTGGCACCCATTTTTGTTTCACATGTATAGTCGTTTTTGCAATTTCAGAGGTTTACATAAACACGATTATCTCAGATTCTATTTGTCCCAAGATATTCAAACAAAAACCAATCTTTTTGGCAAGGAACACACTAAGATTATGGTCTAATACATTTTTTACCTAAAATGAAACCTAAGGGGTGAGGTTTGGCCTTATACTAGGAGACTAAAATTTATTAAAAGTCAATTTTCAAAAAACTTTACAGGAAAGCAAAAAGATAAGCTAATGGCAACTTTTTCTTTTAAAGATTTCTATAAAAAGTAAACATTAGCTAAGTTTCTGACTTGAGACTTAAATCCTTGTCTTTGTAAAATTGCATGTATTTGCCAATTTTTACATTTTTTTACTCAATTCAAGTCCTTCCTATATAATGGGAGTTGGTAGTAAAAATTTGGAGTTTTACTTCGTTGTTTACAAACAGTATTCTAACCTTTATTAATAACAATAACTTGTATTTATTAATCTTTTGTTATTACGTAGCTTTTGAATTCCAAATGCATACTTGACAATAAATATTATCATAATGTATCTATTTACCATGAAGAAAGACGTCTCCATAAAAGGTGTCGTATTACATGTCTTAAGTGTCACTTCAACAGAAAGGTAAACTATGATTAGTGTAGGTTTTTCATACTGTTATGTACAGAGTTGGATAACAATTACGTAAAACTATTTTAGGTCTGTGGGTTTACCATGTACCGACTACACTGAACCAGAAAAACTTGACAGTTGACCCATTTTTTGGTTCTCACTTTTAAAATACTTTAAACAGGTTTACGTTTCCTTTTTGTTTTACAACTTTTACTTTTGCAAGTGAAAAGCAAAACTCGACATTAGATATTTATACTGAGATGTTATATTCTGAAATGAATAATATTTAAGAAAGCCCCACGTTCTGGGCAAACAATTAAACTATGAGATGAAATTTCTAAATAAATATAATAAATGTTTTATTTGATTTTGGCTAGCATTAATAAAAATGAAAATATAACAACCCAAAGCTTATCTTTTAGCCAATAGACTGACTCAGTTTCGATTGATTCATTTTAATGAATTATTCCCAATGGGCAACAATTCTTATTTGTATATGTAAACTGACACATCAAATGTCAACGAATCCACTTAAAAATGTTTAAACTGTTGTACGATCGGTAAAACAGTGTTCATTCCAATCAGCTGTTCTTAAAAATACATATCAGTGGATAACCAAATCCATACACATCGATATAAAAACTTTTCCAATATTAAAATCTTTTTCGTTTTTAAAATAATATATATTTCTAACACAATTCCAAACATTTGTTTTGAAAAATAAAAATAATTTTTGATTTATATAAAAGGTAGATATCCAAATCTAATATAATTGACGTTTGTTTACAAACGGAAAACATATAATTCTTCATAACCTAACTTTATTTTTAGGATTTCGATACGAGCCGAGCGTGGTTTCAACCCAAGCTTTTGATCGACTGAATTTGTTCTTTTTTCGAGGTCCATTTGTATCTTTTCCCCAAACATTTGACGGCACAACAAAATTCTCAAAAACACTTGAACATCAACATTTATCATGACGTCACTAATCAGAACATATGTTTATAATTAACGCTAATCTTAATTCTACAAAGACAGAAAGGTAGCTGGCAAAGAGACGATTAAAATGACATAAGACACTTATGGTCTAAATTGAACAATAATAAAGAAAATCAATCAAAACGATCAGCTGTCACTGATCTCATAAAAACTAAATTACATTGGAAACCCATCACTCTCCAGCTATCCCTATATATCAACTATTTACATAGCTATACAAGGTACCCAAACATATGAAGTCTACACAAATTAAATTACATACTAAAAGAAACTTAACTTAAAATCTGTTCACAACGTTTCAGATAACAAGCGATGCTTTTGCAATTATAGAATAAAGAAGAACATAAATGAATTCAAATGTGAATTAAACTTGTCCAGAATACAGTACGCCAGGTGGCTGCATCCAAACAATAGTACAAAATAAACTCAAAATTTGGAAAAAACCAAAGAATATCAGCACAGCTGATATCTTGACATATTTGACCGCAAATCTTTCACATACAAGAATTAGTAAGTTAATTGTAACATTATAAACATCAAAGTACTGATCTGATTTAACTATTTCCAGTGAAATATGTACCCGAAACTGACTTAGCGTTATTTGCGAAAGAAAACTTGTTTTGCGTTACTCAACGACAAACCTCAAATCTAATAAGAAGATAAAACCTTCTAGAAACGCGAATAAACTATTCGAAACATGTAACCTAGGTTACATACAACCTGTTCTACTATAAAACAACATAATTGAATTATATCCTTTTTATAAATTCAATACCTTTTGTGAAAATTGTGGTTAAGTCTGCATGAGCTTACGATCAAATTGTAGCCTTTAAAATGGTCTGAAATTACAATTCGTTAAATAAATTTTCAACCTGATGATTCTATATCATCTCAATACTTTAAATTTTTTAATATTTTTGATTGTCTGTTCTCTCTTTTATGATATAAAAAATAAGTTTATAAAAATCAGCACGTGGGTCATTTAAAAATCCTTCGTGGGTCACTGCCTGACCCTCGGGTCATAGGTTTGCCACCACTGCTCTAGAGGGTCACAAGCAGTACCTACTTTATAAAATATTATATGATTGTTATATATATTATATACATATTTTAAGTATTGTAATGTGAAATTACTAATTTGAGAAACGTGAAGTTTTAATTTAAATTTAATCTAGTTAGGTTCTTAGAAACATAAGTCACCATTAAATATATATATATATATATATATATATATATATATATATATATATATATATATATATATATATATATATAATCTTTAACTTCTTATACCTTTTGGTGTCGAAGTGCCGGACACACTGAGCCGCAGAGTGGATATGTGTGTGAGACGAGGCAGCAAAGCCATATAGGCAAGTACACTGCGCTCGTGGTTTACCCATCCAACTATTGACCGGCGCGAACTCGACTTAACTATGTTAAGCGATATAAATCCACTATAACACCTCTGCCGTACTGTCGACCACCATTAAATATAATACTTTATATAAATGATAATATGTTAATGCTTTGAATAGATGAAAAGAATGCATCTGAACGTTTGTTTTCTTTTTATTATGCAATATTGTCTTTAATAAAAAGCTGTTTTATATCAAATGGTTTTAATTTTAAACTTATACATTATTTCATGATTTATACATTATTTCCACTTAACAATTGTTGTTTTAATAATTTGAGTTCTTTAATCCTAGTTTCTGTTGCCTTGAAGCGTGCTTCTAAAAAATCTTCTGTCATCGGCTTTGTAATCTTTGATACAATATCCGAAAGTTGCACTGTTGTAAGGGCATTGTTACGTAATTCTGCAAAATCATCCTCTTCATTTTTGGTCGTTTCTTTTACAAGGCTCAAAACTTTTTGTGTTAAAATGCGTGGTAAATCGGTCACAGCTGTAAAATCATAGTAATCATTTTACATAGCATACAGTTATGTATCTCTTACCTTCCAAATTGTATGGTTCTAAGGCACTTGGTTTAATAGTAAGAGGTACCTCCTGTCTAAGATAAGGTGTTCCTTTCGTTACTAACGTTTGAAAACACGTTACTTCAACTTTATTAATGGCAGATCCACCATCACTGGTAAATACTGAAAATATTAGACCTACGAAAAATGGGTCCATATTCTGATACGTTGCTTGTGTCTCCACATCTACAAAAATAATAAATATAATTAGGAAAATGTTAAAAAGATAATTACAGCAACATTTACCAACATGACTGGGCCAAACAGTAACATGAGGATGAGAATGGTACCAACCAAGCACCCTCATAGGCCTGTTAAGTTTCTTTTCTAAATCTTTTGCATACTGTGATGCTTCATATAGTTGTTCTGGTGAGATTTCAACACGATCTGATTGTTTGTCACTGCGATGCAATATAACACATGCGCTGATATTTGATGTACAATTTACTTCATCAACCTAAGTAAAGAAACAAGTAGGTATTACATGAAATTCATGATAATATAGTATTTCAATTTAAATACCTCGCCTATTAGTAATCCCATGATTTCCTCTTTTTCTGTTGAAAATGCATGTTGTAAACAAGCAGCGTAGACGTCCGCTGCTAAACTTACGTTTCGTAAATACTGCATGTTCTTTTCTGTCATTTGGCTTTATTAACCACTGAATATAATAAAAAGTAAAATTTGTGGTTAATTAAGTTGGAATTTAGGATATTAAATGAGCACGTGTTTTTTTCGCAATAGATCACTTTCATTTAGATGGCGCTGTAGTCGATGGTATAAAAACATAACCTCACTTTTTCTGACTATTTAATTCCGTAGGATTATTACTGTAAAATATCTTACAATTATTGTGTGTCTTAGTGTTCAGCTATTAGTGGTAAAGATAGAACTCCCAAGTAGCGCTGGAACAGAAATTCATGTAAAAATTACGTGCCTCTAATTCTTTTTTAATGCCGCAAATTAATATTCCAAAGCGATGCTCAATGCCACGTAATAATTATGAGCCCCGCGGTATATCTTTGGCACGTTAAGATTATTACGTACAAATATGCCCTTTTCATGTCTTCGTCATTTACCGTACCTTTCACATGCTTTTGATGAGTTTGTGAATAATTGAACAACACATTTAATTTATAGAATCCCTACACTGCAAATAATGTTGCTATATAGTTTTATATATACAGTCTGTTTGATTTACCGCTTTGTAGCAACTTTATTTTCAGTCAGAAATGGTATAAACCATATGTATTATTAAATGGCATAAGATTATCTATGTTCTAGTTCAGATAATTTTGTATTTACTAAATCGGCATGAGCGTGATGATGTCATCGAACTTTTTTTAAATTACATGATAGGTATTTTTTTACTGAAAACGATCGAGTATTGTGTTTTTTTTCAACCTTAATAAATATTCATACTCTTACATAAGAAAATTTTCAAGAAAAACGTGAAAATTGATTCAAGACTAGTAGGCTTTGATTTCTGGTTCTCCTATTAATGAAACAGAATTATCTAGTAAGCTTAGGTAAATAACAAAACTTTAATTGTTCCAGTGACGTATTTATACATTTTTCACGGGGGGGGGGGGGGTGAGAGTATTCTATAAAAATTCCAAATCAAAATACTTAGATTTTGACATAAATGATCTGGACTATTAAAGAAAAATCGGGGGTGGCTCCAATCTGTTAACCCCCCCCCCAAATATACCACTGAGTTATTCTGATGGTGTTTAATCTTCAATTAAGGAAAATGTAGAACAAAACAGTACAAAAATAAATTGAATAAATTAAAAAACTTATTTTAGAATGCTGCTAATAGATAAAGATCCGCAATAGGAAATTATTGATATGTATTGATGCATTGCATTAGTGAAAGGATCATATGACATACTTTTTACTACTAGATTTCTTTTCTAATAATCTTCTTTTTGTATCATAAGGGATACCAAACCATTCTTGTCAGAAACATTAGAGACCGCCCAAAAGACTTTTAACGAGCGTTCTTTGCAAGGCGACTGAAATGCAAATTTCTTATGGTCGTATTCTTGTTCCTCGTTTTCGATATGATAAAATAAGATTTAAGCTTTGCTTTGACCACAAGAGTTACTGTGTAAGTTCTACTATTTATTTTTGAAGTGTATTATTTAATACACATGAATAAAGGATACCAAGGATAGCAAAGAATACCAAACCATAATTGCGCGTGGGTCCCAGACCGCCCGAAAGATTTTATGTGAAAATCTAAGGATTTTGATTCGGAGTTTTTATAGACTACTCTCCCCCCTCCATGAAAAATTTATAAATATGCCACTGGAGCAACTAAAGTTTTGTTATTTACCTAAGTTTGCTAGATAATTCTGTTTTATCAATTGGAGAACCGGAACTCAAAGCCTACTAGTCGTAAATCATTTTTCACGTTTTTCTTGAAAATCTTCTTATGTAACAGTATGAATATTTATTATGGTTGAAAAGAGAACCACAATAGTCTATCGTTTTCAGTAAAAAAATACCTGTCATGTAATTTAAAAAAAAGTTCGATGACGTCATCACGCCCACGCCGATTTAGTAAATACAAAATTTTCTGAACCAGAACATAGAGAATTTTATGCCATTAGTAGGTATTGCGACCGTTGGCCAGCCCTCCTCCACTTTTCCCCCACTCCCCCCACTTAGTTCCCCCACTTAAGCCCCACCCCTACTCTGTCGCCATTTTGAATCGCCATCTTGGATCGCTATTTTGAATCGCCATTTTGAATCTGTCAATTTTGAATGTCATTTGCATATCCGCCATTTTCTATCTGTCATTTTGAATTTGTCAATTTTGTTTGTCATTTTGAATCTGTCATTTACATATCCACCATTTTGTATCTGTCAGCGAGAGAGAGGGCCAGAGCGAGAGAGAGATGCAACTCTCTCGCTCTCACTTGTCATTTCCAACTTGTCATTGTTTCCCGCTGAAAGATTTGAATTCCTAATGCCTCAACTGCCATCTATCGGTAACGTCCTGTGATCGGTATATTAGACTTCTATATGCCTGTAGATAGGCAACCTGTTACACTTTTTTATAAAAATCAATTTTGGAGTAACCAGGGTTCGAACGCTCAACCATCTGATTAGAAGTCTATAGCTTAACCCCGAGACCACGGAGTTTGTCTATTGAAGTACTGCGAAGGATGTTTTTATAAAAACAGTTACACATCTATTTTAAATCCATTTTATTTAAAAATAAATCCCGGAAAATTTTGATAAATATTATACATTAATAATAATAGGGAAAATGCTTTTTGAATCCTAAAGATTTATTTAAATAAAACTTAAAAAATTAAATAAAATTTTTAATACTGACCCTCGGTTAAATATGTTTTCTAAGATTATCCGAATGTGCGAATTACGTACAAGGCAATTAGTCACACAGATGTTAACCCTATATGAGCTAATCGTGTAACTACAATTTTTCTTGATGTGTTAAATTATTTCACAAAAACTTAAATTCTTTTAGCTAGAAAATCTACGGTTTCCTTTCCTTCGAACTTGAAGCAGTAACAGAATGATAATTGTTTTGAAAGCTACGCTCAGATAAATGTTTACTTCAATCATTATTACTAACAGTGGCGTGCGGTGAGAATTTAGGCTAGGGAAGCAATCACGATTTAAATTTTAATACACCTAGGTACAATAAAAAACAGTATTATAATTATTAAGCTTAAAAGTCTTTTAAGGAAGAATTTTTACACTTCAGTAGTATTCTTTTACTCTATAATGATTAATCGGATTGGTAATTTTTTAGCACATTTCGTTCTTTTGAATACTGATTAACTTCCATCTAGTAAGATATTTTTAGCATGATTGGTAATCCCCTTACCCCTTTGAATCGTAGAAATTCTGTGATTGACATGATTGAAGCATAAAAGGTGCTATAACGAAACTTGTAACTATTGCCAACGTTCTTTTGTGACAAAGCATTTTCAAATTTTTATGATTGTTTAGATTTAATCACAATGTGCAAAAGAATACGTCTTTTATACTTATGGAATTTGTTGACTATCATTCTTTATTTAAAAAAAAGTACTACTATTTATTTATAATGCAACTCGATTTTCCGGTCATTTTTAGCAAAATACCTGATGCAGGTTTTAATCTTTGTTGTTAAATTTAAAAGTTCTGGTTTTGTTCTGCTGTTCTCAATAATTTCCTCCGAAACTGTATGAAGGAAATTTTTTATCAAATAATAATAATACTTTACAAATTGAAGGGTACTCGAACTTTCCACCGAAGCAGCTGAATTTGCAGTCATGACGATAAATCAAGTTTAAATGTTGGATACAGACCAAACTAAATAGAATTTTTTGTCTTTAAAAAAATCCAAACTTATATAATTGAAATAATAAAATGTTCCAATATACAGTCTCATTCGCAGATTTACATTGCTTAAGTACCATTTAACAAACACGAAAAATCGAACAAATAACGAAATTATAATAAACATCTGATCACGGAGTACGCTAATAAAATTAACTCGACCTTATACGATGTTAACTGTAGCCCACAACGCACCCGCGACTCGCCCGCTACCGAAAGCAAGACGTGTAGGAAGCAACGAAATCCGTGCTTATATGCAGTGTAACTAACACATTTGAATCGGTATTACCTTTCCGCGCAAGTTTAATGAGCCTAATTTAAAATAGTTGTTAACGGTTTTCTAATAAATCAGTGGACTGTATTTGTATTTTTTTAAGTGTCAGGTACAAAAGCAATTGAGAGAATTCTTTTAATAGATTGCAATTTACAACTTAGAAATTGACATATTTATTTTATCTTAATAACAACATTGGTTACTAGGATAACAATAATCCACTTATAATTGTCCATACTCCCCCCTTTTGAGCGGTTAAGGCGCTCAAAAAACTATTCTAACTGTTCTATTAGCAACGGATAAATCTTCGAAACGGGTCTCTTTAAAATGCCATTGATTGTTTTTAAAGTAGCTACTCTCACGACTCCATCGTAGCCAGAATGCACTTCGGGTACACGTCCGAGTAGCCATCTGCAAGGAGGCAACTTGTCACTTTTGATTAGTGCCAATTGACCAACACCAAGGTTTTCTGAAGAGGACCTCCATTTATTGTGCTGTTGCAGCTGATTTAAATATAGCTTGGACCATTGGTTCCAGAAGCCTTGGTTCGTTCGTTGGATTAGTTGTAGTCGTGACAATTGACTTAATTTAGTACTTTCTTGAAATTCTGGTTCCGGCACCGCAGTTAGAGGTCTTCCAATAATAAAATGACCTGGTGTTAAGGGCTCTAAGTCATTCGGATCAGATGACAATGGATATAATGGTCGGGAATTTAGGATAGCTTCCACTTGTACAAGTAGCGTAGAGAATTCTTCATACGTTAAAATAGTTTCTCCAATTACGCGCGAAAGATGGTATTTAACACCCTTGATATTTGATTCCCATAAACCGCCAAAATTTGGCGAAGCGGGAGGAATAAAATGCCAAACAATACTTTCATCTGCACAAAGTTTTGTTATTTCATTCTCAGAATTGGTTAAGAAATTATAGAGCAAACGTAATTCCTTTTGGGCTCCAACAAAGCAAGGGGCATTGTCGGAATAGATATGAGTAGGTGTACCGCGCCTTGACGAAAAGCGTCGAAGAGTTGCAGGAAAGCTTTCGGTAGTCAGATCTGTTACCAGTTCTAGGTGAACCGCTTTACTTACAAAACAAATAAATAAACAACAATACGCCTTATAGGTTTTACTTCCCCTACCTTTCCTGTCTTTAAGAATAAATGGTCTAGCATAGTCAAGACCAGTAATAGAGAATGGACTTAATACTTTTACTCTATGCTGGGGTAAATCGGCCATAATAGGGTGAATAATTGTCGGTTTGTGTTTAAAACATTTCATGCATTGCCTAATAATCGATTTTGAAACACTCATTCCAGAAGTAGGCCAATACCTTTGACGAACTGACGCTAATAGAAGTTGCGGCCCAGCATGAAGTAATCTGAAATGCTCTGCTTCGAAAATGAGTCGTGTTAATCTGTGTTTACCATCTAATAAAATAGGATGTTTTGAATCATAATGTAAATCTGAATTCCTCAATCTGCCTCCAACCCTTATTAGACCACTATTGTCAAGAAATAGATTCAAAGATTGCAATCGATTCTTATTTTTTAAATAGAGATTTGATTTCAAACTGTTTAGTTCCTTAGGAAAACATTCAAACTGAGCTATTCTGACTAGATTTTCCATGCTAGAGTTTAGTTCATTCACACTTAATGGACCATACTCTCTTTCATTTTTAGGTTTACGTGCATTACAAACATATCGAAGACAATATGCAAAAATTCTTTTAAGTTTATTTAAATTTGAAAATTTCTCAAAAATCTTTAAATTGGTATTGTCAGTAACAGTAAGGGTTTTGTACTGCACTTTCATTTCTGGAACTTTAAAAGATGGATGAAACTGTAATGGCTCTGGCCAATTGCTGTCATTTTTCAGGAAATTAGGACCACACCACCAAAAATCGCATTTAATCAGCTCTCTCGGAAATAGACCACGAGTTGCTAAATCTGAGGGATTGTCCTTTGTATTAATATAATGCCAGTCCTTACAATCAGTTAAAGTTTTAATTTGTGACACTCTATTAGCAACAAATGTTTGTAGGGAATTAGGTTGAGAATTAATCCAATATATTACAATTTGAGAATCGCACCATAAAAATTGTTTAAAATCACTTTTTAGAGCATTGGTAACCGTTTTTACCAATCGAGATAATAGCAGGGCTCCACAAAGTTCGAGACGAGGAACTGTCAATACCTTGACAGGAGCTACCCTTGTTTTAGCACACTGCAAATGAATGTGATTATTTTGATCCTGATCAGTACTTCTAAAATAGATTGCAGCACAATAAGCATTTTGTGAAGCATCACAAAAGCCATGCAATTCAACACTAACAGGGCTATGACAAAGAACATGTCTTGGAATTTTTAAATTGTTAAGTTCGTTCAACTGAGATTTAAATTTATTCCAAATTTGCTGCAAATTGTAAGGAATATTGGCATTCCAATCCAATTTAATAGACCAAATTTTCTGTATTAAAATCTTAAGCAAAATGATTGTCGGGCTTAGCAAACCCAGAGGATCATAAATCTTTGCTATGCAAGAGAGAATATCTCTTTTTGTTGGGCAAGAAGAAGCTATAGAATCGTCTAATCGAAAAGATAGCATATCTGTCGAGCAAATCCACAAAATACCTAAAGTTTTTGTTGATTCACAATCAGATGGATTGAGAACACTTAAACCATCTGAATCGTCCTGAAGGTTATCAAGAATCTCAGAACTATTGGATTTCCATTTTCGAAGTCTGAAAGAAGCTGAATTAAGAATGTCACGAATTTCCTTACATTTATTGATTGCCGTTTGTTCACAATCAAACCCGGTAATCAAATCGTCAACATAAAAATCATTGGAGATTATTTGACATGAATCTGGAAATTCTGCTTTAAAGTCTTCAGCTAATTGCCTTATGCAACGAATTGCAAGATAGGGTGCACTAGCAGTGCCATAAGTAACAGTGTTTAACTGATAGGTCGATATAGGCTGTTCGGAGCTACTTCTCCATAATATCTGTTGGAGGAATCGATCGTCTGGATGAACCCCAATACATCTATATATTTTTTCGATATCTGAAGTTACAACAACTTCATGTTGACGAAATCGCAACAGAATATCAAAGATATTATTTTGAATGGAGGGACCAATGAATTGTAAATCGTTTAAAAATTTTCCAGATGATGTAACTGCGGAACCATCGAATACTACTCGTAGCTTAGTAGTTAAGTTTTCTTCTCTAAGAACTCCATGGTGAGGAAGAAAGTAGCAGTTGATTGCATCATCGGTAATTAGTGACATATGTCCGAGTTCAGAATACTCGTTCATAAATGAAATATATTGTGCCTTGAAAGAATCATTGCTCTGAAATCTACGTTCCAAGGTATACAATCGTTTAAGAGCTAACCTCTTTGAATCGCCTAAATGCGTAGCAGAATATCTTAGAGGAAGTTTAACTACAAATCTTCCATCTTCTACGGCTAACATTTTCTACGAAATGTTTTTCACATAATAAATCATCACCTGAAAGAGTTGAAGTATACTTTATCTCCTCAATAGTCCAGAATCGTTGAAGATCGTGATGTAACATCTCATTTGTAACAAAATAGCATTTTGCCTTTGTAGTGAAAACAGGAACTTGTCCAGATATAACATAGCCTAATACTGTGTTTTGAAGAACTGGCATATGTTTACCTAATGAAAATCTTCCATCTAACAGCAAATTGTAAAATAGACTAGCTCCTATCAGCAAATCGACAGAATCAGCTAAATTGAACTGAGGATCAGCTAATGGTAAATCGTCTGGTATATTCCAGAAAGTTACATTAATATTGAAAGCTGGTAAATTGTCGGTAATTTTTGGGCAAGATATAACATGAAATAACAGTAACAAAGTCAGTATGAATTGACTGAATAGGAACATCACATTTTAACTTTAAAGATGAAGACAAATTGTTCAAGCCTAACACTGAAATATCAACACTTCTTATTTTCAATCCTAATCTTTTGCTTAATCTCTCTGACATAAAACATAATTGTGAGCCACTATCGAGAATTGCCCTAACATTGTGAGAATTACCAAAAGAATCAACGCAACGAACCATTGCAGTTGATAATAGAGCGAAATTGTTATTTGTTTGACTTGAGAAGCTTACAATAGTAGTATTGTTTTGCTGATGATCTGTACAAACCATGGACTCCTGATTTGCATTTACTAAGCTGCCATGATTTGCTACAGCCTGTGAAGTTACTTGAGTGGAAGTAGAAGGACTATTCTGGCGGTTATAACCATGTAATAGTGAACTATGCCTTTGTTTACATTTTCTGCATGACCCACGTTTACATTGTTTACTATAATGCCCCTTGCATAAACAATTGCTGCACAGTTTTAAATCATTTACCTTCTTCCACCTTAATGGTACATTTAACTTTAAAAAATCTTCACAATTGTAAATAACATGCGAAGGTGAATCACAAAGATTACATTTTCGTGTATTATTGGTATTTTCAGAAAAAAGAGAAACAGACCGTGCAGCTCTATTAACTACATTATCCCGATTATCCCTTCGAGAGTTCTCAAAGCTTGCCAAGAAATCTGCTCTATTTTTTAGAAACCTTTGTAAATCGTCCATAGTAGGCAAATTATCTTCTGAAACCTTGAATTTCTTCCATTCAAGAGCATTGGTTTTATCAAACTTTGATGAAATCATATAAATCAAGAGAGCATCCCAATACTGTGTGGAAAGATTCAAAGTGGTGAGGGCACGAAGATGTTTATTTATGCTATCTAATAGGTCCCTTAAACCATCGGAAGATTCTTTGCTTAACATAGGTAAATTGAATAACGCCTTAATATGAGAATTCACCAAAATTCGCGAATTATCGAATCGACTACATAATAAATCCCAAGCAATCTTATAATTATTTGAAGAAAATTCAAGACTCTGAATAACTTTTGAGCCATCAGAACCTAGAGATGCCCGAAGATAGTGATACTTCTGAATATCACCAATTGAACCATTATTATGTATTAGAGACTCGAATTCCATCCACGAATTTATATCACTTGTAAATTTCGGTAAATTGATTAAGGGTAAGCGTACATTCAATTCATTTGACACTTGATTAACCACATGATGGTGTGAGGAATGCTTTGATGAGCACACAGAATTAATATCGGAAGAATTGTGATTACAGTTTTGCAAGATGAATCTTGCAGTAGCTAAATATTTGTTAAAATTGTCTGTAAATTCTAATCTTTCTTCTAATATATTATTATAATCATTTTCATCGCATAAAACTTCAATATTAGTCTGTATCTCATCAAATTCCTGCAGTATATCTTCAAATTTATCTGTTCTTAATTGCAACTCTACAACACTCCTTTCATCAAGGTTTTGCTTGGCCTGCAAAATATTCTCAATTCTATTGAGGTATTTCGAGAAACATGTCATTTTTGATTTTACACTTCCGCGTTTACGAATCAAAGTATTTAAGTTAACATTATCCATAGTTAAATGCCTGTATTGCTTTAATATAACACAAAATAGAACAATCTGCAATCAAAATTATCAATTAATAAGGTAAAGAAATAGAAACTATATATGTCAAAATGACAGTAATTGTAATAGATTAGTACCACCAGTACATTGTTGCCATATTGATGATCTTGGGTTCAAGGTCAAGAGTGGATACATTGTTGCCATTTTGATGACCTTGAAGATACATTGTTGCCGTATTAATGACCATGAGTTCAAGGTCAAGGTCAAGAGTGGATACATTGTTGTCTGGTCAAGGTCAGGAGTGGGGGGTGGTATTCCAGTTCTCACATATTTTACCTACTAGTTTATGTTTATACGATTACATGTTATTACGTAAATCGCTAATGGATGAATACTTGAAGAATTTATTTTATTTTTATTGAAAAGAGATAAGTCGGTATTAAGCATTCAAAATAATTATAATCATAATAATATCCCGAGCGTTCGGGTGTCAAGCAATTAGGCAACGTCAGGTTTTTACTATTATTATGTCCATCAAAATTAATGAATTGTGGTTATTTGGAAGGTATAATTTTGATAATAATCTTGATTTTTGGCTATATCGGGATTTTTTCTTGAAATACACGGTATGTAATTGTTGGCACGCAAAATTTACGTAATTTTAATGTAATATCGCTGCTTGGGAGCGGACATGGATAAAGAAATATCATAATTTTAAATTAATTATCTTTGAGTTCTACTATTACTTTTTTAAATTTTCAGAAAATAAACGTCGTAGTTAAAAAGTTGCTTCTCACGTTAATATAACAAAAAACATAAGAACAATTTTTATGTATCATTTTTAGTGAGCATTTTAGATATTTGGATGCAATTTTGGTTGCCTATCTTCTTTTTTTTTGTTGTTATCGATTATTCTTTTCAAAATAAAATTGAATCTACAAAATTAAAGACTAATAATTGATGTAATTAATAAAGAAATTTGATTGTATAAAAGTATAATGTACCTATTATTAATAATATTATCTTCTTTGTATCTTGCTACCACTGGGTACAGTTAAGTTAACTATATAAGATAAATGAAAACACGTTCTTCTAAGGGTGATTCGAAATTACCAAGGAAAATCTTTCAACCTTTATTTGGAATCACCCTTTTTTCGATTTAATTTTTTATTAATTATTACGTAAATCGCTAATGGATGAATACTTGAAGAATTTATTTTATTTTTATTGAAAAGAGATAAGTCCATTAATGACTCCTTCATTGGTTATTAACTCGTTCCACTCCGATTCATCAAACAGCATACACTGATTCTTTACTCCAGCTACTTTTATTATAGGAGCGAATCCCAAATGTGCACATAATCCAACAAATGCAACTTTACTTTTTGATTTGTTTAAATAAAACACTGATTGATTCACTAGCGGTGCCCATTTAGCATCCTTAGGAACCTCGTTTGGAGCCATCAACTGCTTTTCTAGAGCTTGCGCTTTCGCATTCTCAATTGCTTTAGCGAGGCTTTCCATTGTAACACTGCACTGTACACTGCAACTGCAAACGCTTTACTCTTCCCATACATGCAACCTGCTATATATACCTACAGCTTGACCTTGAATGTTATTTGGTGACCTTGAAGATACATTATTTGGTGATCTTGAAGATATATTATTTGGTGACCTTGAAGATATATTATTTATTGACTTTGACTATACATTGTTGCCGTATTGATGACCTTGGGTTCAAGGTCAGGAGTGGATACATTGTTGCCGTATTGATGACCTTGAAGATACATTGTTGCCATATTGATGATCTTGGGTTCAAGGTCAAGAGTGGATACATTGTTGCCATTTTGATGACCTTGAAGATACATTGTTGCCGTATTAATGACCATGAGTTCAAGGTCAAGGTCAAGAGTGGATACATTGTTGTCTGGTCAAGGTCAGGAGTGGGGGGTGGTATTCCAGTTCTCACATATTTTACCTACTAGTTTATGTTTATACGATTACATGTTATTACGTAAATCGCTAATGGATGAATACTTGAAGAATTTATTTTATTTTTATTGAAAAGAGATAAGTCGGTATTAAGCATTCAAAATAATTATAATCATAATAATATCCCGAGCGTTCGGGTGTCAAGCAATTAGGCAACGTCAGGTTTTTACTATTATTATGTCCATCAAAATTAATGAATTGTGGTTATTTGGAAGGTATAATTTTGATAATAATCTTGATTTTTGGCTATATCGGGATTTTTTCTTGAAATACACGGTATGTAATTGTTGGCACGCAAAATTTACGTAATTTTAATGTAATATCGCTGCTTGGGAGCGGACATGGATAAAGAAATATCATAATTTTAAATTAATCATCTTTGAGTTCTACTATTACTTTTTTAATTTTCAGAAAATAAACGTCGTAGTTAAAAAGTTGCTTCTGTTTACGTTAATATAACAAAAAACATAAGAACAATTTTTATGTATCATTTTTAGTGAGCATTTTAGATATTTGGATGCAATTTTGGTTGCCTATCTTCTTTTTTTTTTGTTGTTATCGATTATTCTTTTCAAAATAAAATTGTATCTACAAAATTAAAGACTAATAATTGATGTAATTAATAAAGAAATTTGATTGTATAAAAGTATAATGTACCTATTATTAATAATATTATCTTCTTTGTATCTTGCTACCACTGGGTACAGTTAAGTTAACTATATAAGATAAATGAAAACACGTTCTTCTAAGGGTGATTCGAAATTACCAAGGAAAATCTTTCAACCTTTATTTGGAATCACCCTTTTTTCGATTTAATTTTTTATTAATTATTACGTAAATCGCTAATGGATGAATACTTGAAGAATTTATTTTATTTTTATTGAAAAGAGATAAGTCCATTAATGACTCCTTCATTGGTTATTAACTCGTTCCACTCCGATTCATCAAACAGCATACACTGATTCTTTACTCCAGCTACTTTTATTATAGGAGCGAATCCCAAATGTGCACATAATCCAACAAATGCAACTTTACTTTTTGATTTGTTTAAATAAAACACTGATTGATTCACTAGCGGTGCCCATTTAGCATCCTTAGGAACCTCGTTTGGAGCCATCAACTGCTTTTCTAGATCTTGCGCTTTCGCATTCTCAATTGATTTAGCGAGGCTTTCCATTGTAGCACTGCACTGTACACTGCAACTGCAAACGCTTTACTCTTCCCATACATGCAACCTGCTATATATACCTACAGCTTGACCTTCAATGTTATTTGGTGACCTTGAAGATACATTACTTGGTGACCTTGAAGATATATTATTTGGTGACCTTGAAGATATATTATTTATTGACTTTGACTATACATTGTTGCCGTATTGATGACCTTGGGCTCAAGGTCAGGAGTGGATACATTGTTGCCATTTTGATGACCTTGAAGATACATTGTTGCCGTATTAATGACCATGAGTTCAAGGTCAAGGTCAAGAGTGGATACATTGTTGTCTGGTCAAGGTCAGGAGTGGGGGGTGGTATTCCAGTTCTCACATATTTTACCTACTAGTTTATGTTTATACGATTACATGTTATTACGTAAATCGCTAATGGATGAATACTTGAAGAATTTATTGTATTTTTATTGAAAAGAGATAAGTCGGTATTAAGCATTCAAAATAATTATAATCATAATAATATCCCGAGCATTCGGGTGTCAAGCAATTAGGCAACGTCAGGTTTTTACTATTATTATGTCCATCAAAATTAATGAATTGTGGTTATTTGGAAGGTATAATCTTGATTTTTGGCTATATCGGGATTTTTTCTTGAAATACACGGTATGTAATTGTTGGCACGCAAAATTTACGTAATTTTAATGTAATATCGCTGCTTGGGAGCGGACATGGATAAAGAAATATCATAATTTTAAATTAATCATCTTTGAGTTCTACTATTACTTTTTTAAATTTTCAGAAAATAAACGTCGTAGTTAAAAAGTTGCTTCTGTTTACGTTAATATAACAAAAAACATAAGAACAATTTTTATGTATCATTTTTAGTGAGCATTTTAGATATTTGGATGCAATTTTGGTTGCCTATCTTCTTTTTTTTTTGTTGTTATCGATTATTCTTTTCAAAATAAAATTGAATCTACAAAATTAAAGACTAATAATTGATGTAATTAATAAAGAAATTTGATTGTATAAAAGTATAATGTACCTATTATTAATAATATTATCTTCTTTGTATCTTGCTACCACTGGGTACAGTTAAGTTAACTATATAAGATAAATGAAAACACGTTCTTCTAAGGGTGATTCGAAATTACCAAGGAAAATCTTTCAACCTTTATTTGGAATCACCCTTTTTTCGATTTAATTTTTTATTAATTATTACGTAAATCGCTAATGGATGAATACTTGAAGAATTTATTTTATTTTTATTGAAAAGAGATAAGTCCATTAATGACTCCTTCATTGGTTATTAACTCGTTCCACTCCGATTCATCAAACGGCATACACTGATTCTTTACTCCAGCTACTTTTATTATAGGAGCGAATCCCAAATGTGCACATAATCCAACAAATGCAACTTTACTTTTTGATTTGTTTAAATAAAACACTGATTGATTCACTAGCGGTGCCCATTTAGCATCCTTAGGAACCTCGTTTGGAGCCATCAACTGCTTTTCTAGAGCTTGCGCTTTCGCATTCTCAATTGCTTTAGCGAGGCTTTCCATTGTAACACTGCACTGTACACTGCAACTGCAAACGCTTTACTCTTCCCATACATGCAACCTGCTATATATACCTACAGCTTGACCTTGAATGTTATTTGGTGACCTTGAAGATACATTATTTGGTGATCTTGAAGATATATTATTTGGTGACCTTGAAGATATATTATTTATTGACTTTGACTATACATTGTTGCCGTATTGATGACCTTGGGTTCAAGGTCAGGAGTGGATACATTGTTGCCGTATTGATGACCTTGAAGATACATTGTTGCCATATTGATGATCTTGGGTTCAAGGTCAAGAGTGGATACATTGTTGCCATTTTGATGACCTTGAAGATACATTGTTGCCGTATTAATGACCATGAGTTCAAGGTCAAGGTCAAGAGTGGATACATTGTTGTCTGGTCAAGGTCAGGAGTGGGGGGTGGTATTCCAGTTCTCACATATTTTACCTACTAGTTTATGTTTATACGATTACATGTTATTACGTAAATCGCTAATGGATGAATACTTGAAGAATTTATTTTATTTTTATTGAAAAGAGATAAGTCGGTATTAAGCATTCAAAATAATTATTATCATAATAATATCCCGAGCGTTCGGGTGTCAAGCAATTAGGCAACGTCAGGTTTTTACTATTATTATGTCCATCAAAATTAATGAATTGTGGTTATTTGGAAGGTATAATCTTGATTTTTGGCTATATCGGGATTTTTTCTTGAAATACACGGTATGTAATTGTTGGCACGCAAAATTTACGTAATTTTAATGTAATATCGCTGCTTGGGAGCGGACATGGATAAAGAAATATCATAATTTTAAATTAATCATCTTTGAGTTCTACTATTACTTTTTTAAATTTTCAGAAAATAAACGTCGTAGTTAAAAAGTTGCTTCTGTTTACGTTAATATAACAAAAAACATAAGAACAATTTTTATGTATCATTTTTAGTGAGCATTTTAGATATTTGGATGCAATTTTGGTTGCCTATCTTCTTTTTTTTTTGTTGTTATCGATTATTCTTTTCAAAATAAAATTGAATCTACAAAATTAAAGACTAATAATTGATGTAATTAATAAAGAAATTTGATTGTATAAAAGTATAATGTACCTATTATTAATAATATTATCTTCTTTGTATCTTGCTACCACTGGGTACAGTTAAGTTAACTATATAAGATAAATGAAAACACGTTCTTCTAAGGGTGATTCGAAATTACCAAGGAAAATCTTTCAACCTTTATTTGGAATCACCCTTTTTTCGATTTAATTTTTTATTAATTATTACGTAAATCGCTAATGGATGAATACTTGAAGAATTTATTTTATTTTTATTGAAAAGAGATAAGTCCATTAATGACTCCTTCATTGGTTATTAACTCGTTCCACTCCGATTCATCAAACAGCATACACTGATTCTTTACTCCAGCTACTTTTATTATAGGAGCGAATCCCAAATGTGCACATAATCCAACAAATGCAACTTTACTTTTTGATTTGTTTAAATAAAACACTGATTGATTCACTAGCGGTGCCCATTTAGCATCCTTAGGAACCTCGTTTGGAGCCATCAACTGCTTTTCTAGAGCTTGCGCTTTCGCATTCCATATTGATTTAGCGAGGCTTTCCATTGTAACACTGCACTGTACACTGCAACTGCAAACGCTTTACTCTTCCCATACATGCAACCTGCTATATATACCTACAGCTTGACCTTGAATGTTATTTGGTTACCTTGAAGATACATTATTTGGTGACCTTGAAGATATATTATTTGGTGACCTTGAAGATATATTATTTATTGACTTTGACTATACATTGTTGCCGTATTGATGACCTTGGGTTCAAGGTCAGGAGTGGATACATTGTTGTCTGGTCAAGGTCAGGAGTGGGGGGTGGTATTCCAGTTCTCACATATTTTACCTACTAGTTTATGTTTATACGATTACATGTTATTACGTAAATCGCTAATGGATGAATACTTGAAGAATTTATTTTATTTTTATTGAAAAGAGATAAGTCGGTATTAAGCATTCAAAATAATTATAATCATAATAATATCCCGAGCGTTCGGGTGTCAAGCAATTAGGCAACGTCAGGTTTTTACTATTATTATGTCCATCAAAATTAATGAATTGTGGTTATTTGGAAGGTATAATCTTGATTTTTGGCTATATCGGGATTTTTTCTTGAAATACACGGTATGTAATTGTTGGCACGCAAAATTTACGTAATTTTAATGTAATATCGCTGCTTGGGAGCGGACATGGATAAAGAAATATCATAATTTTAAATTAATCATCTTTGAGTTCTACTATTACTTTTTTAAATTTTCAGAAAATAAACGTCGTAGTTAAAAAGTTGCTTCTGTTTACGTTAATATAACAAAAAACATAAGAACAATTTTTATGTATCATTTTTAGTGAGCATTTTAGATATTTGGATGCAATTTTGGTTGCCTATCTTCTTTTTTTTTGTTGTTATCGATTATTCTTTTCAAAATAAAATTGAATCTACAAAATTAAAAACTAATAATTGATGTAATTAATAAAGAAATTTGATTGTATAAAAGTATAATGTACCTATTATTAATAATATTATCTTCTTTGTATCTTGCTACCACTGGGTACAGTTAAGTTAACTATATAAGATAAATGAAAACACGTTCTTCTAAGGGTGATTCGAAATTACCAAGGAAAATCTTTCAACCTTTATTTGGAATCACCCTTTTTTCGATTTAATTTTTTATTAATTATTACGTAAATCGCTAATGGATTGAATACTTGAAGAATTTATTTTATTTTTATTGAAAAGAGATAAGTCGGTATTAAGCATTCAAAATAATTATAATCATAATAATATGCCGCCCGTTCGGGTGTCAAGCAATTAGGCAACGTCAGGTTTTTAATATTATTATGTTCATCAAAATGAATGAATTCTGGTTATTTGGAAGGCATAATCTTGATTTTTGGCTATATCGGGAATATTTTCTTGAAATTCACGGTATGTAAATGTTGGCACGCGAAATTTACGTAATCTTCATGTAATATCGCTACTTGGGAGCGGACATGGATAAAGAAATAGCATAATTTTAAATTAATCATCTTTGAGTTCTACTATTACTTTTTTAAATTTTCAAAAAATAAACGTCGTAATTAAAAAGTTGCTTTTGTTTACGTTAATATAACAAAAAATATATAAACAATTTTTATGTGTCATTTTTAGTCAGCATTTCACATATTTGGATGCAATTCTGGTTGCCTATGTTCTTTTTTTGTTGTTATCGATTATTCTTTTCAAAATGAAATTGAATCTACAAAATTAAAGACTAATAATTGATGTAATTAATAAAGAAATTTGATTGTATAAAAGGCTATTGAAAATATAAGAAACACGAAAGCACATTCTCCTAAGGGTGATTTGAAGTTTCCTGGGAAAATCTTCCAACCTTTGGTTTCCGACCAAACTAATCATGGTTATACCTATACATATATAATTCAACTCGTCGTTCGTATTCGTGCGACATAGTGACCAGGAAGCGACTTTAATCACCTTTTTTTCGATTTCGTTAATTATTTATTATCTTATTAATTATTACGTAAATCCTTAATGGTTTGATAAATGTTCAGTGCCATTCTTCTTTAAAGTTTTGAGATTTCTGTTTGACCACTTGTAAGTTTGTACGAAAATAGCAAAAGTATTCCTGTAGGAGAAAAAAGTGCAAGTAAATTTGAGCACTAGGTACTGAAAGTTAGGATACTTATTAGAATTGTTATAAACAAATCATAAATCAAAACTAATTACACTTACAATGACTGTTGGGCCAAGAATTCCGAAAAAGGCCAAGGTTACCATGCATTTCTATATTTAGACATAAAATGAAAACTTTTGCCTGGGGTAGATCTCAGAGGATCAGAAGAAATGCTTTCACAGTTCGCTCGTTAATTATAATTTACTTATAATGCTAAATAAGATAGATTGGTTGGGCGATTTCATATTTGCATTATTTTACAGACGAAAGCCGCGCTTTGTTCTTTGTATTGGTAAGACTCCCAAGTAGCGATATTACATGAAAATTACGTAGATTTCACAATTACATACCCAGAATCTCAAGAAAAGAAAGTCACCTAAAAATGATGTTATTCATACGTGCCGCGCAGGTGAACTGTCCGTCTATAGCAAAACAATTAGCAGAACCGACCCAAGAAGCTATAGTATACAGATGAACTGTCCGTATTTTTTGCATTCTTTTTACATGCCAAAGTGATGTACAAAGAAGATCAGAAAAGAATGTATTTATTACATGCCACAGATCTGGTTAAGGTTTTCTGCAGTTTTCCTTAGCTGTGACACAAATGTGGGATTTGCGCTGTTCCATCTGTAAGTCGGCTGCAGCCGCACATTGGGCCTACATAATAATAATAATCGCCCCCTCCCTCCCGCACAAGCTTATAGCTTCTGGGGCCTTGGTTTAGGTTATGGGTTGTAGTTATAATAGGTGTTAGGTTGATACTTAACAGCATTAACAGAATTAAACAAAAAGAAACCTATTCTGACCTAATGAAGTTTAAAGCTGGAGTCCCACAAGGGAGAGTATTGGGCCCGGTCAGAGTAAGTGAAAAATATTTAATCCTTGAAGTATCATTTCTTACTCTTGAACTACATGCATTGTGTTTTGTGGGTGGGTGGTACCCATTCTGCTGGTATAGAAGCAAAAAATTCTAGATGTGCATTTTCTTCTACCCTCAAAATTATTAAACTCTAGCCGGCGTGAAACTGTGCCATCGAATGAAATAAGTCATAATAAGATGGAATAACTCCTTGGATATTCTGAAATATTTTTTAGGCACATTTCTTACGCAGCCGAGAGTTTGATAATTTGTGCGACATGCAGTTTACGTAGAAAATGCCTGTCACGAATTATTGTATCGAGTGATATCGACATTAAACCCAACTATTTTATCCGAGAATGGACAAATGTTATTGGCAATAATGAATTATACTCCGAGGAAATATTTCTCACATTCCTAAATTTTTGATTTTTTAAATTAGTGCGTTATGCACAAAGCTTATGGGACAACTAGTAATTACACTATTGTAATTCATGTATTGTGATGTCGGTTCTTGGTCTACCCTTTCATATTATTTATTTATTTATTTACATTTCTCAAACAGGCGTAAGCCTTCTTACATGAGAATACAATATGTAAGTACATACAATTGATACAATTGATGCGGTATAAACGTAACGCAAATTGTAGACAAAGACATTTATATATATATATATATATATATATATATATATATATATATATATATATATATATATATATATATATATATATATAAATGTCTTTGTCTACAATTTGCGTTACGTTTATACCGCATCAATTGTATCAATTGTATGTACAAAGACAAAGACATTTATATATATATATATATATATATATATATATATATATATATAT